>CP139505.1:315087429-315687429 GCA_021014915.2 Artemisia tridentata subsp. tridentata | reverse complement strand
TCGAACAATAATCGCGAAACAATTTCCGACTCCTAAATTTATGGGAATTACATTTGCCAAATAATTTGCAATGTAAGCATGTTTCTTCTCATCTCATGCTTTAAGTCTCAAGGTCTCACTTATAACTTAATTAAGTCGTCTAATTTAGAAACATGTAAATTCACATAATTTTATTACACTCAGTTGATCTGCTGGCAATAAAAGCATGTAATTTACCTTGTCATTCACTACTAGAAAAATAGCCTTTAATGACTCCTAAATTATGACACACACATTTTATTGACAAGCAAAAACGTGAGTCATAAAAAAACTGTCATAACTTGTACAATTTGAAAGACTTATGACACGCAATTATTAGAGTCATAGAAAACTGTACTGGAACACGGGATACACTTTCTTTCCGTGTCATCCCTAAGTGTCGTCTTATTATTTTTGTTTATAATGGCATTCATTTTAGGGTTTCACTTAGAAAAGGGCATATAATATACACACACACTTAAATACTCTCTCTCTCTCTCTCTATTATAACTTCCGGTGCCGCAACTTTTCCGGCTACAATTCCTGCCACTCCACCTTATGCCGCCGTCGCCGTTCCACCACCATCACTGCTGTTGTACGCCGCCATCACCATCAACACCATAACCACCACGAGCATCGTCTTCAGCCGCCACTCTCCAGCTACCAGCCACCGCTGCCGTAATTCCATATCTCTCTTCCTCTCTCTCGTCTATTGGGTATGTCGAAAACACAAAACCACTTTTATTAATCTCTTTGTTTAAAAACGAATATAAAACGATTGGAAATGTTTTCGTGGGTCTAAAACCAGAATAAAAATCGTCTGTTACAGATTCGTGTGGTAAATCTATTAAATGGTGTTTGGATTAAATTATTTTGCGTATGGGTCGGGTTATACCCGGATGGGATAAGGGTCGTGACCCGAGAGGGTACAGGTTGCATTTGGGATTTCTTATTACTTGGTTTAAGTTATTATTGTTGTGTGTTTGGGCATATTAACTTTTGGATTTGATTTGGTGAGAAGTGTTGGTGTTGCGGTAAAAATAGAACCCGTTTAGGGTGTGGTGTGGTTGCTTCCGGTTAACACAAGCCACAAGGGTCATCAGGTTAGTAGTCATCAGGTTATATATATATATATATATATATATATATATATATATATATATATATATATATATATATATATATATTTGTTCTTTCTTTTTCTTTTTGAGATTGATTTTACGGATGCTTGTTGCAGATATGATAAATTTAATTAGTCATTGGACATTTTAAATGTTTTGTTTGTATTGGTTTATAGAAATGAAATTTTTCTTTGACTGTGACCAATGCTTAAACAATTGCCGTATAAGACTTAGTTATTAGTATGAAAGTCACTACTTGATGTTGTTGGTATTTGAAATTGCATTGATGAAAACGGATGAAATTGAAATGGCATGATTTTGGAAGTTGTAACGGGTAAATGACGTGTTAAAATGATACAAAATCATCTTAGGTTACTGGAAGTCCACTTTTTTATGTAAATGTCTTATCTGCTTAGTGCAGTAAATGTGTTTCGTTAAGTTGTGTTTATGTATTCTCATCATCATGTGCCTCTTCTAATCTTCTTAACAAAGTAAGAGTAATTATGCCTGATCGATATTTTGTAATTTCAGTCCACCTGTTAGGCGAGCCAGTGCAAATGTGGTGAGTATCATTGCAAAGTATGCCGTCCCTACTGGAGAATGGCCAGATTTGCTACCATTTTTGTTCCAGTGCAGTCAGAGTGCACAGGAAGACCATAGAGAGGTGCTTTATTTTATTTATTAATATTTCAACATTACTTAAATTGTATCAAGTTCAGTAGACTTTCAGATAGTACCTGAAGATTGGATGTATACATATGTGATTGCTGCAATCTTCAGTTTCCTTTTCACTACCAGCAGCATATACTTTGTGTTCCTTGAATGACGATAACAATTGTATAAATTGTATCAACTTCAGTAGACTTTCAGATAGTACCTGAAGATTGGATGTATACATATGTGATTGCCGCAATCCTCAGTTTCCTTTTCACTATCCAGCAGCATATACTTTGTGTTCCTTGAATGACGATAACAATTGTATAATTTTCTATGAACTAGGTGGCGTTGATATTGTTCAGCTCCTTAACTGAGACAATTGGCGAATCCTTCAAACCATATTTTGCCGATTTACAGGGCGGTTGGTTCATTTATAGAGTTCACGAATGATGAAGATGAAGTGGTAAGTCTGCTTTTTGCTCGGTTGCCTCATTCAATCATTGTGATCTGTAAGGCTGTACTAGTTGCTTTATCATTTTTTCAGTTTTTACTATGAGCTGTAACATTACAATTACTTTAACTTAGAAAAAACCCTGTTTTCTAAATGACCTGTCATACATACTCAAATTTGTTGTCTTCGTTGAGCTGATTAGTTCAAAATTCTTATGGAAATTTATTATTAATATACGTTTGTTTTCTAAAACTCACACTTTCTCTTGTTTTTCTGTCAGTGAATCTTGGAAGAAGTGTTTTTTGGGACATGAAGAATCGTCTTCCCCGAAGTATCACAACACTTGAGTGGGAGAACAGCTTTGTCTCTGTTTACAGCAAAGACAATCCAAACCTGCTGTTTAGCATGTAAGTTGCTCTGTCTTTTGCTGGACCATGCTCTTTGCTTTTTCAGTTTAATCATATTAGCATACTAGGTTGTTTTATTTTAATGCAAATCATACTTTATATGTTAATGGAACCTTTGTTAATGGCATGCAGGTCTGGGTTTGAGGTCCGCATATTGCCGAAAATAAGAATGACCCAGGAGGCATTCAGCAACACAAAAGACGGTGTTTGGAATTTGCAAAATGAACAGACAAAAGAGCGTACATCAGTTGCTTTCTTACGAGTTGATGATGATGAAAGTGTTTGAGAATTATGTGGCAAACTTCATTTTCCGGGCTTGATAACTATGTAATTTAGCGGTTTTAATTACGGTTAATTTTAGATTTGGATGATTTAGCGGTTTATGACAATTTTAGAATTGTAGTTGTATGAAACGCATTGTTTTGATATATATGAAATGCGTTTTTTTTTGCTATTTGTGTATTTTTTTGTGTTATGACATTACTGTACGTTATTTAATGTCTGGATATTAATAATTTTATAAAAAATATATTTTTTTTTTAAATTTTGAATTTGACACGCAAAACAGGGGTCATATTTGCCGTAAAAGGAGTTGTCGTAAAAGAGGGTCATAAAATGTTTGTCGTAAAAGAAAGTCATAAACGCGTGTCATAAATTCATGACGCTCCCAGGGCGTGTCATATTGCTTTATGACGGGTCGATCAATGACACCAAAAGGCGCGTCATCTGACCCATTTAATGACACCAAACCGGCGTCATTAAAGGCATTTTTTCTAGTAGTGATTAATATCTGTGTCAAGGTCTCACTTACGCCAGATATTAACTTCAAGTGTCTCTTATAATTAGATAGCATGGACTTAAATTTTATAGGGTATTTATTTTGATGTTATAACCAAAATATGTACAAAGATGCATGCACTCATCTTTGTATCATAAGTTTTCAAAACAATTTTAATTACCAATTAGCTAAGAGTTAAATCAACAAAGTTTTAATTGAGGCGTTGAGTAACTTACAACTTTGCCTTAAGATGCTTCGTACATATAATGGTGTACTTGGTAAGTCTAATTTGACGCACAGGCGAGCGGAGAGACAGAATGGAGTCTCTTTAAGGCCACAATTTAATGCGAAACCAACCTTATACCTACTTTATAGTTTGTCAACATTAGGTCCGCCGCTTCGACCATTTGTACAGTTACATCAATCAATCAAAAGTTTATGATTCTAAGTCTTATAAAATTATGTTGTAAATTATTAAATTGCTAGTTTCGTCTGGGAGCAAATTACCATGCGATAAATAATTTACCACATCAAAAGGTTTCATAGTTATTAAGTCCATTTATTTTTTATACTAAAAATTACCTCTTTTTGCTTACAATTCAAAGATAATTTAAACAAATAAGAACAAGTAATTTTAACAAAAATAAACACTCAATAACATAGATATATATATATATATATATATATAATCTTAACAATTAAATCATATAGCCACATGCAAACCTTTTGATAATTCCAATTAATAATCTCTATGCGAAATTTTTAATGTATATAATTAATAAAACTCTCATTGGTTTTCGAGCTCATTGTGCCCAATGGTCCACAGACGCCAAATAACTTGGCCGCGTAAGTTTTAATTAATTAAATACCACGTTGCACATAACCGATTCATTAATATATTTATTTATGGTCTTCCCTAATTTTAGATTTATCTAAAACATGTAGCAAATAAAATAAACCCTAATTCATAATTCCTTGCATGAAGAATCATGAATTAGACCAGGAACGTAACCCTTTATTCAAATAAACACATAAACACATGTTCCTAATTTAGGGTTACAAAACTAACTTTTTAATAAAAGAGGGTCGAACCCCTCCCCCCCTAAATTATGGTTCGAATTATTTTTTAGATCTAGTATTAAAACCCTAAAAAAAAATTCGACTAAAACATGTAAACCCAAATCAAGATTTGATTTTTTATTATATGTTTCGATAATAACAATTACATGTTAAATTGGCTCGTGATGCCACTGTTGTAATTTAAATATCTTGACATTCAAATAAATAAATAAACATCAAAGCACATAATAGCGGAAGCAGGATCTTTAATTTAACACATAAATAGTATTACCGAATAATAAATGGTTACATACCTTTGATCCTAGCAAGAACAAGGATCTACTCTTATCTTCACTTCACTTGAACAATGAATAGGATTAACGTGGAACCCCTTACCTTTTTATTCCACAATCCAAGATGAATAACAAAAGTATGTTATATCTGAGCTCTCGAACACACGTACTATTACTCGATCAAAGGTTGATGCTAGTGAATGAACACAATTATTAAACCAAACTATTTTGTTTAATAAATTATAATATTGTACGATACATATTATAATTATTATGCATACAACATGATTCATATCTTTTAGCTACTGCACAATGCAAAATCTATTAATATATGATTCATATGAGTGTACAATGCAATAATGCATTGCAAGGAATAGTGGGAAACATAAAGTCATCATCATGCGCTGTACGCTACATACATAATTCGTAAAAGTCGATTGACTTTTAAGGTCCGACTTTTAGGTTATTGTTGTGTCGTATCTTTTGAGGCTAATGAGGGTGTATATATAACCTCCAAACTTATTTTCCAAGTTTGAGTCTAATACATCCTCAAATTCCAAAACTCGACACTTAACCCCCTCTTTTATTTACTAACAGTCATTAGTCAATTCTGTCAATTACTTTAACGTCCGTTAGTTCATATTTCGTGTCCAAATAATTAAAATATATAATAATATATATATATATATATATATATTAATTATTCCTTTGATCATTCATACGTAAAGTGTGCAATCCCTCAGTCCAGTGTTCGATTCTAGTCATACACGATTTAATATTTTTCCAAAACTCTAACAGTAGGCACATGTAATACTAGTAATATTTTGAAATTTTATAGGAGCATTCAAACATACTTTAAGCAAATAATTATGAGTACATGATTTGCTTGATCCATATAGGATATCTTGAATACGTCAATAGCAGTCATATTGAACTTAATACTAAGGTCTCTTGCTCTTATTTTTATTCAATGACAACTGCATTGGATATTCAGATTTGATTGATATCCTATATAGTTATATGGTTTTCTTGTAGTTTTTCCGGCTAAAATATGTTCACATGTGCACATATCCACTTTTTCATTATCAGCAAACATATATCTGGCTAATTTTTTGATTCTTTGTTGGCCAATATGAACAAATTTTCAACACTTTCAAGCCTATTTGAAAATGCAGGTAAGCAAAAAAGTTGAGTTATCATTTGGATAATCAATATCCATAATTATATTTGCCATGCTCCCCATGATGTCATCAAACAAGTTATAAACGTGGTCACATGTTTGTTATAACTCATGCAAATAAAATTTTATTATTTAATACCGAGTAGTATATATAATTTTATAATGAAATTTGTGAATAAGCTATATCGATTTTTAATACAAACTAACAAGACTTATTAAGAAGTAAAATCCATGTTAATTTTTTGTTCAGCAAATAAATACACATAAAAATATTTTATTTTAAAAGGGAAAAAACTTTTGTTTTGAATCAAAATCTATTTTTAGCGCCAGATAGAAGTTCAGAGGAGAGAAATCATTTGGGTAGCTGGAAAAAAACACTCTTCAAACCTGTATCGTTACATGACTCTAAAATTTAAATCCAGAAATAATTTATTAATTTTTTATTTTTTATTTTTTTTGAACGAATAATTTATTAATTCTGATAGATTCTTTTTGGGTTTAAAATATCAGTCAAATGGAAATTTGCAACAAATTTACTTGTGATTCCAAAAAGAGGTTGGGCATCTTCTATTACTGTAATATTCTTGTAGTTGGATGGCATGTTTGAGCGAGTTGAGACTCTTTGTCTCTTTGCCTACACAGGTAGCCCCGCCATATTGTTTTTGTTGATTATGCTAAGTTGCTAATTGAGCCTCTTAGGTCAAGATCAAACAATTAAATTTAGTATATAATTCCGTGTATTTTATATCAAAACACGGAATCTCGATTATGACATTATGTCTTGACTTGTAAGCGTAATAACATATGTAATTATATATATACTAAATAGCGTGTAACAGTGAGCCAAAACACTATAGCTACAGTAGTCGCGTAATTTTCATTATAGACCCTGAGGTTATTGATCCATTGCAGAGTTAGTCCTTAACGGCCGTTACTTAACAGTCGTTACTTAAATTTGCAACGGACTAATAACTTCAGGAACTGCTTCTGTGCAAATATTGAGCAGAAACAGCCCCTAAGGTTAACTTTTAATTTCAAAGTTAGTCCCTAAGGACTAACTTTGCAACATACCGATACTTTCAGGGACTAAAAAGGAAAATATCATTGCTACAATGCGTAACAGTACAGAACAGTGCTTGCTACAGTGCAGAACAGTGTTTACTATTCATGGGCAACTGTAGCAGAAATGGCACGAATAGTCCCTCAGGTTACGTATAAATTACAAAGTTAGTCCCTAAGGACTAACTTTGCAAAATGCCAATAACTTTAGGGACTTTTCCCGTAAAAAATATACTATTTTCAGAAATACTTTACGAAAATAGTACTTGCGGTTATCGATCTTTTGCATATTTAGTCCTTAATAACAAAAATAATTTTTGGACAATCATTTCATTTCGAATTTAGATTAAACACAATATTCTCGCAGTAACGCGCGGGTACCCCCACTCGTTTCCATCTAATATTCGTATACAATCTACAAAAACTGATAGATAAATAGAGAAAAGTTCAATATATATCTCATATTTGTCATAGATGCAATGAATCAATCCTGGCCATTCATTTTTTTGATTAAAAAAAAAATAAATAAATAAATAAATAAATAAACTTTCACACTTTTTTTAAAAGTTAAATATCTCGCAAACCGTTAATCATTACACGAAAAAAATCATACCATCGCGACGATAATTAAATTATCTTTCTATAGATATGCATTTCTATATACTTTTAACGATTTTTTTCCACCAAAACTTTCACCCAGAAAAATCACATGTGATTTGTAAAAATCAATCACAAATCACATGTTATTTTTCTGGGCGGAATTTTTGAAAAAAAATGTTCATCGAAAGTATAGAGAAGTGCATATCTATAGAAAGATAATTTAATTCTCGTCGCGATCGTTTATTTTTTTGTAGCTTGAAGATTTACCGTTTGCAAGATATGTTGTTTTTAAAAAAAAGGTGGAAAATAATTTTTATTAATTTTGATAAAAAATGGATTGCTAAGATTGATTTATTAGATCTATAACAAATATGAGATCTATATTGATCTCTAACTCTAGATAAATATATTAATTCAAAATTAATTGCAGAATACTAATTTATAGAAACTGTTGGGAATTAAATATTCTGAAGTTAGAGTATTAGAAATTACTCTAAGTCAAAGGTACTGCTAGTACATCAAGGTACTGCTAGTTCATGATCAAGGTACTGCTAGTACATCAAGGTACTGCTAGTTCAAGTTGAAGGTACTGCTGATCAGTGACTCATAGGATAAGATCGAAAAGATATTTATTGTATTTTGGTCAAACATATACGGTAGATAATATCTTACTCCATGTGCTTAGTTAACAAGTTGTATACATAGATACATGTTGTATCTTATGTACTGACACCAATATGAATAAGTTAAACAAGTAAGTCGGTCAAGACTTTTAAGCAATTTGTAAAGATCTTTTGCAACTATAAAAGAGATCTTAGTCTAGTGAATATGTGTGTGAATATCTGTTAAGACATAGAACAAACAAAAATAACATATTACAAATCTAGAAGTATAAGATTCAAGGTTTTGTAACCCTAGTGAAAAACACAAGATCACTCGTATTATTTGGAATAATATTGAATCGTTTAGTGAAATACTTTCTTTGTTCATTGTTAAGTAACAAATATAATTCTTCCATTTCCATAACATACATAACCTTCTAAGTGTGGTTAAGTAAATTCCGCGTACTTAATCATATTAACTCAATATATCTTATACACAAAGACACAAGGTTTAACCACCTTAACCGTGTATCAAACAAGAGGACCTCACAGTTGGTATCAGAGCTAGAGGTTGATATATTTGATTTAGAAGAAACAGAAATGGAAGCTCAGGATGTTCAAACAAATGTTGCTGCAAAGTTGCCCATGATCAAACCCAATGAGTTTGAGTTATGGAGGATGAGAATTGAGCAATATTTCATGGTCCAAGATTATACCCTTTGGGATATAATTATATATGGTGATTCCTTTTCACCAGGCTACTCAGAAGTTGTCCTAGAAGGTAAAACAAGTAGGAAAAGAAATACTGGACCAGTGTCAAATGAAGAGAAGATACTGAAGAGAAATGATCAGAAAGCAAGAAATTTGCTGCTTATGACCATTCCTGGTGAGCAGATGCTATCATTTAACAAGTATCTTGATGCAAAAACTCTTTTTGAAGAGATTTGTGCATATTTTGGTGGTAATGAAACTACCAAAAAGACACAGAAGACACTACTAAAGCAACAATTTGAAAACTTCACTGCTTTTAGTAATGAGTCTCTTGATAAGCTATTCTCTAGATTACATAAGCTTGTCAGTCAGTTAGCTGTGTTGGGTGTTGAGACAGAGAAAGAAGATCTCAACATGAAGTTTTTGAGAAGTCTACCTGATGAGTTCCATACTCATGTTATTGTCTGGATGAACAAACCAGACATTGAAACAATGAAGCTCAATGATTTGTACAACAACTTCAAAATTGTTGAACAAAGTCTTAGAAAGTCTGGAACTTATGGTACTAGTTCTGGGAACGTGGCACTCTTGTCATCTCCTAGTATTGGTAAGAGTGAAGAGGTAGATGAAGGTGAAAGTGCTCCTTCTACAAGTTCTCACAAGGATGTTGCTGGTCTTGGAGATTCAACATTCTATGCCTTTATTACCAGTCAATCTAATGGCTCTCCTCTCAACCATGAAGACCTTGAGCAGGTAGATGGTGATGATTTGGAAGCTATGGATATTAAATGGCAGGTTGCTTTGCTTAGCATGAGGGCTAAGAAGTATTGGCAAAGAACTGGGAAGCAGATTACCATAAATGGTAATGACACTGCTGGGTTTGATAAGAAGAAAGTAGAGTGTTTCAACTGTCATAGGTTAGGACACTTTGCTAAGGAGTGTAGAAGCCCAAGAAAGCAGGAGAATAGAAACACATGGTATAAGCAAGATAGGAGAAAGGAAGTTACTGTTGAAGAGCCAAAGGCTATGTTGGCTATTGATGGTATTGGTTATGATTGGAGCTCTATGGCTATTGAAGAGGATGCACCACCGAATGCTGCTCTTTTGGCCAATGAATTTGCTCTAATGGCTCATTCTGATTCAGAGGTAAACAATATTACATCTTGTACTGAATCATGTCCTAATCTTAAAGCTTATGAAGACCTTAATAAGAGATTTGAAGCTCATAAACAAGAGCTACTTGATTCTTTGTTTAATTTGGCTAATCACAAAAGAGGTCTAGGTGTTTTAGAAAAACAAGTCTTACATTTTAAAAATAATGAAATTCATTTTGCTGATGACATCAATATACTAAAAAATGACATTAAGATCAGAGATGAGTGTATTGTTGAGTTGAATGATTCATTAGCTAAACACAAAAATGAAAGAGAAAATGTAAAGGTTTCTGTGGATGTTTTAGCACATTCCTCAGAAAGATTCAATAGACTTTGGGAAGCCCAAGTTATTGATAAAGTTAATTCTGGTGTTGGATTTAAGTCTGTACCCCCACCATACAGAGGTGTTCATTCACCTCCAAGTATTGATTTAGCACACACAGGGTTACCTGAGTTTCAAGAACCAATCATGGAATATGGTTCTAAGGTCACTAAATCTCCTAAGATAGAAAAGGTAAGTAAAAGTTTAGATAAAACTTTATCTTATCAGCACAAGGTGTCCTTTGTTAAGAAAGGAGATGCTATAGTTGTTGAAGATTGCACAACTGATAGTGATAGTGAAGAAGAACAGGTTATGTCTAAACTTGTCTTGGTTAAGAAAGTAGGAACAAGTATTCCTAAGATAGTCAATCACAACACTAACAGGCCTAAGTCAAATGTTAAGACTGTTAGGAAACCAGCTAGATATTGTGAACAATATAGAACTACAAACAAGCCCAGAGGTAACCAAAGGAATTGTAACAACCTCAAGTCTAACCAAATAGGTGATGACTTTGTTTTTTATAATAAAGCTTGTTATACATGTGGTAGTTTTGACCATCTTGCAGCTTTCTGCAACCAAAGGGTTACTGGGTATGAAAACCATAGAGTGAATCACAAAAGGCAAACACCTAAATCTCACTTTCACTCTAGTTCTAAGAAATCAAACCCCAGAACAGTCTCAAACAAGTCTGGACCCAAAGGTCCTGATAGACAAAAAGGTCCTGCTAATACATACATAAAGGTACTGCCAGAACAAATTAAAGGTCCTGGTAGATCAAAAGGTACTGTTAGACCTATGTTGACTGTTAACCCAAAATCAACAGCTAAGGATGCAAAAACAACTTTCATACATGCATCTAAAACTGTTCTAAGACCCATTCAAACAAAAGCAGTGGTTCACAAACAAATTTGGAGACCAAAGGGTGTGACTTCAAAGTTAGCAGACTCTGCTAAGCATGTTACTCACTCTGCTGCTAAGGGTAATAGGGCAAATGCTGTTAAGGCCTCAGCATGTTGGATTCAAAAATCCAATGTTGCATCAACAGTCCTTAAAAGATTAAATTACATTGATGCAAGAGGCAGATCCAAGTCAGTAATGGCTTGGATCCCCAAAGAAAACTAACACTCTTATTTGTGTGCAGGAACATTCTATTGATCATCAAGATCAAGGATACTCAGATAGTGGATGTTCCAATCACATGACAGGCAACATGTCTTATCTTTCAGACTTTCAAGAATTCAATGGAGGATATGTTACCTTTGGAGGTGGTTTTCGTGGCAAAATTTCTGGTAAAGGTACTATTAAAACCGGAAATTTAGATTTTGAAAATGTGTACTATGTACAAGAGTTAAAGTATAATCTTTTTAGTGTTTCACAAATGTGTGACAAAAAGAATAATGTCCTTTTTACTGACACTGAATGTCTTGTTCTATCTAAGGATTTTAAGATGCCTGATGAAAATCAAGTACTTCTTAGAATTCCTAGAAAGGCCAACATGTATAGTGTTGATATGAAGAACATCATTCCTAAAAAGGATTTAACTTGTCTTGTATCAAAGGCCACATTGGATGAATCAATGTTATGGCATAGAAGGCTTGGTCATATTAACTTTAAAACCATAAATAAAATTGTTAAGAATGGTTTGGTAAGAGGTTTACCTCACAAAAGATTTGAAAATGATCAAACATGCATTGCTTGTCTAAAAGGCAAACAACACAAAGCCACTTGTAAGCCCAAAATTTTTAACTCTATCAATCAGTCATTGTTTATGCTGCATATGGACTTATTTGGACCAGTTTCAGTAAGGAGTATACAACATAAAAAATATTGTCTTGTTATAACTGATGACTATAGCAGATTTACATGGGTTTTCTTTTTAGCCTCTAAGGATGAGACATCAAGCATCCTTAAGGAATTCATTACACTGATAGAAAACCAAGTAAGCAAGAAAGTAAAAGTCATTAGGAGTGATAATGGGACAGAGTTTAGAAATAGAGTTATAGATGATTTCTGCAAAGAAAAAGGTATTAGGAGAGAATATAGTGTTGCTAGAACACCACAACAGAATGGAGTGGTTGAAAGAAAGAATATAACACTAATTGAAGCTGCTAGAACAATGTTAGCTGATTCCAAGCTACCTATAATCTTTTGGGCAGAGGCAATTAACACTGCTTGCTATGTTCAAAATAGAGTTTTAGTTGTGCAGTCTCACAATAAGACATCATATGAACTCTTTAATGGTAGAACTCCTGCAATAGGATTTCTTAGACCTTTTGGATGTCATGTGACAATTCTCAATACCTTAGACCATTTAGGAAAATTCGATGGTAAAGCAGATGAAGGTTTCTTAGTTGGATATTCTCTTGTTAGCAAAGCTTTTAGAGTTTACAACTTAAGAACTGAGAAAGTTCAAGAAGAACTACATGTGGAGTTTCAGGAAAACAAATCCAATGTAGTAGGTCAAGGACCCAAATGGATATTTGATCTTGATTATCTAACAAACTCTATGAATTATTTACCTGTTGTTGCAGAAACTAATAATTTTTCAGGTTCACAAGCAACAAATGAGGTGGAGTTAGATAAAGATCAATCTGATGTCATTATGCCATTGTGGTCAAGTACCAGTGTGGATTTAGCTTCAAACAATGATGAATCTTCTTCTAGTAAAGCAAAAGAAGATGTTGAGGCTCAAAGAAGAGATGTTGGAACAGAGGAACAACTCAATATGTTAAATATTGATGGTACTGCTGAGTCAGAGCAAGGTACTGTTAGTACTTCTCAAGGTACTGGTAGTTTATTTGAAGGAATTGTTAGTTCAGCTGAAGGTCCTGCTGGTCCTTCACACTCAAAAGATGCAGAGTTCCAAGAAGATGAAGTGGATGTGACTAATCTTACACCATCTTATCATGTTCCTACAACACCACACACAAGGATTCACAAAGTTCACTCCCTGGATAATGTGATTGGAGATATACAATCTGGTGTGAAGACAAGAAGACAATTGGTTTCTTCAGACCAAAAAGGGATTCTTGATGCCCTTTATGCTTCAAAACAACATGAACTTTCAAACTCATGTTTATTTGTATGATTTCTCTCTCAAAAGGAACCAAAGAATATTCTTACAGCCCTAGATGATTCAAGCTGGGTAGAGGCTATGCAAGAAGAGCTTCTTCAGTTCAAGATTCAAAAGGTTTGGGTGCTAGCAGATTTACCTAGGAATGAAAAGGTAATTGGCACTAGATGGGTTTTTAAGAACAAAAGGGATGAAAGAGGAATTGTGATCAAAAATAAGGCTAGACTAGTAGCACAACCAACTTCTTGATTATGGGTACACACAAGAAGAAGGAATTTCTTAAACACTGTTATTTATATTGATAATAGTAGTACAATTTGTATTATTAAAAATCCTGTACAACACTCTAAAACAAAACACATTGAAATTAGACATCACTTTATAAGAGACTGCAATGAGAAAAGATTAATTCAGGTTCTTAAAATTGCTTCAGAGCATAATTTTGCAGATCTGCTAACAAAAGCTTTTGATGTTTCAAGGTTTCAGTACTTGGTAGCAAGTATTGGAATGCTTAATCTTTAAATTTTCAATATGATGTGTTTTTGTACATAAAATTTTGAAAGTACTGCTGGATTTATAAGGTATCGCTATATCAAAATTTGAATTGTGTTATTCATACAGTTGGTTTTATGATTATTCTAATGCAAGACAAGTACTTTGTACATTGTTCTTTTGGTTTTAGACTAACTATTTCAGGTATGAATATGTGAACACAAAGGATATTTCAAGTGAAATGGGAACAGCAGAATTCTTATCAAATTGCTGACCATAATAGGTTTATGATGGACTGAGTTTAGGAATTTAACCTCCTTAAAACTTCTTTCTTGAAATCTAGTTATGATAGTTCACATTGAATTGATGACTTAGTTGATCAGATAGTAACTGATACAACTCACTTTCTATCATTTTATACTTTCAAGTATAATGAGTTAGTCTAAGGACATCTGATAGAAAGAACAGCTAGTAAAAGTGAATCTAACACTTGTGTTGGAGGTAACAATTGCTATGAGCTGGAAACCCTGTCAAGAAAATCTTTTGAATAGATTTATCTTTTCACAGGCAGTTAGTGATAACTGAAATACATTGGTTCTCACACAACCAGAGGTTATTTTAAACCGAAATTTTGATTAGGTGACTGTTATTCACTTGATTTCTTCAAAATGGTTGCAAGTAGTATGATTTTTCAATTCTAAAATCATGAACATACTACTAAGTTAAATGATTTCTTAAAAGGATTTTCAAGAGATTCACAAAAACCATTCATTGATGGACTATGAATCAAAATGTCCACTGATTCACCTCTCATAGGAGTTAACACACCTAGAAGTGATGAGGACAGAAACTTAAACTCTTAAGGAATTGATGGCTTCATGTACAATATTGTCTGAAAACAAGTTCAAACTGATAGATCAGGTGATATGAAGAGAAGTTCTTTAGTACATAGTGAGATCTTCCAAACAAGGGGAGGAAACAAATATTATTTTCTTCAGGGGAGGAAATAATTGCCCAGAAAAGGAAGAATAAACCAATATATGGAAGGAGAAGACAAGAGCATACAAGATGATGATGTAGAGGTTGAAAATGATTAGAACAGATCAAATATCTAGAAGGGATGAAGCATTTCTAAAGGAGAAAGTTCTATCTAGATCAAACGAAGGAAAGATTCAATTTCAGTTCATTATGTTTGTTTATCACTTGCAAAGGCATGCTGATAGATGATTTCACTTGTTGAAATCATTGCCTCTTACAATTCCTCCATCCAAGGAAATTGCACCATCTTTTGGTACAATGTTTTGATATTGCTGAAGTCAAAGAAGAACAAAGCAGATGAGTTCAGAATAGAAGAATAGTTCAGATTCATGAAGTGTTTGAAAGATCTTCACAAGTCCTCATTTAATTCAGAAAAACATGTTTGAATTAATTCACATGTTTAGGGGAGGATTGTTGGGAATTAAATATTCTGAAGTTAGAGTATTAGAAATTACTCTAAGTCAAAGGTACTGCTAGTACATCAAGGTACTGCTAGTTCATGATCAAGGTACTGCTAGTTCAAGATGAAGGTACTGCTGATCAGTGACTCATAGGATAAGATCGAAAAGATATTTATTGTATTTTGGTCAAACATATACGGTAGATAATATCTTACTCCATGTGCTTAGTTAACAAGTTGTATACATAGATACATGTTGTATCTTATGTACTGACACCAATATGAATAAGTTAAACAAGTAAGTCGGTCAAGACTTTTAAGCAATTTGTAAAGATCTTTTGCAACTATAAAAGAGATCTTAGTCTAGTGAATATGTGTGTGAATATCTGTTAAGACATAGAACAAACAAAAATAACATATTACAAATCTAGAAGTATAAGATTCAAGGTTTTGTAACCCTAGTGAAAAACACAAGATCACTCGTATTATTTGGAATAATATTGAATCGTTTAGTGAAATACTTTCTTTGTTCATTGTTAAGTAACAAATATAATTCTTCCATTTCCATAACATACATAACCTTCTAAGTGTGGTTAAGTAAATTCCGCGTACTTAATCATATTAACTCAATATATCTTATACACAAAGACACAAGGTTTAACCACCTTAACCGTGTATCAAACAAGAGGACCTCACAGAAACACATAGCTGTAGGGATGGGAACGGGGCGGGTTTGGGGCGGGGCTGCCATCCCCATCCCCAAACCCGATTACCAAAGTTCTCCCCAAACCCGCCCCGATCCCCATCGGGGCGCCCCGTTGGGGCGTGATGGTCCCCCAAACCCACCCCGTATTAATCGGGGATCTTATCGGGGTGTCCTCTTTGGGTGCAATTCTCGACCAAAGCCGTATCATTTCACATTTATTGTTATTTTTAGACCGTTAGCAATAACGAACCTATTAATAATCAATTATAAACAATCCTTGTTAAGTTTTTAAGGATAGTATTATACATAAAAATGATAAATTATACCGTCATAAATTAAAACTTAAAAATATGACATTAAATGAGTTTCTATAATCACAATTTTTCATTCTTACAAATATAAAAAAACTGAAAATATTAGAGTAATATTTTTCTATTACGTAAATACTAACAAAATACTATATAAGTATAGATATATTTGTATATGTGTATATATTAATCGGGCGGGGCGGGGTGGGCGAGGATTTCCCGCTCCCCGCCCCAAACCCGATTAAAATCCCCGTTTAATCCCCAAACCCGCCCCATAACCCGATTAGCATGCCCCGCTCTGCCCCAATTAGTTCGGGTTTTGGGTTTCCCGTCGGGTTCGGTTTTTTTTGCCATCCCTACATAGTTGACCTAACGTCCTAACCTTTCAATTTGGGTCATGTGAGTGAATTTTCATTATACGCTTGGACAATACAGTTGCTATCGTTTAGCTAATTAGGGAAATAATCAAATGTCACAATTACGTCAATTGTTGAAGAGCTTGTTTCCAGTGTAGCAAGTACTTTTGTTCTTGCTAACATTTGTAAAAAGTAATGATATTTGTTGTGAACACAAGATTGGGAGAATGAAAAGTATTCTTCAATTGATCATAAAATATGAGATTACAAGGAGTATATATAAGATAAATATTAGGGTAAAACCCTAATAGCTAACTGGGTCGTAGGTTTCTTATGGGCTATATGTTATCAATAAGGACATCCACTAATAATTATCCATAACGCCTCCTCTTGGATGTCCATATTGTTAACACGCTTAGGAAATTTTGCCTCATTAAAAACCTGTCAGGAAAACCCAGTGGGACAAAACCATGACTAAGGACAAAAATAGTGCAGCGCGTATTATCTCCCTCTGATGACTACATCTCTTGATATCTTAATAAATAGGTACACAAAAGTATCACTTGAACAAGAAGTGTCTTGTCGCCATGTAACATTTCTTGAATATAGCAAGGCATGCTACATTATCTACATGCAATAGTTGGTATCTCCTTTCCAAAATTTATGTATGGTTTGATGAAGTCGCCGCGATTGTTTGCTTTATCGAATGCCAGGAAAAATAGCCGCCACTTGTAAAAATATATCAATTTTGAGATCGATCATGGTTAGTTAAACATATATCCTGCATCTGCAAAACCAACTAAACTTGTTTTGACGGGTTAGTAAAATATAAACCCATATCCTTTGTACCTTGAAAATATTGAATTTGTTTTACTGTGGTTCAATTTGATCAATTATTATTCTCGAGAATTTTAAATCATGACACGTGCTCCATGCATTCTATATTCTTTAAGGAATCTCAACATAAAATGAGCTCTATTTATTAACTTTTAGACGCATATCAATTACTATTATATTGCCAGACTTAAATACATTATTGGATCCACCACGTGAGAACATGTCTCCTTATAATCATTTCCATGCCTTTATGAAAATATTGTGTGTCATTAGTCATGCCTTAAATACAAAAGTTTCAATACTTTAATTTCACTTCCACATAAAGACCAATGCATATCCAATAATTTACACATTCATATGTACGGACTTCAAGTCCCAGTAACCATGTCTCGTCACAAGAGACTTCATTCTTTCATTACTTCTTTGCGTCTTTACATCCTTTGGCCACTAATTTATACATTTGCACTTCCTACATGTATGCTTCCATGATCCTCACCATGATTATAGCGCTATGTTATTTATTTATATAATCATTACCATATCGACGTCGATTCGTTACTTTTCGATTCCACACTTTACTAGACATTGCATTATATCATTTATTGAGATCGCATAGTTTTTCAACAACCCGGGGTTTTTTCAATAACCTTCATGTCTAGTGTCTCTTTAGGAGACTATTATGGGGTTTTATTACCTCGATTTGACCATCTTCATTTTCTTGCTCCATTTTATCTATTCATTCGAGGACTTTTATTTGGAATCGATTTGTCTATCACGCTGCAGTCGTGCCATAGACTTACTACCATTCATTGGTTGTACTTTCGAGACACACATTTAATTGGAGCATTAGCAGCGTTTATATTATCTAGTCATTTATTTTAGGTCACAAAACATGCTGGCAATTACTAGATCTGGAATATAAATTGTCCCTTTAACTTAAAGTTCATATTCATTAGTGTGAGGATCAACATTTATATTATAATTCATTCTATATCCCTCGCTGCTCATTTTCTACCCCTGAATGAATTATCCATTCAAATATCCCATTGTTGTGCGTTGTGGTGGATTTACTATAAGAAACGTCGCACAATTACAAAATCTCACTTGGGAAATATGGCTTGTGACCAAAAACCATTCTAATGGGGAGGATTTATTATAAATTGTTGGCAAGATGCGAATTTATATTTTATAACATGCCCCATAAACTAATACTTTTTTTTCTCATAATTATTGGCTTTGCAATCAACTGAAGACGTTTTATAAACGTTTCAACAAAAGCAATTCGTGTATGAACATGGGCTACTTTTAAGTTCGACACTTATTCCAATAATCGCCCAATACTTGGAAATATTCACAACTATTCTCAATAATTTAATTTGGAAAACTATGCTCGCATTTTATAAGTAGAGCCACTAATCACGCTAACTTTAAGTTGCGTATTTGATGATCATTTTGACGATGCATCGATTTTAAAACTCAAAATGATCCACATGACGGATGTATATGCCTAAATACATCCCCTTTATGGTATTTCCAAAACTTTACCGGACAAAACCCTTACTTTAATTTGGTGGTGACAGATGAACAATTAACTTACAATGAGAATAATCAAATCTATCTTTGAAGAAACTTATGATTCTTCTATAAATTCGCATCATCATTGATCCGGGATGGTCTAACCGGTCATGTCACTCAATAAAATAATATTGGCTCATAAACCATGGTTTATGACCACATGTGCTTTAAGTGTGCTTGAGTCATATCTAAAAGTCAAATAATATGGAGAAATTAATACATCATCGCGTTTATACTTTTGTTTCTCCTTTTAAGCACTTTTATTGCTTTCACATAATTCAATGTAATTGCACATTAGGCTATAGCATTATTAAATAATAAAACAAGTTCTATTTGTAGTATTTGTGAAACACATATATATTATTATTAGTCATTCAGCAAAGTGAATAAACAATAAAATCACATGATAATAAATCACACATATTTGACAAACTCAATAGCACAATTTAACAAACTCACTATAACTTACTCCCTCCGTCTCAAAATAAGTGTCCAGTTTGACTTTTCTGAGTCAAACTGTTTCAACTTTGACTTAAATATTTTTTATTTTATTTATTTATTTTTTTTTTTTTTTTGTATTATATAATACTTGATGAAAATTATACCAATAAAAAATACACTTAAAACTCAATCTATTCATATATTTTGCATCAAGTACTATATAACACCCGCAAAAATAGATGAGGTCAAAGTTGAACCAGCTTGACTCTGAAAAGTTAAACTGGACACTTATTTTGAGACGGAGGTAGTAATTCGTATCAAATTATGTATTTGCCTTCCTAATAATGTCATCAAGACATCTGAGCAAAAACAAGGCATTATTATTTATAGCAATCACTAGATGTCTAGATACGTAGTTCAACAATGTTACTATATCTAAGAGCGTAAAAACTTGATTATAGTTCAACTTTAACACTCTGTTCCCGAGTTTTTATTTTGAGAAAAAAGAAGAGAAGTGGAGAGGAAATTCAGAAAATTTTGCATTCCCGAGTTTTTTCTGGAGAGAAGGGAAGAGAAGAGGGAAGAAACTTATGCCAAAACTTCTCTCTTAATCTTCTTCCCAA
The DNA here is from genome assembly GCA_021014915.2 of Artemisia tridentata subsp. tridentata. Classification (NCBI taxonomy): domain Eukaryota; kingdom Viridiplantae; phylum Streptophyta; class Magnoliopsida; order Asterales; family Asteraceae; genus Artemisia; species Artemisia tridentata. Next base: position 315,667,168 of record CP139505.1, on the reverse strand, counting down.
ATTGGGATGATTTGGAGAGAAGGTGATTTTAAAGCCTTTTTTGCTAACATCCCTCTTTTTTTCTTTCTAATTCGGGAACACAAGATTAAAAATCAATTTGTTTTCCTCTCCTCTTTTTTTCTCTCTTATTTCCTTTCTCCGTTTCTCTTCTTTTCATTTTATACTCGGGAACAGAGTGTAAGGATTGCAATCAAAAGAAGATAATATATTCACAAGTACTAATATCAAAATAATATCCACAAATGAGATAACATCTTTTAAGACAAAACTAACCATCATGTAAATTATCAGTTTAAATGCCCTAATAAAAATGAGTTTGCAAACATCAAAATCATAATATTAAATGGGTTTTGCTAACCTCTGCCCAGTGGGCATGGGTTAATTTGTTTATAAAAGGAATATTTTAATTCATTTAAGTGAAAATTATGTTCAAATATAGTAATTTATAAGTTCATTTAATGTGTATTTAATGCATTTTTTAGTTAATTAAGAAAGTTTGTGTTCATTAACTACACCTTAACCTCTGCCCGGTGAGCATTGGTTAGCAAAATCCATATTAAATACCAACTGAAAAATGAAGTACGTGACCTAAGCAACGATAATACTCATCATCTATGATATTTAATAGAGAACATATCTAGGCTTTTACTCATCTATATATTAGTATGCTTTTACTCATGTATATTTTATTTAAATTAAGGCAAGAGACATACTTCCATATACTTACTAATGGGATTTACATTTGTTTTAAAGGATAAAATATGTCAGTAAATTGTCGAATTTCTTATGAATCACGATGCCTTAAAATCTTCAATGCTTCATCGACAATTATAGATTTTTTGATCAGTCTATAGTTTAAACGAGTGGGTGAGCCCGCGCATTGCTGCTCGAATGCTCTGGTCGAAACTCATTGTACACTTGCATATAACACTAAAACGCACTTGTACAAAGGGAGACTGAAAGTAATGAAGTCAACCAAAAGGTATGCAGTTCCATAACAAATCGACATCATGATATAGTTAAGAAAATGTATTAACTTCCAATTACATTTAGACGGATAACTGATAAGAAACATAAAACACTATAACATCTTACAAAATAAATCAGGCCTCTCTAAGACCCACCAGAAATCGTTACATATCGTTTCTTCAACCATGAAATTTTGTTCTACAAATAATTTTACCAGTGTTTTCTGAAACATATAGTCCCAATTTGGCCTGAAATCTGAAACGTAGAGCGTATATTTCCCAATTTGTCTTGCAGATCTGATTGTAGTGCGCGAGGAGTACCACTCTTCAGCTCTTTCAAGGTCTCCTTTGGTCTGTCCAAAGGAACACAAATAAGTTATAACTTTCCTTAATTCTAAAATGAATTTTTTAACCTCAAAAAGTGATGAGTGTCTAAATACTCATCATTTCTGTCACATTTTATCTGCAAAAACATTTAAAAACATGCAGATATGCTTCAAAATACTGAAAATATCATAAAATGTGTTTTTATATGACCCAGGAACAAAAAGATTGAAAACAAGTGAAAAACATGTAAAGTTCACAAAATTGTCATTTTCAGTCCCTGAAGTGTCACAAATTGGCAGAATTAGTCCCTGAAGGTTTAAAATGAAAGAAAAGTCAACTTTAGTCCTTGGGATATCAAACATGTTCACTTTTAATCCCTGGATGAAAGTTTTCTAAAAATGACAACTTTTACCCCTCAAGTTTCAAAATTGGCAAATCTAGTCCTCGGGTTTTAAAAATTATAATTTATCAAATAAAACCCTTGTGCTATTTATAATTGGAAAAATAGACCCTTTTGATAACTCTGGTAAAGTTACAATTTCAATCCTTCAAAATTCAGAAATTACAAGAATGGTCCTTGTGTAATAAATCCAAACCGGACCCTTATATATTACAAACCCAAAAATAAGACCCAACCCTTTTTATTATATACCCCAGCCCACACTAAAACATAACCCAGCCCAAGCCCAAAACAAACAACCCGACCCAACCTTTTTATTTAACCCAGAGTTTGACTTCGGTCAAACTCTTATCCCTTTCCCCCTAAACCGCCAAAACCAGTCACCACCACCACCTCACCCCCCAGCTGGCTACTCAAACTTACCACCTCATCCCTCCTCCTCAACACGTTACCTAACACTTCCAAAAGCAATTAATGCTTCTTCCTTCTCCCCAAGTAACCAGAACAAGTGGTATTAACCACTTTAAATTTTTCCCGCAAAAAAGAAGATTGGACAGTGGAGATTAATTGATGAGGATTCAAGGGTCTAGGATTTCTCAGAAGTGATGAAAAGTTGTTTCCCACTTTATCTTTGTATATATAGAACCATGTAATAGACTAGAAAAGTAGTAGTTAAATTTAGTGTAATCGTTTTTTAATATTCAGTAGTCATAGCTTGTAATTTCTAATTCTCAGGTGTAATTCAAGTTAAATTCAATCAAAGCAATCTTAGTTAAAGCAATCTTGTTCTAAATTTCAGTTACAATAGAATTTCAAGTTGATTATAAATTCGAATAAGCTAATAATCTGTTAAGATATAATTACAACTAATCCACACCCTTTCTATAAGCTTATATAAGCTAATAATAGCTTTTTGTAAGCTTATATAGTGATCAGTAGTTATAAAATTCAAATTATGAAGATGGTCAACGAAAGTCAACCTGGGATCTCATAAGCTATTCTGGGTATATAAGCTGATCAGGAAGGTTGTTCTGGGTTTTCTAGCTTGTGTTAACAAGCTAGAGTGGTTCTGTTCTAGTCCTGCTATCCCAATAGCCCCATCTCAGTTGTAAGCTTTTTGAGTTTCTAGCTTAAAAATCCAATTGACTGTGCAACTGCTTATTGTAGCTTAATTTCATTATTTCTCAGCTCATTAGTAGTTTACAATTATATTTTATCCATATAATCAGTTAAATATAGTTTTTATTTCATTTTACTCATAAACACTAAAAAAGCCAAAAATAGCCTAAAGTAGCATAGCTTATTATCTAGCTTAATTTTGTTTTAAAAGTTGTTAATTAGTACTTAATTAAGTTAGTGAATTCATAATAATCAGAGTTATAAGTTAGAATAGTGTGTTTCATTTGAAAACCAAGACAGACCCTATTAAAGGGCTGTTTGGCATAAGAAGATCATATAAGCTTTCTACTGTTCATTTGCCAAAACCCCAACTTCAAACCAGCTTTTTATAGTCCTAATAATCTGTTTTGAAGTTTAAATTAGCAACTTAGATAGAAAATCAAGTTTTCTTGGGTCTGTGGTGAAATCAGACCTCAAGAAGGCCAAATAAGCCATTTTAAGCCTTAAGCTCATTTTGGCCTGTTTCTTTGCTTCTCTGAGTCCCTTGTGAACCACTTAGTGAGTATACAAGAGTTGGATTAGGTGCCTTTGGTGTTGTGCTCTTCTGCACAACTCTGCACATCAGCAGACTCAGTGTATACTGAGTGTTTAAGCTGCTGATCTCACATCAATTGTGGCTTATCTAGATAAGCTTAAGCCTTGCTTTTTGGTTTTCTGAATAGCTCATAGTACTAGCTCACTTTTGCCCCCATAATATTCAACTTATCAGCTTAATTTAACTGCTTAATCTGCCCTGCAAATTGGCATTTTTCTGAGTTTTCTGTTTAAGATTTGCATCTGCCAATCTTCTTATCAGCTTAATTTCTTGTGCTTATTTGTATTTTCAAGTTGATTTGTGCTTATAATAGTTGGTTAAACTTGTTCTGAGCTTTTGGTATAGTTTTGAGCTTATTAGCTTATTTTTAGCTTATTAGCCCAACTGCTTATCTGCCCATCTGCTTATCAGGGCTTATTAGACTTTTGATTTTAATTTTCCTAGCTTTAAAATATTAATTTAGACTTATCCTGAATTTTTCAGATTTTTCCTAAGTCATTTGATATTTTTAATCTTTTTAATTAGTTTCTATTAGTAATTAAATCATAATAAATAGAATATTAATCAAAAAAATATAATTCTAATTTTCATAATTTTCTTTTGTCATTTATAATCTAGGAAAAATATAATAATATTTTTATACCTTAAGAAAATTAAAATAGAAAATAAGTGATAGCTTCTATTTAATAGAATTTATCTTTTTAAATTTTTAATTAAGTAATTTTCATTTTTATAATTTTCTTAGCTTCTTTTCACTTAATAATATTTATAGAAAAAGTTTTAGATTTTTCTTTGCTCATTTAGTATTTTTTATAATTTTAAATAGTTTAAAAAGTAATTAAATAATAAATAATTAATAATAATTAGATAAAAAGTGTAAAAATATATAATTTTAGTTTTAAAATAAGTTTTAAGTCATTTTACATTTTTAGGTTTTAAATTTCATATATTTCAGTTTTTGTCCCATTTTAGATTTCCTGTTACGCGTTTTTAATTTATTAATTCGCGTCTAATTTTCTTGTGTATATTTGTTTTTAATTTGTTAATTAGATATAAAAAGCAAAATCCAAAATATCTAATCACATCAGTCACTCTAATCCTAGCTTTCCACAGTTTGCCCATTCACACCTCGTTGGGAAACGATTCAGGTAATCACTTACCTGGCTTCACACTACACACGAACGTGAGTTTTTGCAAGTATCCTTTTTCACAAAGGGGTAATTTGTAATTATTCACGTGTATCCGCTGTCTGCATTTATTTATAAGTGTATTCAACACGGATCAAAAAGCCAAAATGAATTTCTCATTAGAATCTATAATATAAACATGTTGCAGAAAATGGGCGTAGTTTCTAAGAGGCAATGGGTAACGACATTCATTTTTTTGTATCTCCTTCAAAGTTTTCCCTTTGAAGTATACCCAAAAGATTAAACTTGTAAAAGGATAAATGTCAATCACAGGTTAGTTAGCGGCTGATATTCATTTGAAGACTACAAAGTTTTAAAATTATGACATTGAAAAATAGTATGTAGAAGATTATAATTTATAAGTTTACTTTTGAAATACGCACAACCATAATCAAATCAACCACAATTCTATGACGACAAATTCGAGGCAGAGCAAAGGCCCACATATGTGGCTGGGCGATTTTTTTCTCGCATATTGTAAAGATGCCTAACAGGCTGAGGTTTCACCACAGCTAAAGCAGTGAACACAAAACCCTTTTTATTCATTAAAGATTCGTGGATATTAACATTTCGGTATATATTTCAATAATTTTCACTCTACTGTCACAATTAGGAAGCAAGATCTAGAAAAGGGGTACTTCATGCTAGTAATAATATCATAAACACGAACCTACAGATCAGTGGCTTTATGGCAAAAGGGAGAAGGTGTATGGAAAACACTTTCATAGACCTGAACTGCAGCGTCAAAGGATACCAAATGGAGGCCATAAGAAGCGAACTACTCTTTTCAATGTCTATTTGGTCGATATACTGCCCACATTTGAGGAAACAAATGGTCTGCTCTTAAGCTTGTTACCACAGCACCTGTGTTGCCTATTAACCATAGCTCCACAAACTGCGTTATAAAAGTCCAGCTTAGTTAACTGAAGCACCAATCCAGGACGATCTAGGTGGTTTTTTTCTTTTTCCTAACAAACTTATAAAAAAAAAAAAAAAAAAAAAAAAAAAAAAAAAAAAAAAAAAAGAAGAAGAAAAAAAGTAACAGGTGTTTTGGACAGATTTTGTACAAAATCACTCATTAATTTAAAAAGGATTTTGTTGCAGAGCTGGAAATTTTAGCCATATGTTTATAAGTAAACTTGATGTAAACACCGTTTCAACGACCACCTACTTTTAAGTTTCGTATGCATTTATGCTAAACTGCTTATTTATCAGCAGATCAACATTTTAAAGTGTTTGTGCCATTCTTTTGCTTATGTTCTTTATTTTAAAATAAGAAAGAAAATTTGTGTCACATCTTACATACCCGTCCTCCCACCTGGCCTGATATCCATGGCACTTACAAATTTTTGGGCTCTCTTCTGCCTAAATCTCTCCCGCATAATATAATAAATAAGTACATCTGATAAGAAGCTTAAATCTATATAACAGAAGAACAAAAAATAAAAGTAAATCAGAAAAGCTCGAGACTACTTACCAATCATCACCATGAGGCTGAAAGCTGCCATTGTGTTTGGCTAGCCTGGTTTCAATATGCTGAACACGCAATTACTGCAATATAACACAATAGGTACCTTAAGCAACCGTCATTGTTAATACAAATATCGTCCTAAAAACGTTATTTATATTTTACGATCTTTACTTAGTTTTGTTAATGACAATTACAAAGTATATCTTTTAGCAAATTATAAATACTAGCTAAAGTCACTTTAAAACACATTTTACATTTCACAAGATTAATTAGAATTATATTTTACACATCTACTAGTTTATTTCCTTAAAAGGAAACTTTATTTTTAAAATAATACAATGACATCATGGCATGCATCATACATAGATTATGTGATATCTTAGTTAGATCTTCAAGCAAGATAGTTGACTTTGACTTTGGAAGATCTTGATATGACAACACAAAGATATGGAAAGATTGTGGAAGATTTGGAGAGATTTGAAAAATCTCTTAGCTGTCATTTTGGCGGAACCAAACAACATCAAAGACGGATCCCTTTTATGGGATCCGCCGGATCCGCCGGCTGTTCACCAGCTTGCTTATAAATAGCAAGCTGATCATTTGAACACACAATCACTCATATAGCCTAATATTCATACTCATTCATTTACATATCATCTAACATTTATCATTCATTCATTTCATTGATCCTTCCTTTTGTAGCAAAGGAGATTAAGCATCAAGGTTCAACACAGACGTGTAAAACCTTTAGCATAGTTACTGTGTGATATAGTTGTAGTTCACACATCATTATTTGTATCATTTATCTCAGTGAGTGTGGTTAGTGTTTTAGTCCTCAAAACACAAAGAGTGTAGGGAGTGGTTGTACCCTTGTGAAAGAACCAAACGGGAGTGGTTGAACCCTTGTAAAGAACTCGACATCTAGCTTAGTGTTGGTAATTGTATAGGCGACGTTAGGTTGGTTCTGCCTTGAAGTAGAACTCGGTGTTTAGCTTAGTACCGGAAAAGGAAGTAAGCAACGTGTAAAGGTTTTCTCCACCTAGAAGAGAGTTTGTTTCTTAGTGAAGAATAACTCTAGAGTTAGAGGCTCGAGGAGTGGAGTAGGGCAAAGAAGAGAGTCCTTGTAGCCGAACCACTATAAACATCCGTGTTGTGTGGTTTGATCTTTCCTCTCTTTACTTTTCATATATATTGTGTGAATATTTGTTTGTGCTTGTTTCCTTTGAATTAACATAGAGTAACAAAGCGAATTAATTTTAAACGGTAAAACTATTCAACCCCCCCTTCTAGTTTTCCACAGTCACTGTGAATATAAATTATACACAATTGCACTCACAGGTTGAACCAATAAATAAATAAATAAATAAATAAGGCTTTGCACACATAAGTTTTAAAGCAGATATGTTCCGTTGCATATCTACTAAGAAATCTGTGATTGAACAACTGAGTGTTTGGATCATATAACATATTACCTGTCGATATTTCTTTTCCAATATATTGATTTAATCACTGAAATGCAATCTAGTTTCATCGGCCATTCTGAGTACCTGTGTAGCCAAACCATTTAAACTATAAAGATTGCGTAAATTACATACTCATGAAGATTCTCAAGATGCGTAATTCTTTTACTATCAGGATATACAAAACTTTTTAAGTCGATTCAACTATTATATTTATAGATAATTAAGACCACAATTTAGTTATATAAACATATAATTATAGTCAATTGAAATCCAATTGTTTTACTCTGAAAATAAGCATATCCTTAGTTTTTTAAAACTTTCTTTGGTGGATCCTAGATGTAAATATATACAGTTGTGCAAGTTATGTAGTATACATGAACGATCTTAGGCCCTATGCTATAATCTTGTTACCGCAACTTTAAACACTCCCACACTAACATTAACATATGTGGACCAAGGTAATGACTCCTAGCAAGAGGAACCTGTACCGGCAACAACTTCCAATGCAAGGCTATTCTATTCCTAAAGTCATATCCCCTGCTCTTATAGCAATATGTCGGAACAATTAAAGCATGCTCGTACCATTCAATTTTTATTTTCTTTTAAAAGAAAGAAAACATTTAGGCTAGAAGGTAAAATACTTATTAAGTAATACCTCTATGCCATTATTGTATCGAAGGCACCTTACCCTGCACATGGTGGGTCATTAATGGCATTTGAACACTTGACACTGCCTCTGCGATCATGTACTCACTTGTTTGTTAAAAAAATTATAAGCATTAGCAATAAGAAAGACAATGACATAAATCTTTGATGTATAAACAAACAATTTCCAATTTACTCACCCATGAAACTTACTTTTGTTCCAGGCTATGATCCTATGTATATACCATTTGAATTAGGATCTAAAGCTTGCTGAGATATCTCTAACCCTTCTACTATAAGAATATCTAAACATCTGCAAGTATAAATAGAATTCAATAATGATAAATTTACAATCAGTAGCAAATATGAATCCATACTCGTAAATGGGATTGAAATGTTGGGTACCTTGTAGGATTAAAATGGTACACTCCCAGGTTTTCATCCGAAAGAAATATGCAATCATAAGTAGACAAAAAATACGAATGCAGAATTTTTTGAAAACTACATGTAATACAGATTTTTAGATTCTTTGGTGGGTCCATATCTCTAGGCTCAGATTTCCGGTTTTACCCAAGAAGTGTTCCACTTGAAAAGATATAGCTGGTCATCCAAATTTGAATAGCCACAATCACGAACACCAAAACTCACTAAACGAATACACTACATGGTGATCCATTATTCAAAAACAAAAATGGTTGTACCTTCCATTTGGCGATGGGTTCCTCACAAAATTGAAGTACGACAAAGTTATTTCCTGTTGCATAAAACCCACTGTCACCATCCATTTCAATGTCAAATCATAATTTAATTCCTATAACGAATGATATACAAAAAAAATATATCCAAAACATTACATATTTTTTGCATTTGAAAAAACCATTTGGACTAAAAAAAACATATTCATCATTATTAAAAAACACTTGCAAACACCCCTCTTAATAAAAGATTAAACTTTACAGCAATGATGCATCCACAAATCAAAATAAAATCAATCAATTAGTCACTAATCTAAAATTATAACCCAAACCCACATCATTATACTTTCAACAGTAGAGAACATATCAGAATAATAACAGCGACAATGGGTAGTCCTATTATGACACCCAAGAAGATGCCGTTAATTATGTCTCGAATGGACAGCCAAAGCATTTGTTGTAACCACAAATACCATGTGTTAACAATGAAATAGCTTGCTTAGAGCAGAAATATACGCAAAGAGTCCAGATGTAAATGTAATTAAAGAGCTGTAAGTACGTGAAGAGTCATGTTCCACAATACCTTGTTAAAACCATGACGTTCCTCAATCACAACAGTCGAGTAGAGAGAAAATGGCAAGTGAGTCATCTAAACAAAGTATATCGAATAAAAATGTTAGTCCACAGGGTTACAGTATAAACGGATATTCAATAATGAGGTAAAGGGAGTGTTTGGGATTGTTATCTTAAAGCTCTTTTCTGATTATTTTCAAGTGCCTAATCTAAATTAAAATAGACAAATAAACAGTTGTATCAAATTAATCAAGGATATTCAGTTTCATACCTGCTGGGGTACCATGACGTTCACCCTCTATGTTTATTAACTTTTCATTGACTGTCCAGATATATAACACAAAGCAACCAATTTTGAGATACACTAAATTTTTTGGAAACTAAATATCAATTGCAGTTTTAGATATAGTAAAACCTCGTCTGTAATGGACTTGCATCTTGATAAGTATCAGGTTTGAAAATACTGGTATATCATACCTTAAAATTACAAAGTAAACTATTTAGTTACATGTATTTTATGCTTTATCGCCCTCAACCCGTTTGGGGCCGTACAAAAATTACCTATTTTGCCTGCGCTCAACACGACCATTTCATCAACCCTCTTTTAAGACATTGAATGATGTCCCTTTACTAGCTATGCTATGGATATATGAGGTCGACGTTCCTATTACAGAACTTTGTATAAAATAACATGCGACAGATTATGCAAGATACATATGCAATTTACTCCTTTTTTCCAGAAAAGCAATACAAAAAATACTTTGAAGGTCAACTTTAGGGATATTCATCAGTTGGTTCCCCGGGCACGGATTGGGTCAAGAGCGATGTACTTAAATAAAACAACTTTATTCAACATTCACTTAAGCTCATAAACCCCATAGTTGGTTCCCCGGGCACAAAATGGCTCAAGAGTATTTTGCCCTATTTTCATTTTCATCTTATTAGTTTTTCAACATTCACTTAAGCTCATCATAAACCCAACATCTAAGCTAACACAATCACTCTCTTAATCCCATATCACTAATATCTGAATTTTGGACTAAAATTCATATGTACAATATAAACATCTTAGTAACAAAAACATTATCAGACTAAATTCAATCTAAACGCAAAAGTAATAATTTTGAAGCTTAATAAAAAAAAAAATCCACACAAAAAAACATAAAAATAAAACAACTTCATTCAAATTCGAAACCATATAATTGAATATGAAAAACAGCATACCTTGATTTATGAGGTATGACCCAAACGATTTTAAGTAATCTCCTTAGTAGTCAAAAGCACTTCCAAGAACACAATAACAATTTTGGTGTTTGAACCTGCAAAATTAAAGTTTCAATTTTATACAACCGTTGTGTAATATGTCATTAAAACATTTTATCAAACACCTCATATGCAATTTAAAACATTAATAAGATTCACTGATAGCAATGTAAAAACAAAAAGTTTATTAAATTATAAAAAGAAACTAATTTTAAGAATTAGGGTTAGAATACTTACATAAATTTTGTAGCCTTGTTTTGAAATAAAATTTTTAAAACGGAAGTCATCGGTTCTCCATTGATGTGGCCAAAGCTTTTTGTTGGTCTCTTGCGTTGCCAGGAAAAAAAATGATTCGGTGTTTGGATTTTGCATTTTGATTTCTGTTTAGGGTTTTGTTTGTTCATGTTGATAGATTTTGTTGGAAGCCAGATATTAGAGACAAAAATGCGTTTTGAGAGAGAGAGGTACCCGCCTTTTGTGTGTGTGTGCATGTTTATGGTTGGAAGGCGGTGGAAAGGTATAATAGCAGAGTGTTTGCAAGGTTGGAAGGCGGTGGAAAGGTATAAGAGCAGAGTGCTTGCAAAGTATGTTTTGTACAGTGAGAAACGGTTGCCTAAACAGTAGTTAATTATTTACATATCCGATCTATGAATGCCATATGTGCCACTTAGAAGTACCAACCAATAGGAAAGACACAACTAAGTGTTGGATTCATTTTTTAGGGAAGCACCTCCCCCCTTTTAGTATATAAAGTATAATTCCTTTTGATACGTTGTCGTTGTTAGCTTTACTATATAAGATTAATGAACTGAAAAAGCATTACTTGTTAATAACTTGGCATTTTAACTTTTTTTTTTAATTGTTTCATTATAATTATATGACATGAATCTAGCAAGACATTACACAAAATACACCATAATACATGATGATAATAAAATAAAGCCCGTATGGACATATACTTCAATACCACAGTTAAATTATTACTAAACATATATAACAGGAATGCTCGTACATTAAAAAAAAAAAAAAAAAAAAAAAAAAAAAAAAAAAAGCCTAACATAGAACCAAGTCAGTTGATATACCTTAAAGTAGAGAGAAGATGTATATCCACATTAAACAGTTTACAGTGTTCAAAATTAAATGATTGCATTTGCATGTATAGCATAATGACCAAACAAAAGTCAAAACAAAACTAGGACAATTACAATATAAAACATATATAACGTTGCATGTTTCGTTGGATGCAGGAACAAGAATACATTATCCTTAAAGTTTGATATACAACAAAAAGCTAATCTAAATAACAACACATCAAACACTAGAGCATAAACAATTAGTCACAAGAGTACATAAACAATTAAAACTTAAAAGCATTAAAAGCAACAATATATAGGTGAAAACAAAACCACACTAAATTAGTGGCAACAGCAGTCAGACCGCCGCTACCCCAGAATTCACGGGATTGTGTCTGCTGCATATCTTGATAGAATCCGGCGCCGTCATCTCAGGTATCAAAGCTGGATAGTATAAATACCCAGCTCATTTATGATTCACAACTAACTTTTACCATTTGCATTTATTCACAATCATTGTCTAACCTTTCGGACTACTCAATACTTACTCTCACGCCGGAGCTTAGTCCTGGGATAACACCCGGGGCGAGCCTAACGTGCGTGTTTCTTGTGTGTAGGTGCTTCGGAACGTTAGCTAGACCTCGTCCGAAAGATCTAACCTCAGTGCCGAACGATCCGCATGTTTTTACCTCAACAAATTGGCGCCATCCGTGGGACCCGTTATTCATTCTGCCAGAGTTGAAAGATGACGGGCCCTACTTGGGAAACACCAGTTAACCATGCAGAAGGAAGTGGAAAGTGCAGTGACAAAAGCAACCCTAATAATTTGGAAGAGCAAATCCTAAGTCAGGTAACAGCACTTAAAGCCCTAATAAAAGAGCACAACACGAAAGGGGGAAGCTCAATCAAACCAATCCGAATCGACTTCGATGAGGAAGACCCTAAAGGATACTGAAATCGAAGGTGCCGGGAAAGAACGAGAAGACGATCTAGCTAAACCGTACAAAGAAGTATCGAGATGACCTTTCACTCGAAGAATCATAGAGTTCTCTGGTCCGAAGCATAGGATGCCCACCAACATAAAACTTTACGACGGATCTACAGACCTGGATGATCATATCACTAGATTTTGTGGGGCAGCTAATCACAGCGAGTGGCCCATGCCGGTATGGTGTAGGATATTTCAACAAACACTGGATGGCTCAGCAAGAGGATGGTTTGACCGTTTGCCCAACGGTAGCATTGACAATTGGGAAACCCTTCGTGACCAATTTGTAACGAGATTCGCTCTTAGAAGAAAGTGCATCAAAGATCCGATGGAAATCACTAAGATCACGCGGCAGGCAAATGAAACTCTCTCTGAATTCAAGGAGTGGTGGACCGATGAGGCCAGCCACATCTCTGGCGTACCGAAACTCATGCAAATCTCATATTTCATCAACGGTAGCAAATGCCCCGAGTTGGCCAAACATTTCTCGGATCGGATACCTCAGATAGTGACGGAAATGATGATAAGGGTGGATGATTTTGTTCGCTCGAAGGCAGTGTATCGGGTGACTGAACTGCCGATAGACGAGAAAGTAGATGCTTACAAAGAGTATCGCCCAAACCCTTACAACCATAGGAATGATCCTTATGCTCCAAGAGCTCCCCTTGGAGGGGATCTTCGTCGGAACAATCATCGAAATGAATACAAGCCTCGTAAAAATGATCATTATGCCCCCTATGCTCCCGTTAGTTATGACAATGCCGGTCAAGCAGACCCTCGCCGCAATGATGTCCGCAGGTACGACACCAGGCCAATAGACTTGAACTCTCTAACGAAGGCTCCGAAAGAAATCCTTGCAACAGAACATCAACTGAGACTACCACAACCCCCACCACTAAAAGGGAAACCCTTAAAAGAAAATCTAGACAAGTACTGTGATTATCACGACGAAAAGGGGCACCTCACCAATGACTGCTGGCACCTCAAGGAACAACTGAGGATAGCCGTAGAAACAGGTAAATTGGACCACCTCTTGAATGAAGTTCGGAAAAGAGGAAGGGAGCCCCAAAGGGGAGACCACCATGCTAATAAGGGAAAAGTCATCGACATGATCCGAAGCCAAGGGGCCTCAAGAAAACACAAGGTCACAGATTTGGAAAAAGATTGGATGAATGCCCCAATCAGCTTCCTCCTATCCTCCCGGGGGATGTTTCAGACGAACCCTTAATAGTTGAGGCCGAAGTGGAAGGTTATACGATACGAAGGGTGTATGTGGATCAAGGCGCTTCGGTGGAAGTAATGTACGAGCACTGCTTCGAGCATTCGTGCCCTTCCATCAAAGCCAGGTTGATGGAAACCAACACACCTTTGGTGGGATTCACGGGGGAATCCATCAAACCGTTGGGAAAAATAGAATTGGAAGTTTGTTTTGGGAGTCAAGGGTTGTTTCGCAAAACTTTTATGAAGTTTGCCGTGGTAAGGTCCCCCTCTCCGTACAACATCATACTAGGCCGTTCCGAATTAAAAAAGCTACGGGTCATTCCATCAACCATCCATTTGATGCCGAAATTTCCTACCCCGAGGGGCATGGCAACATTGGTCTCCCGATCGGTCATCATCTCGGAATGCCGCAAGCTGAAAGAAAAACAGATGGTAGAAAAAGAGGCAAAGACTGAATCCCAGAATGCCGAGATAACTGGAGAGCTGGCTGGAAAGATAGAGGAAGTCATGGTACACCCGGCGTATCTGGATCAGCTAGTAACCATCGGAAGGAATTTCTCCAAAGAATGTAGAAGGCAGTTAATCACGTTGCTCAAAAATAGTCAAGATGTATTCGCTTGGGAACCAGCAGACATGACAGGAATACCACGACGAATCACAGAACACAGACTAAATGTGAATGTCCAAGACAAACCGATAGCCCAAAAGAAAAGAACATTTTCAGCAGAAAAGAACCAGGCCATAACTAAAGAAGTAGAAGAATGGGTGGGCCGGTGCGATACCCAACATGGATCTCCAACCCGGTGCTAGTGAAGAAGTCCGATGGTAGTTGGAGGATGTGTATCGATTTCAAAAATCTCAACTCATCTTGTTTGAAAGACTATTACCCGTTACCTGAAATCGATTGGAAGATAGAATCAGTCATGGGATTCCGGTACAAATGCTTTTTAGATGCTTATAAGGGGTACCACCAAGTACAAATGGCTAAGGATGACGAGGAAAAGACAGCTTTCTATACCAAACGTGGGACTTACTGTTACACCAAAATGTCGTTCGGATTAAAAAACGCTGGAGCAACGTATCAATGGCTGGTGGACTCAGCTTTTTGGTCGCAAATCGGGAGAAATTTAGAAGCGTATGTAGATGACATGGTGATCAAAAGCAAGACCGAGAAGGAGTTGTTAGCCGATGTAGCTGAAACGTTCGACAATCTCTGAAGGATCAACATGAAATTGAACCCGAAGAAATGCTCCTTCGGTGTGGAAGAAGGAAAGTTTCTTGGATATATGGTGACATCCGAAGGGATCAGGGCGAATCCGAAGAAAACAAGGGCTATCGCAGATATGCAGTCTCCAAATACGCTCAAGGAAATGCAAAGTCTAAGCGGCAAGCTTGCGGCTCTAAACCGTTTCTTGTCCAGGTCGGCAGAAAGAGCACTTCCGTTTTTTGACACACTGAAAAATATCACAAAAGAGTACCGGGATGAGTACCGCTGGACAGCAAAGGACGAATCGGCTTTTTAGGAGATGAGAAAGATGATCCTCGAGCTCCCTTACCTGACAACCCCAAAGCCGAAAGAAGACTTATATGTATACCTGGCGACAACAAAAGAAGCAATGAGTGGAATACTGTTGGTAGAAAGGGAAGGGAGGCAAATCCCGGTACATTATGTAAGCCGAACGTTGCATGAGGCCGAAAGGAATTACGCTCCAGTTGAAAAATTAGCTTTGGCTTTGCTACACCTGTCAAGAAGGCTAAGGAGATACTTCGAAGCCCATCCCATAAAAGTCATCACCGATCAACCCATTAAGCAAATATTGAACAAACCGGAAGCGTCGGGAAGGTTAGCCAAGTATACAGTAGAGCTGGGGACCTACAACATTACGTACATACCTCGAAATGCTGTCAGGGGGCAGGTCCTAATGGATTTCATAACAGAAATACCGCTGAACCTATCCGACCAGGTTCCGAAGGAGTGGGGCAAAGAGATATGCAACATCTCTGACCAAGAAGGATGGGTGTTATACACTGATGGAGCATCTAGCAAATCAGGTGCCGGAGCAGGTTTGGTACTTATCGGTCCGGACCAAACGGAATATACCTACGCCATCCGGCTAAATTTCAAGAGCACCAACAATGAGGCAGAGTACGAGGCATTATTTGCACGATTAAGAATAGCCCGGAAGATGAAGGTGCAAGTGTTGGAGGTCAGGGTAGATTCCAATTTGGTGGCAAGCCAGATTAACGGGGACTTTGTTGCATACAAAGATAGCATGGTACGATACCTAGCCAAGGCCAAAGAATATATTGCATGTTTCGATCAATTCAAAATACGGAACATTCCAAGAGCACAAAATCAGAAAGCAGATATACTGAGCAAGCTGGCATCCGTGGCGTTTGATCATCTGACAAAAGAAATCCTTGTGGAAGTCCTAGAAAAGCCTTCGACGGAGGAAGAAGTCGTCAATGCAATTGTGGAAGATGAGGAAGAAAACTAGATGACTCCAATCATTCGGTGTAAACAGGAAGGCATTTGGCCGGAAGACCAGAATGAGGCCAGAGCCCTCCGGATGAAGATAAACCATTACACCATAGTTGACGACGTACTTTTCAAAAAATCCTACCTAGGCCCAATGTTGAGGTGTGTTGGACCGCTCCAGGAAAATTACATCATCCAGGAGGTACACGAAGGAGCATGTGGGATGCACTCCGGACCACGATCAGTGGTGGCAAAACTAATGAGACAAGGTTATTATTGGCCAACCATGCACCGAGATACTAGAGAAGTGATCCAAAAATGTGACTCTTGCCAAATACATGCACTCATTCCGAAGCTCCCAAAAACCGTGATGACTTCAATCATGGCGCCTTGGCCATTCTACTAGTGAGGCATGGACGTGTTAGGACCTCTACCAGAAGCTCCGGGGAAAATCAAGTTTGTTATCGTGGCAATTGATTTTTTCACAAAATGGATGGAAGCCAAGCCATTAGTAAGAAAAACGGGGAAAGACGTCAAGAAATTTATCTAGGAGAGCATAGTGTGCAGGTTCGGACTACCAAGAAAAATTGTAATGGACAACGGAAGTAACTTCATTCATGACCCCTTTAAAAGTTGGTGTGAGAGGTTGAATATAACCCAGATAAACACTGTTGTGGCCCATCCTCAAGCTAACAGACTGGTAGAAAGAGCCAACAAGAGTCTGATGAAAGGATTCTAATCAAGGCTCAGCAGAGAAAGAGCCGGATGGGTGGATGCACTGTTGAATATCTTGTGGGCACACCGAACATCCCTGAAAACAAGGAATGGAGAAACACCGTTCAGCCTCACGTACGAAAGTGAAGCGGTCATCCCAGTAGAAATAGGAATGCCTACCTTTCGGACCATGATGACGGAAGAGAAAGAGAATGACGATGGAATCCGCCTAAACCTCGACTTGCTACAAGAGCGAAGAGAAATGGCTGCAATCCGAGAGGCGAAGTATAAAAAGAAGGTAGAGCAATACTATAACCGGAGAGTTCGCCCCGAATCATTCAAGGTAAGTGTAAAAGTTTAGATAAATCTTCTAAAATGAAATGTTGTTAAAATGCATAGCTATTTTTATTATAACTTGTTTATAAGCTATCGGATAACATAAAAAGTGAACTCAATACATTTACAATCAAAGGTAGGGGATTTTGTGTATTAAAGGAACGAGGCAAGCAAGGTTGAAAATCAAGGAAAGTTGGGACCTAATTGGGAAGGACCATACCGGATCGTGGAAGCCTACCAGACCGGCTTGTATAAGTTGGAGACGATGGAAGAAAAAGAAGTGCCGCGAACATGGCACACCATCAACCTTAGAAAATGCTTTTTGTAAATATAAGCCTAATGTATCAAATGTAAGATCCAGAAGGACCCAATGTTAACTATTATGAATGACAAATGCAGCTATCCCAAAGATGAAGGGAAGCAATTTTCACTACATATTATATTCTGAACATAAGTTAAAAGTGATCCCTCCGGAAGGCTCGCGACCTCTGGAGATCAGTGGTCAATGTTCAAAGATGGTTCATACCCAAAAAGGGGTTGCCGTACAACTAAGGCAAAAAGGCCGAATGGCGCATGACGCCCGAAATCGGCTCACACCCAAAAAGGGGTTGCCACACGACCAAGGCAAAAAGGCCGAATGGCGCATGATGCCCGAAATCGGCTCACGCCCAAAAAGGGGTAGCCATATAACTAAGGCAAAAAGGTCGAATGGCGCATGGCGTCCGAAATTGGCTCACTCCCAAAAAGGGGATGCCACGAATAGCCAAGGCATAAAGGCCGGATAGCCATAAACGTGTCAAATTGTCCGAATGGCATAAAACAAAATAATCGTGATAACTTAAGGATCGAGACGCTACGAAACATAAACGATATAAAATAAAGAAAAATATACAGATGCAACACATTCTATAACTAACGAAACAACCATTACAGATAAAAGCTTAAAAATGTACACATAACGTATGATCCCATCAGTTACAAATTTATTACATTCATCCAAACCTTTCAACTGTTCGCAAAACTATTCTAACGACCCAAGGGTCTTACATCAAACCACCAACTATTTCTAAAAAAATTGCAGGGATAGATAAAAGCTTCACGTAAAATTCGGAGTAGCCTTTGTCCGTAGTCAAAATGGAGACACTCAGATCTTACAACAACCAGTTCCTTCAAGGGGCCGGGATATTCTCTTCCACAGTAGAGTCTTGGACGGGAGGATTTTTAGCTGCAGGAGCCTCGGAAGATGGCCCGGTAGCAACATCGGCCATAACAACCTCCGTAGGCTAGGGTGGAGCGGGATCCGGAAACATATTCATGATTTATGCAAGAGATTTATAATAAGCATTACTAACCTTCTGCACATACGGATACTCCGCCACAAAAAGCTTGTCGTACAGGGGTTGGTACTTCGACTCGGCCTCCATATCTAAATCTTCCACATCCGCTAAAACCCTGGATACATCCTCCTCGGAATGTTCCAAGGTAACACCGTCCAAAAACCCAGCCATAGAAGACAGGCTAAATGGAACGGCTAGAGATTGCTTGTATTCATGACTGTTAAGGAGATGTCGAACCATTTCAGGAATAAATTCCTTAACCACTTTAAAATGCTCTATTTCCGTCTGACCCATCTTCATGGCCAGATCTTTCTTTTCCTTTTGGAGCTCTTGGTTTTCCATCTCCTCGTCAATCAACAAAAGCTTAGTCTTGTCCAGCTCAGCCTCCAATACCCTGATCTTCTCAGCCTGTTCACTAGAAACCCTCCTCCATTCCTCCTTCTCCTTTTCTAATTCCGAGATGCGATCATTAAGACCTGATTCCCTCACCATGCAACCGGCATGCTCATGTCATAACCTTTTAAGTTCCTCCGGCTCCCGTGCGGTACTCTCACAGTTTTGGGGGGCAAGGTACAGACTGTTGTATTCACGAAGAAGGGTCTCAAATCGAAACAATATATCCGACTGAGCCACAGCGTTCTTGCCCAACAACATCCAAGCACGCTGGCAAGCATCTTCGTCATCCAGACTCTCCAGATACTATTTCTCCCGAGGGGTGGGTAGATGAACCATCAAGTCACGGCACACCGAGAAGCTATTCAAGCGTGCATTCTTTTTCACTGACCATTCCGGAACAAACAACCCTTCGGAAACAGACTCGTCCTAATCCTCATCATCCACAATCTTCTCTTTACCACGATCGGAAGTGGCAGCCAAAGGACTTCCTGAAAGATGAACAACGAACAACGCGGCTTTCACAACCATATATATATGTACGTGTGTATATATATATATACTAGGCGAGTACCCGTGCATAGCAACGGAATTCCTAGCGGCAGATAATTAACGATTTGTGATATTGTGGTGAGTGTTTTGTGTAGCGTTCAAAATAGAACGTGAACCGATCAAAATGTCATTGCAAACGGTTGTACTACACGATAACTAAAGTCTAGAAAAAATTCTTAACATCTATAAAAGAACATATAAAAACATTTAATGAAACTGAAAGTAAAACATTACATCAGTTATTAAAGAATGGGAGGTTGATGTATATTGCGCAAACATTTCAGCAATCTTTGCATTCGCTTCTTTCACCATTTCTTCGTTCATTTTCAACGCATGAGACTTGAGTTTTTCTTCATATTGCTTTATGTTATCTTCTTTAGCTTGCTCTAAAAGCTCTTTATCGCATGCTCTCGCTTGCTTCAGCTCTTCGAAAGACTTTTGGAATACTTCCACCTACAAAACACCATATTAAAACCATTATAACTCATTTTAACGTATAAATACCCTATACAACCTATTCAAAAATAATAACAGCCCACGACAACCTGTTTCAACCCATTACAGCCTTTTCTTTCCTTAAAAGAAATTAACTTTACTTCAAGCCACATAATGTATCACTAATTCACGTAGACATGGTATGAGAATAAAAGTGATAAACTTACCAAATCAAATGTCGCAGATGGATACGAGGTTGCAGTGGCGTGAGTGGAAGTTATTCCCGTCAACACAAAAATGGGATCAGATGCTTTGCCTACCCCATGTTCGCAGAAGTGACTCTATTCCGTGTTTCCTGATTATGGGGATGACATCCTCCCCATGACTCGTCACGTAAAACTTCTTTGTAGACGACATTTGAGGTGTAAACTACTCCTTGCCCGAACTTTTTGACTGACTTCACCAATACCTTTATTTGATTGTAATAAAACACTTGTAACATATATTCATTTCATATAATAATATCCAAATACGATAGTAATCTTTATCAACAATCTCAAAGTCGAAAGGACGTGGTGGGTGGTTTGGAACAACTTTAGCCATTGATTCCCGATGGAAGACAAACTGATCATATGTAATCAATAAAGATCAATAAGAGACACATCATATTGCGTTGTTTTTAGCAACAGTAAATCAATTGTTCAAATAATTACTGTCACATCGATATTTGTTTGTATTTATTGTTTTTAAGACAACCATCATAACGATAGTCGAGCAGATTATCGGTGGTTGTATCGATATTTGTTTGTGTTTATTGTTTTTAAGACAACATCATAACGATAGTCGAGCAGATTATCGGTGGTTGTATCGGTGTATCGATTGAGGTGTTTGTGTTTATTGTTTTTAAGACAACCACCGATGCATCGGTGGTTGTCTCTTCAATAATTACTGTCACATCGATATTTGTTTGGTGTAGTATTTGAGTCTACGTAAAATATATAGTCTGCTTTTGCTATGTCGCACTTTTGAAACAAGTTCGATTGAGGTGTTGGCTTTTCTTATTTGTATGTGCAAGGTTTTTGAGGTGTTAGCTTTTAACTTTTGCAATATGGAATTAGTTCTACTCTGATTATAGCAAGCCACAAGCGCCCCCTTTTACATCAATTACGGAATTACTTCTAATCAGATCTAAGCAGACAAAAAAAATAGAACTAATTTTAAACACCCTTGAATCAGATCATAACAGTTCCAAATATCCAATGATCCCATGAATCCGTTCATCTCACACCCGTATAACTAAAAAGTTCATAAAAAGCAAAACGTTTTGTTATAAACCAAGGTTGCAAAAATCGCGAATCGGTAGTCGGGCGGTCGACCACCTTGTAGCTTGTAATCGGTCTAGGCGGGATTAATCGATGATTAATCGGATTGGCATTACTGACAAATTTTAGTTATTTCCAGCAAGTTTTGTGTATTTCCAGTGAGTTTTAGTTATTTCCAGCAAGGTATTTTCTAAAAAACTACATGTAATAGACTTAAACAGTTACTATAAGTGATCAAAATAAGTTTACAATGAGTTTTGGGTACTTTCGGCAAGATTTATAGGTTTTCGGCAAATTTAGCCACCATTAACAGTCGTTGATCGTCGTTGACCACGGTTGACCTATTTGTTTGACCCAGTTACATAAATCGGCAAGGTCGGTGGCCTTGTAGCACCTAATCAGCGATTAATCGGCCTTGTAAACCTTTTTTTGCAACACTGTTATAAACACATGTGTGTGCATATATTTGACCTTTGAATTTATAAACAGTCAACTAAGTTACCTACAATTCACACTAGAAAATATCAATATTTTACTGCTATGTACCTACAATTAACGCAACAAAATATACTAAAAAAATCACTAAACAAAATATAACAAATTTTCTAAATACATATCATACACAAATAAATTTACAGAAATTTTACATGTCAAACTTATATGACAAATCATACAATATTTATACCACTCAAAGCAAAGGTCTTCGGCATACCCTTATCTTTATCTAAATAATTACAATAACTCTTGTTGCAAACATAATTTGGTGACAATAATGCTCAGCAAACACGAGCTGCACTTGTCATCATCTAAAATATATATCCAGCCCTTGAATCACCTCAAATCAAAACAAACAAACGCATATTTATATGGTGACAAATCATACAATATTTATACCAACTTAGAAGATTCCGGGCGCAACAGAAATATTCCGGCGACAGCGAACTTTTTCCGGCGACATTGAAGACTTTTTCCGGCGTGATAGGGGCGGCTACAGCAGCGGTAAATGGTGGCACTAAACAAATAACAACAATGTTAATATGCATAGATATATTAAAAAACCTATATATCTACAAATAAAATTTATAGATCTAAAATTAAAATGTATAGATCTAAAATAAAAAACTTTCAAAACTCATAGATCTATTGAAAAAAAATACCTTAAAACTTGAATAACCTTTTTGGTGGCCGTGGGTTTTGGTGGTGCGTTGATTTAGAAAGAAAGTATACACTTTCCAGTGACATCATCAAATCAGGTGGCGGCAACTTCAATTTCCAGCGGTGACAAAGGCAGTGATCGCGGCGGCTACCTGCTGCAAGCGTCGGCTGAGATAAAAAAAATGACAAAATTGTTATAGAAACTCAAATCTACAAATATAAATACATATCTATAAAAGAGATCCTTCAAAACTTGTTTATTATATGTAGATCTATGAAAAAAATAAGAAAAAAAACTCAAAAAATAAAACCTCTTCTCCTTCTACATTAAATGGTCTCGGTGGTGGGGGTTTTGTGTGGAGAGTTAAGGTGGTGGCGGGGGTTCATGGGTGGATGGATTTGCTGGTGGAGAGGTCGTGGGATTCGTTGGTGGTGGTGGTGCGTTTTGGTGGAGGTGTAATGGCGGCGGTGATCATTTGGTGGTGATGGTATTAGCTAGTGAGTTGGTATGTCTGTTTTTGTTTAGAGAGAAAAGAGAAAGGGGTATGAGGGTATGAGTGAACCGATTATGTTCCATTTATGTTCCATTTTTTTTGTAGTTACAAGGTTTGAGCATGGCTGTCTATTTAATGTTCCATTTAATACGCATGTTCATACGCATGGTTGAGGTAAACGTAAGATATTGAATGTTCCATTTAATGTTCCAGTTAATGCAAGGATAAGATGGACAAGGGCAATTTCGGTATTAATGAAAGTTCAGTTTTCACCATTGACTAAGTGATAGACCATTCCTCCATTATAGATAGTTAAGATATATATATATATATATATATATGTATATATATATATATGTATATATATATATATATATATATGTATATATATATATATGTATATATATATATATATACATACAATATATATATATATATATATATATATATATATATATATATATAAAGGAAAGGAGAAATGCACATATAAATACGTCCCCATTACTTACCAGTATCAGCAGCCCCAAACTGGTTGCTCGCACCCTCCTCAATCTCCGGCTGTTTCCCCGCTTCGTTCGGATGCAACGATCGAATAGGGATGGGAGCAGGAATATGCTCCAAAGAATCCAAGTCTACCACGGGGACATCACCTTTCGACTTACCCCGCTTCGATGGACGGGTGGAACCGCCTTCCCCACCGGAACGCTTAACACAAATTTTGGTCTGTTTTCCAACTCCCACTCCTCCCTGCTTAGCTTTGAGAGCTTGCCGAGCAGCAGCTTGCTCCTGTTTTCTTTGCTTTGCTTCCAACTATCGCTCATCCGCCACTTCGACCCTCTTCTGCTCGTCGGTCTTTTTCGGAATGTCAGCATTCGATCGGGCCGGTTCGGTCACATGCAATTCATGGGATTGACCCTCTCGGTACTTGTCTCCTTTGGTCATGGACGCCCCCTTTCGAAATTTATGTTTAATCAAGTAGTCCGACATTGTTAAAGCGACAGAAAATAAGTCAAAAATATAAATAAGTTGGAAATAAGCACACATATATACATCAACACGCAAGAAAATAAAAGCAAAGGCTATACCCTTTCCCTCGGCATCTTTAAGTGCCGCCCGATAACCAGGATACTCCCAATGAGAAGTTAGTCCAACGGCATAAAGGAAACTCGGAAGAATTTGAATGAGATCAATTACGTTCTCAGACAACCGTGCGGCGTCTTCAACGCTAAACTCCCCTTTCGGAAAAGGATCCGAGATTTCAGAATCATGATGCCTCCAAGGCATCGCAAAAGGAATGGCACATCTGTCTATCAGAAAAAAATTATGTTTCCAACCCTTCAGACAGGTCAGGATCTCTTTAAAGCAAACTCTCCTATCCTTACTACCTCGTTTCTCGATGGAAAACCAGTGGCCCTGCTTGCTCAATTTATAGAATGCTCTGAAAAGAGAAGTGGTGGGGGTAATGTACAAACTCCGACTGTACACTTCAAAAAGAGTAGCACAATGCAGACCTAACGGAACTAATTGAGAAATATGGACCTTATAATACCTAATCACATCTAACAAAAGGTGGAAAAGGGCACACTAAGACCACCTTCATAGAAATACTCCAGATACAAACCTATCGCATCGTTCGGCAATTCATCCATAGTCATATTCTCTGGAGGCGGCCTCGAATGTAGATGCTCCGGTATGCCAAACTCCATTGCCACTAAGTTCACTGCCCCTTCGTCCATACGAGAAGTATATTTATGAATGTCGAACTTGGGCAAAAATTCTCCAACTTCTGGAGCATCCTCCTCATGAATCGTAATGGGTGAATTAGACATAGCTTAACCGAGGGAAAGAGAGGATATAGCCGAACAACAAAAAACACAAATTATGGGTAATGCGAAACGTACCTCTTGGGACGAATGATTTACGCAGAAACCACTCGGTCTAATCGGAAAAATTCGATCAAAAAAGCGCAAGCGGAAAGTGTGTCAGAAGAATGCAGAGAATTACGGTGGTAAAAACAGAACAAATGACGCTATTTATAGGCAAAGGTGAGGAGTGCGAAACGTCACGTCGTGTCAGACGACGACATGGCCCTCTCTCATCCACACGATAGACATGTGTACACGTGTCCGAATCCTATGGCCACAGTAAAAATGACGGCGATCCTTAAAATGAAGCAATAATGATTTTTGGCGGGTTGTACATAAAATCCAGCCTACAAAACCAAACGGACTAAGCCCTCCGGAAAGGTTAAAATGAAAATTCGAGATTTTCACAAAGTATTACACTATCAGTGTAACCGATACTATGATACTGAGGGGGACATGTTGGCGTATGTGTCCGGACGACCCATCCTGTCTGGACGTCCGAATGACATGACGCCCTTCAGAAGAAAAGGTCCGAAGGATATAACCTCTTCGTCCAGAACGACCCTTATCACATGGACAAGTGGCTTTATCCCTTGGACAAGTAGCAACAGCAGTCAGACCGCCGCCACCCTAGAATTCACGGGATTGTGTCTGCTGCGTATCTTGACAGAATCCGACACTGTCATCTCAGGTATCAAAGTTGGGTAGTATAAATACCCAGCTCATTTACGATTCACAACTAACTTTTACCATTTGCATTTATTCCCAATCATTGTCTAACCTTTCAGACTACTCAATACTTACTCTCACGCCGAAGCTTGGTCCTGGGATAACACCCGGGGCGAGCCTAACGTGCGTGTTTCTTGTGTGTAGGTACTTCGAAACCTTAGCTAGACCTCGTCTGAAAGATCTAACCTCAGTGCCGAACGACCCGCAGGTTTTTACCTCAACAATCTGACAATTGCTAAATAATATACTTTTAAATTGTCTAGCAGTGACTCTATAATCTTACAAAATAACTACGAATGATAAATATAAAAAGGGGTTGAAGACATACCGTACGAAATCGAGAATAAAGAAAAACGAAACCAAAATTAAAATCTTAGAGCGTGCTGATAACGTGTTGTGAACACATGATTGGAAGAATCAAAAGTATTTTTCAATTGATCATAAAGTATGATATTACAAGGAGTATATATAAGATAAATATTAGGGTAAACCCTAATAGCTAACTGGGTCGTCGTGGGCTACTTATGGGCTATATGTTATCAATAATGACATCCACTAATAATTATCCATAACAATATTATATTTGTTTACAAAAATAAAAATCCATGTTTCGTCTAAATTATAAACGTTATAAACGATGATCTGCTATACCAAAATGTTTGTATTAATATTAGATTTAAGATCATTTACATATCAAACTTTTCTTACATAGAAAGGAATCAATCTCCACCCCCCCCCCCCCCCATTTTTATTTAATATAATGGATAAGATCAATCTTAACAATTAAAAAAACTCACTTTCATCTTTTTTTTTCTTCCAAATATTAATATCTTTCAAACCGTTAATCATTAAGCCAAAGAAAATATACCATTACGACGAGCAATTAATTATCTTTCTATAGATAGCCACTTTGATTATACTTTCGACAAATTCTTTTTTTCGTGTTTTTCATTTTTTTTTTCGTTACTGAAATTTACAAGAAGAAATCACATGTGATTAAACACTAATTTGAATATTCTAATAAAATCACATGTGATATTAGTGTTAAATCACGTATGATGTAATATCATATGTGAGTTAACACTAATATCACATGTGATATTATTAGAATATTTAAATTAGTGTTTAATCGCATTTGATTTCTCATGCTATTTTCATATACGAAGAAAAAGAAAGAAAAAAAGACGAAAACCGTAAAAAAAAATGTGAAAAAAATGAAAAACAAAAAGTTTGTCGAAAGTATATCAAACGATTACGGTTCATGAGATATTTAAATTATAAAAAATATGTGAAATATTAAAATATTTTTAATCTCAACCATTCATTTCATTTTAAATGGATGGTAAGGATGAGTCCCTTGGTATGTGAAAAAAATTTTGTATGTAAAATAACTCTCCTCTTAATATTATTATATTAACAACATGTCATTCCATGTGCACAGTCGTTGGTTGTATATTGACGTGACTTTATTAATTTAGTGATATGTATATCAGTGTTGTATCATGTACATCAACAGAATAATTTTAGGGACGAGCATTGTGATCCGAATCCTGGCATTAAACCGGAACTGTGTCGATACTGTACTGGAAAAGTATTGACTCCAAATACATTGTATGGGACTGGTACTATAAATCGAGCAAAAAAAATTCGGGATCACTAATACGGTATCGATACTAAAATGAGATAGTACTGAAAAAATTCGCGGAATTTGAGTAATTATGTTTTTTAATTAACAACTTATCGAAACAGCCATTGGGCCCATTATGCAAAACAATAGTCATGTAGAACATGAAGAAAGAAACCAAACGTCCAAAAAACCTACTGTGGCAACTACAGATCATTCACAAACCCTCCCAAAAATTAAACCTCATCCTATTATTAATCACTCAAATAATCTAGTTTGCATCTTTAAATCATCTTAGTCATCAACAATGAAAAAAATAAAGTTTTTTTTTTCCCTTCCAAGTTTACATATGCTTGTCAGTATGTAAAGCTCAAAATTTAATGTAGAAACACAAATTCTGTAGGTGATGTTGAATATAGATAAACATATTAAACAAATAAACGCAGCGGATACATCACCTAGAGACGGATCCATATAGCCATATGATCAGTCAAATAAACTAAAATAACAATTATACCTTTGAAGCGTGATCACGGATTCACCAACACACCAATATCACCTGTGAAAACGTAGAGGGGGGGTGAATACGTTCCCGTTTTAAAAACTTAAAACTTGTTGTATCAAATTTCCAATTTGGCTTGTTCTAATATGAAAGCTGTCTGTTGTAGTTTATGTCTAGTATAAACTAAAGCATGTTGTCACACAAGTATTATCAACTAATCACAACACAAGCAATCACATAAAGCAAACATAAAAGTAAAGATATAAGTAAAAGAAAGCGCAAACCGAACACGATGATTTATAGTGGTTCGGTCACGGAGCTCCTCTCCGCCCTACTCCACTCTCCGAGTACCCAACTCGAGAGTTACTTCACTAGATCAACAAGCTCCCTTCTCGGAGGAGAAAACCTTACACACGTCGCTTACACTTTTTCCGGTACAAAGCTAAATACCGGGTTCTAGTTCGAGGTAGAACCAACCTAACGTCGCCTATACAATTTCTGACACTAAGCTAGATGTCGAGTTCTTTACAAGGGTACAACCACTCCCGTTGGTTCTTTGACAAGGGTACAACCACTCCCGCTATGTTTTATGGCCCAACATAGAAACCTTGTGTTTTATGGCACAAACACATAAACCATCTAATCTAGTATGAATAGATTACAATGATGATCCATGACATAAATGGGTCATGGATATGAATGGCTAATCTAAATGAACTTCCGTTGATAGGAAGCCTTCAATGGATGAAGATCACAAGCTCCCTAATCTTGTTGTGAGGATCTTCGTATATGCATATGGAATCTACATGAAATTCTTGAATAAGAAATCTTCAATCATTGAGGATGTCAAGTGCTCTTGAATCTTCATATGTTGGAATGATATGATGGATAATGACTTCAAGATCTTCTAACCTTCATGGTGGATCAGGAAGTATGCTATGGATGATGTCTCATGATCTTAAGCTTGCTTCACAGGATCATTAACAGTGTATGCTTACAACATAATGAAAGTTAGTAACATTATGATCATTATGCAAAGGGTGATCAATGTATGATTCTACATGGTTTGCTACTGATCTAAGTGTATGAAATGATAAAGGGAATGTGTATTCTAGTTGGATAATACTATGGGTAAATAATGGGCTACTATTTATAGGAAAACAATTTGTACATGCCACGGATTTGGCGGATCCAAATAAAGGGATCCGCCCTTTATGCTGTTTGGATCCGCCGGGACCTGATAGCTAATATCTTAACAAATCTTTCCATATCTTGCACAATCTAAAAAAGTCAACTCAAGGATCTTATCAAATCTTTCCATATCTAACAAAGTCAACTCTAAGATCTTATCAAATCTTTCCATATCTAACAAATTCAACTCTAAGATCTTATCAAATCTTTCCATATCTAACAAAGTCAACTCTAAGATCTTATCAAATCTTTCCATATCTAACAAAGTCAACTCTAAGATCTTATCAAATCTTTCCATATCTAACAAAGTCAACTCTCTAAGATCTTATCAAGATATTACCTAAATACTCAAGATATCCTAAAGATATCAAAATGAGGTATGCCATGATGTCATGTATATATTTCCATTTTAAGATTTAAAATGTAAATAATGTAAATGTATATATGTATGTAACATGTATCCTAGTGATCATGTAGCATGTATATACTAGCTTAACTAACATATGTGTACCAAGATGTATCATGTTAGTTTGACATCTAAAGTGTACTTATCCTATTACGGTTCTAAGTAGAATGGTTAACCTTTTAAAATACTTAATGACCTAACCGTATTTTAAACATTCTAAATGGTTTGTTAAGGGTTTGATCATAATGCCACATAACCAACATGTACGAATCTGTGTTGTACCATACGAGGACTCGAGAGGTGTTGAATGTATGTTGAGACAAGATATGATTACAAGTAA
Organism: Artemisia tridentata subsp. tridentata; assembly: GCA_021014915.2. Classification (NCBI taxonomy): domain Eukaryota; kingdom Viridiplantae; phylum Streptophyta; class Magnoliopsida; order Asterales; family Asteraceae; genus Artemisia; species Artemisia tridentata. The sequence continues at coordinate 315,637,306 of CP139505.1, read as the reverse complement.
CTTTTACATTTTAGGTTTTGTATCAAGTTACATGTTTGTCATCAATCAAAACAAACGAGACTGCTTGTACTGACAATCTCCCCAACGAGACTGCTTGCACTAACAATCTCCCCCTTTTTGATGATGACAAAATATGTAAACGTGATAGAAAGTAAAATGTAAAAAGTTACTTGTTTCCGTACTACCTTTAACATTACCTTCTCCGTTTACACCTTTCTCAACTCTTCTAGCCTATTACTTTCTCCGTTTACACCTTTCTCCCCCTTTTGTCGAAGCAAAAAGGGTGTGTCCTTGGAGTTAACTTCATTTCTCCCCGAAATGGCGAGCTTGCATCATCCCTAGTGAAGTTAAATAGACTAATCCAATCTCCTATGGTTGTTGCGTCCCCTAGGTTGTTAGCGGATCCATGGATCAAATTTAGATCCTTAACCTACATCAAGGTTAGTGGTGTGCAACATAAAAAGATATATGAAAAATGCATGATTACTCCCCCTAGTATGATGCATGAATTTTGAGAACTTAATAACTCCCCCTTGATCAATACTCCCCTTTGCTAGGGTGCCAACGTATATGATGCAAGGATTATGATCCTACAAAACAAAAATTAGGACATGATATGCTCCCTTTTGATCAATACTCCCCGTTGCTAGGGTACCAACGTATATGATCCAAGGATGAATAATCCTACAAAATAAAGGTTAGTGATATATATTTTATCTCATAGAAAAATATGATGCAACATATCAATAATCTAATCACAAGCAACTTAAGTCAGAGAACTATGATTATTTGGCAAACCATGTCATACCAATTGTGATATTGTGATATTGTGATTATCTAGTAAACCATGTTATAAAGTGTGTAATCTTCTGATAAGAATTACAATTACAAAACAATGCCTATGAGGAGGATATGAAGTGGAGTTAAAGTGAGTGATGCTAGTGATAACTCAATTGATAACTAAAGGTTGATGTAGGTAGGTTTTTCACTAATCCATGGGGTTGATGATTAGTGAAAGAGGTGATGGAAGGTGGTGGTTATAATGAAAGCAATGAATTCAGAAACTCTTATGTATAGCAAATGCTATAAGAGTATTGAAGACGGTTAAGGTTATGATATTATCATCTACCAAAGATGATGAATCGTGCCATAATAAATGCTCGAATGAAAATAAGAGGAAGTGAAGACAATGATCACTTAGGAATAGAAATTCCATATGCAACAATTGGAAATACTAGATACCTATATGCGGATGACATCATATGATGAGAGTGTTGATTTGACCAACGTGTTGAGAGTGATGGTTCTGTTTGCACTGACAATGACGTGCTTGATATGTATCAAGAATGAAAAGGATGAGATCCTATGATGGTGTTTTTAGACAATGAAGGTGTTCTAGACAATGAAGTTGTTCTAGACAATGAAGATGCGAAAGTAAATCCTAGACTTGTTGGTTGTGAGAGGGTTGTCTGTTATGAATGGTTAAAACTGAACCAGGTACCCGCGGATTGGGCGGAACCAAATCTTTGGTTCCGTCCGTCTTATCGTAGGGTGCCGTGGGACCAGAATTGATTTGGTCATGTTTTGTCATTTTTTATCAAACGAAGGTTCAAGCTAAGGTCTATTTACTTACAACTACAGATTTGATTTTACTAATCCTAGTCAAAGTCTAAGGAGACTTAAAGCTTCTCGTTTAAGAGGTTTGTTAAACACATGATGTGTTTTTCACTTGACGAGGTATTGGTGCAAAACTGTGATGTTGAGCTAATAAGGTTTGAATCACTTTGTGATTTTGTGAGCTGATTTAACTAAGTGGTGTGAACCTATGTGTTGGTATTTGAGGATGTAAGAAACATGAGTACATGTTCTTTAATGCGAAGAGACAATTATGTGAATGAATTTCTCTCCCCCTTAATCGGTGGACATCCAACATAATGTGAGATATATCGGATGAAGAATGACGATACAAATTAATGAAAGTGATGAGCTTAGCAAAGTTTTTGCGAATGTTTGTTAGCATACAAAGAGCTTCATCCTTGAAGTCTCGTAGCTCTTCTCTATTAATGCGAGATGATCGCACGATGAGGCATATGGTTTCCTCATGGAAGGTGTATTGTTATAACTAAAGGATGATGGAGATGTTAGGAAAGCGGAAGCAACAATACGATTTGGAGAGAGGTATGTTGAAAGATACCCAAACACAAATTTCAAACCTCTAAAACTTAATCCTATTAGCTTTTGAAGCTATATGCAAGAAAATGGATCTTATAAACATATTACTAATCAAAGTAGCAATAATGGGACAATAATTATGCAAAATAACAAAGAGAAATAACAAATAATTTGTTATCAATCTACAAGACAAAAGTCTTAATGACAAAAGATGTGAATATCATAGAAATCATAGCATCTTATGTAAACAAAAAACAAATATTCATCTACTAGACAAAAAGCTACCACATGGCATCAAGACAAATAATCATATTGCAAGATAGCATGACATTGTTTTAGATACTACATTGTGAAATTGTTTTGAAGTTAGGCTTAGTCACTTAAGCATACTTACCCATTAATTAACACAATGATCTATGTGTAAAATAAAATGACTTCTAAATGTTCATCATACCAAAACCACTTAGACAAAGTGCACACATGGCAAATAGTGTGACAAAGTTACAAAAGAAATGAGACGACAGATTCATTGCAAACAATTTTTAGCATTTTGGAAGCATGCATCATTTAGACTATCCTATGAAAAAGCTCAATGAATGTCAACTAAAGACAAGAGCTATCTAACACCATGTATTAAAAATGACATATCGTAAGTTAACAAGTAATACGTTAATCTTGCGAAATAGCATATAACGAAAGAATGAACATATTATTCAAATCATGTTAACATGAAGCATATAAGCATGCAGATAAAACCTTTCCAAGGTTTACACATTTGACTATCACTAAAATAGTTATCATGATTATGTCAAGTTACTTAATCATATCAAACAACTAACATGTAATCAACACATGTATATGAAATGCAAGTGATTATACTAAGAATAATTATATCTACTACTTGTTTGATTAATATTCCTAAGACAAGATAAATTATCTTATTTTAATACTTACTTTAGGCAAGTATAGGAATACAGATTTTTCAAGTTGGAGAATGAATATGAGACTATTACTAGCGGTGCTCAATTCAGGCTAAACACGACCATTTTTACGGTTGATTCCGCATACCCAACTCCTCAGCTGGAAGCAATTTAACCATTAGGTTAAATTGAGTTTCTAGTGCAATAAATTCTCCAGTAGTCATTCTCATGTTTGAAAGATAGGAATTCCTATTTTTGCCTATCTAAATATGATAGTTTACCAATTACTGAGACTCAACTATTTCTATTAAAACTAATGTGATGAAGGTGTCATGTTATACACGGGAATTTGACAAATATGTGTCAACAGATTTTAATCTTTGTGTTTGGAATCTAAGGTTGAATGATCTAAAGGGTGACATCTTTTATGTTGAGTTTAAGTATGTGTTATGCAAGTGATTTGATCATATAAGACCAAGAGATATGTTTGTGTATGATAATGGAATATGTTAAGAACGTTCTCAAGAAAGCTCTTTGGAACAAGAATATGAGTAAAGTTACCAACTTTAATAGATCTTGTGTATGCTCTAGAGATGTGTAGGATACACACAAGGTTTGAAATAAATTATGAGCAGGGTTTGGTTATGATGTACGCTTGAAAGAAGATAGATACATAAAGTATCTTTCAACAAGTAAGGTTATCATGCTTATAAAAACAAGTATGAACACATAAGGAAGAAAGTTCATAGAACTTGTAGGTGTAATGAAATCTCTTGTAACACAACCATTCATGTTGCAAGAAGAGAATGATGCATATGATATACATTATCCTTTTAACAAGATGAAAACTAAACGCATGATTTAAGCATAATGTTTTCTGAAACATCATGTTTTCCTAAATAAAGATATGAACTTAAAGTGTTTGAGTTAGATAGACTTATCCTAAATTTACTAGATGAATACATGAGAAATTCACTTGAGTTTCTTATGTATACTCCTTAAGAATCATTGTCATGAGATTTGTTTAGAGATTAAATTATAACATAAGTTGCTACAATGTTGATCTAAGGTTTAATGAAACTAATGCAGAAGTCAAATGACAAAGTATTACCAATAGTTTGATGACTTGTGGTACTACTTAAACCTAGTGGAAATTGATAAACAATGAATGTGAGCATCATGCTCATCTGATGGTGAAGGTTCTAATCCTATAGGTGATAAAGTATGGTTGAGTTGATTCAACGTGCATTTGATGAGTGTTGAACTACAGGCTTTTTGAGCAATGCTCTCAACTGATTCAAATGATGGAAAGGATTGTGGATTGGTTGATTTAGATGGAGTGTCTAACTAAGGATGTGGTGATGCAGAGATCTTTTGTACTATAGAAGTACTTTGGGTTTCATGAATGTTGAAAATGACAAGAATGGATATTGATTCTTGTGGTTCACTAGTGAATGAAGTGCTTGGTTATGTTTGTGAAACCTAGGGGATAAATGGGATGAAGAACAAATGTTCTAGTCATGATAAGATAAGTGTTTTAACATACGTTGTTAAAATACTTGTGAGTTGATTGTTTCAGATATGACTTTTAATGACTACAATCGTAAGTCAGATATACTTGAATATTTCGGATGAAATACTTAAGTTGTCAATCCTACTTGGAGAAAAGGATGACAAGACTTGATAATTACATCTATAACCTAAGTGTGAGTTACGACTCGATGTAAATCGTCTTGAAGGATGACATATTAACCAAGTGAGGCAACATATGTGAATACAGGATAATATCAGTCATGAGTTGGGTTTGTAATCTGTGATATCTTTGCACACTGTGAGTCTGGTTTAGTTAGAAAGTTGTCAATTTACAAATCAAGTTAATGGATAAGTAAAGGACAGGTGAATGTGTGTAATGATCATAAATGATCAGTAGAATAAACCTAAAAAGTAGAATCAATAATTTAAGGATCGGGATTAGTCGAGAATTTTGAAAAAGTTACTATTGAAGCCTGCGGATCCAATCGACAACAAAGGCGGAACCAAATTTTTGGTTCCGTGGAATCCGCAGGATCAGGACTGGTGGATCCAAAGCATACACTAGGCGGATCCAAAATTTGGGATCCGCCGAATCCGCCATATGGAGATTCAGATTCTTAACAGAACATATGTCAAAATTTTCGTTACTCGTTCAAATTCCGAAAATTTTCCTCAAACATATGTAACTACGTAGTTGTGATAGATTCATAACAAAAACACAGGTAGTAACATATGTTAACATATAGATCAATCCGAGGATAACGAACTTACCATTAATGGAAGTTAAGCCAAACAGCGGCTTAAGCCCGAAAACTTGACAACATCAAAATGTTATCATCCTGCATTGTTATGTTAGTTCACATAAAAGTATTGTAACACCCCCAAAATCATAATATTCGAGGAAGCATACACTTTGGGGTGCTACGAGGTCGATAATCATAACACAAGATATAGGGAACGGATTGAAAATCCGTTTTAAAATATATTACATAAGTCAAATTATGTAGCGTTACATAAAATCCATTTCAGATGAAAATGAAGCCCATTTAAATAAAAGGTCCAACTGTCAGAGTAAACTCATTAAAAACATTTCCATCACTTATTACGACCGTCGCCATGCTCTACACTCGGCTAAACGCACCTCAGTTTCTTGAGAAAAACATGCTAAAAGTCAGCTAACGCTGGTGAGTTCATAGGTTTAAGTAAATAGCACATATGGACCAATAGCAATATCATAAAAACAATTCAGCAGATACACACTACTCAGCTATGCAAAAACTAAGCCTCATCCTACCGATCTATGATAGCGCAGCACGCCAGCCTGGCATTAGCAATTAAATAAGGGTGCTCGTGAGTGTTAATCCCCAGACACTCGGACTATTATTCGATTTGGTATACGTTCGCCTTGGCTATGCCGAGCCAACCGAATGGGGACGTCACTCCCAATAGATCTATTTATAACAAACGGCTTCCTAGACAGGAATTAACGGCAGATGATAGTGGGCACAAAATGGGATTCAGCAAACTTAGGTTTCTGCATATTAGTGTGTACTTAAAAACAAAATTCATTTCTGGTCCATGAAAACAGTTTTGCATGTTTCTCACCCAAGCTTATAAAGAAAAAATCGTATAAAATACGGGGCTATAAACTCACCTTTCAACAATAGCAATCTGCTAAGCAACAAAATAATGCAACCTAAATCAGTACGGTAAGTCTTAGCGAAAATACTCGTGTCTCATGTGTCCTTATTTTATTTGAAAAGTTTACGCTTGACTAGTGCTCGTGTATTTCTTGCTTGCTGTGTGGTAAAATATATTTTGAAACAATTTATCGTTGACGTTCTTTATGACGGTGGCTCATGGTGAAAGTGTACGGTGGGAATACGTAACGGAACATCCGTGCTAGTATTCACCGCTTAAAATGCGCAAGTGTTATATATATATATACTCATATATATATATATATATATATATATATATATATATATATATATATATATATATATATATATATATATATATATATTAGATTAATTACTTTTGTTATTTAATTAATTAAGATTAAAATTAATTAAATAGGTTTTTGAGAAATAAATAAAATAATAGAGTTAGTGGATGATTATTATATTATAAATATTATTTATTATTTATAATACAATTTTAAGTAAAATAAAACATTGTAAAGAATTTTTTATAAAGTTTACTTATGTAAAACCCCAAAATTAATATAATCCGAAATGACTAAAATACCCTCTAAATTTGAACTTTAAAGAACTTATAAATTATGTAAGTAACATCATGGTACTTAACCTAAAAATGATTATGACCTAAGCTAACTAATGGATTAAGCTACCAAATAAAAAAACCTTACACTATAATTTAATTTGTCACAAAATAAATAACTCTTTATATTTATGCCATACTAGTCGATTTTTATGTGTCCCATGCCTCACAATTTCGGCCCAAAATATGAAGAAATAATCATGCATTAGTGTTATTTGACAACAAGCCCATAAGAAAAATAAATTCCTTCCTTATTAGGCCCAAATCAAACACACGGTTGTTATAGGGCTAGGTATACCGAAAATCACTAAACCCTAATCTCCCTCACTCAAAAGTTTCGGCTGCTATCTCTTTTGTTCCTTCCCTCCTGTTTCGATCCAAAGCCAGCAGCAAGGAGGTGTTGTGATGATCCTTTAGGCGTATTAATCTCTAGTTCGTGTGATATTGATCGTGAGTTTGGAACCAAAAACCTAAAACCATTCCAAGAAGTCTCGACCTGCTGCTGCCCCTTTTTCCTCTCTGCTGTTCGATCAAACACAGCAGCAAAGGAGATATTCGTGGCCTCTACTTGGTGGTATTGATCATTGTAATGGTGAGTTCGAAGGGGGTTTGATTCTGATCGATTAGGGTTTCAGTTTGGGTTCGAATTCTGGTTCCTCTTGATCCGTATTGTTCTTTCATCGCCACAAGGTATAACCTCTTATTCGTTTTTGTTTCACCACGACCTGGAGACATAATATTATGGCCATAATACCAGCCTATAATCAACTCACTAATGATCAAGAGCGAAGATTGTTTAGAACACATAAAATGATAAGATTGAAAACCCTAAAACCTATATGTATAATCGAACCATATGTAGGTATGACGAATTTATTCTTTTTATGTTGTTAAGACCTGATGTAACTCGACCTAAACTTGTTATGAACTTATCTATAATCATTTTGTGTTAAAAACTAAGGATTTGAATGACGAAACTATAAAAGAATTCATGTTATGATAAAGACTGCTACTGACCTGGAAAATTGTCCTAATTGAATCGAGTGCATCTTTGTGATAAAAAAGTATTTTTGGGTGTTTTCAGAGTCTAGATTGTAGTTTAATGAAATAGATTTCTAGAGAAATTTATCTTGTAATTTTTAGAGACATGGAAGACCACTTTTTGATTTTTGGAAAAACAAGTGTCAAATCGATTTCGTGTACCTGGAAAATTAGTCCGAGTCTGTGATTTTTAAATTGTAAACCATGTCGAATCAGAAGGTGTCCTTTGAACAAGGTAATATTTGAGATGTCTATTAGTAACTGGAATTTTTATAGATTTTTATGAATTTATCTGAATGGGTAACAAAGTGAAAACTTGTCGGGTGTTTCATCAGATACGATTCTGGAACATGTTTTAAAAATGGATTTTTCATTCGTACTTACACTAGATAATAAAATCTGGAAAAATTAGGTAAAATGCTAGGGATATTAAGGTATCTCTGTAAATTTTTGTAGATTTTATTTCAAAGTTCTAATATGATTCATAAATTATTTGAAACAGGTCCAGTTCATACTTAAAACCTGGTAAAGTGTAAAAAGACATTTAAAAGGTGTTATTTGTTTATTTTCTAATACTAAAGGGATTTAAATTGTTATTTTTCTAATACTAAAGGACTTAACTTGTAAAAAAACCTGTAACTTTATAATAATTACACTTTATACCCTAATATTATGATAATTGCATAATTGGTCCTTAGACTTATCATAGTTACTTAATAAACCCTCAAATTTGTAAAACTACCATAATTACCTTAATTGTATGTAAATAACCTTATGAACCTTGAACTACTAAAATGGTCATCTTGAATACTTTAAGTTGATTAAACGGGAATGTGAATGACTGAAGTTACTTAAAATGGAAAGATAAAACCAAAATGAGTAATCTGAATTAAGAACCTATCGTAATTCCGTCTTCTATTCCTTTAGGTGTGAAGAAGGAGAGATCTTGACTCTTTTCCATGTTTACTATTATTGTTGCTTGCTTGGTTAATAAGGTACAGATATTCTACCCTTTTTCAGTAAGGGTGTCTTCTTTCTCATGACTCATTGATCTTGATTCGTTTTTAAGATTCCCTAAGCCATTGCTATGTTTCCCCTACACTTTGGTTCGTTTGTTTGATTCGTTTTGATCTTGGTGTTCGATATGACCCTTTTGCTTTGAGCCTCTATAATGATCCATTTGATATTCGTTCGTTACCTTGTGATATTAGTATTCGAGACACTTGATACTTCGAAGGTTCATTTGATTTTGGTAAATAGATGTGAATGGTTTGAGGAAAACTTATTTTAAAACGATGTTTATGAAATATGCGATACCACTTTCATTTGGAATTTTACTAAACTTTTATGGAAACTACTTTTAAAGATTACTTTTGTAAGAACAGTTATTAAAGATCATTTTAATGAAAACCATTTGATAAAGATTTCTTTAAATGAACCAGTTGATGATGAACCTTTGATCAGTTCGTTGGATTCATTTGACTTTGATATTGGATATGAACCCTTTGCCATGAACCTTTGATATTTGGACTTTGACTTTGATTCGATGACTTAGATTATTTGAACCTTTGCTATGATTTGGACCTTTGACCTTTGACCCTTCAGTTTGATACCCGAGCCAATTTCGTTTCCTAGCCATGAAGGTAACATGGCCGTGTCATTTGATGCACCAGTGGCATGACTCACGTGTGGGTGAGTGATTTCTCACACCGTCCCCATTTTGCTATGCGCGATTTATTATTTATTATGGCCTATATTATTGTTCGGGGGGTGTATGGGTTGCAATCCTAGGTTCGTGTCCGTGCTCGTGGACTTAACATGATTTGATATTATATATTGTTCGGTGACTGATGCTGGGTGCAATCCACGTCTTTCACAAGTTCGGGAGCTAGCTACTCCATTTGAAGAATGAGGACACCCCTCATATTATCTGATTATCTGAGAGGTCTCCCCTCTATATGATTATGAAGACATGGTTACTATATTTGGTTCGTGTTCGGGCTCGTGGTGGATTACTGACCTTCCCTTTTCCTTTTCTTACTTTGTACCTTTGTCTATACCTTATGTTATTCCATTGCACTACACCATATATGTTCGTTTTCTTTTGCTTTCGTTTTCGTTTATATATATCTGTTCACTGGGCTTTTTAAGCTCAGCCGCATTTCTTTTCCTGCGGCAGGTTTTAGTTGGAAGCTGGGTATGGGTGAAGAGACTTTTGGACTTAGAAGACCTTGATAGTTATTCTGAAGTAGAGACTATTAGAAGGATTTGCATTTGCAGACTTAGTATTTAGCTTTTGTTTCCTTTGTAGCTTTGTATATTCAATATTTCATTGTAACCTTGAGAACCTTTGTATTACTGTTGATGTACGCTTTGTTTTGATCTGATATGAAACCATTATTATGACATCTTTACCCTTATCGGGTTGGGGTGTTACAATTATGTTATCAGAGCGACAGGCTGCGATTCGTAATACATTTACCCTTGGCCTGTGTAAGTTAGGACCACTAAGTTTTCCCTGTAGGCGCTTGTAAGACAACCTTTGAAAATTTGCTTTAAGATTTCCCTATAGGAACGTAAGTTTTGACCAGTGAGGAATGGGTAGACTATAAGGCATTTGTTAAGTATCATTGCTTCCGCATCACTCTGATTCGTGCCTTGCTTTTGGTTAGATCCTGTTGATGCCATTTTGGAAAGTGAAAGCTTATACACCACCTAAGATTTGAACCTGATTAAATCTTGAAGGCATTGAGAATTTCATAATAATTGCCTGACACTATTTGATCCTTATCTTCAGATTTTGACTCTGATCTCCGATCCTTTCGTTAATCATTTTGACGCCTCTTCGGGCACTCTGAGAACCTCCATGGCGATGACGTACTGGATATGTTTTGTTATTTTTCTTTTGCTTTTGATAAGCATTTATGAATCTTCCGAAGTTATTTGATTTCGTCTTACCCATCTCTGTCCCTATGAGAAGCCTTGTGGTGTCTAACCACGAGTATAAAAATGTTCCCTCTCATGTTGAACGATAAGATTTTCTTTGTCGACCTGTTGTCCTTGGATAGTTAACTTTGATTTTATTCTGATAAAGGAATTGGTTGATTGATCACTCAAATATTGACTACTACCCTTCTATGTTTCACCTTTGGCGTTTGAAACAATTTTGAACTCCCTACTACGATTACCGATTTGTTAAACCCTTTGCTATCACTATGACTCTGGAGACTCGTGTGTACGTTCGCGGTTATGAAGTTTTTCCTAGAACCCATTTCGTACACCAATGAATGAATCGTATCTTGAGAGTTATTTGGCACCCTGAGTTTTCTGAATATGATTCCTGGTTGAACCACCAAGCTTTCCACCGAAGTGTGAAGTAGGATTTGACATGATACTGAGAGACTGTCTAGTCACCAAGCGAAGGTGTCTTTCAGATGTGTCCGGGATCATACCAGTTGATTTGAGCAATCGGGAAGAGCAGCAACCGAAGACCAAGGAGTGAGTTTGCTTAAGTGTATCTTCTGGGCGTATTGCAGTTCGTTCGCGATTAAGAAGGATGGTGACAGGAGATATGTATTGATTACTGGAAGCTGAACCGTATTGCTGTTAGGAACCATTATTTCTCTACCCTGAAACAACTATGTGTTTGTTTAATTTCAGAGCGCGAAGTTTCCTTCTGATGAATTGATTTTATTCTTGGAATCGCCTTCCATATTCGTAAACGACTGCTATGACGGTTAGTGACGCTAATAGTATTAGCTAAAGCTCTGACTGTTTTGTGAATTTGATAAATGATGTTTTCTCGTGAGTACTTGGACAAATGGTCATTGTATGACTTAATAGTACATTCGGAGACGAGGAAAAGCATGAAAATCATTTTTGCACTTTGTTAGAAATTTGTCGATCATTTGTGCACTCTGGAAGATGTTTACAACTTATGATACCATTGAGAAATTTCGTGAACCGAGAGAAACAACTTAGTTTGATTGAGAATGGAGTTTTGGAAAAGCTGAAATAGAAATTAGTTTCCTCACCCTCGGGCGGAACAATTTTGGGATAAATCAGAAAGAGACTCGGTAACACTCCCCTTCTGCACAGAATGTTTTCAGTATGCATCAAGACAACTAGAAGCGCATCAGAAGAATTATTTCAATACCTGACCCGGAGTTGACAACAACGGTGGCTACCCTGATGAGAGAAGACATTCCTTACAAGGCGAAAGTGTTGGCGATGCAGAAGAAGAAATTCTAGTCAAGCTGACGAACCTGGAGCTGATGAAGACATGCAGTCTCTCTTCCCTATTCATCTTGGTTGTACTAAGATGAATTGAGAGCGGAAGCAGACTGGATGATGAAGAGATTTAAAGATCGTGCCAGAAACCCACGTTACTCCATCACATTCCAAGAAGAACTGCAGGAGGCTTGATGAACCCGACAAAAGTACACGATTCTGTTTCACTTCCAGATTGACGGACCAACGAAGACAGATTAATTTGACTTGAAGAGATTTGGATGTGTTGAATGAACGGATTTTTGAAACAGACCCTTTATGTTTGGAAGAATTGATTCTATGAAGGCCGAAGTTCTTGGCGTCTAACTTTCATTTCCGTTGACCCTCTTCAGTTTCGTTATATCGTAATAAGATCCTCTTATGATTTAAGTTCCCTAGAAGCATTTCAATTCGTGTTTATTTTTCGTATGTTCGGTGATGACCTTGTTTTGAGAGATTTTGGCGCATTGTGGAAGATCTGATGCTTGTGACGGCGTACCTCATTTCTGCTAGGAAATCTGGGATTTTGATACTCTTGCGAATAGTTTTGTTTTCCCGCTTGTCTATGACATTTGATCTTGTTGACCTTTGAGACTATAGAAGTACTAGGTGGATTAAGATAGGTGGTTTTGCTCACGACTCGAGATAAAGTATGATCATCATGAAGGCATAATTATGTGGTGCTAGTATTATGACGCCTAATCAACGTGATAATACTTACACCATATAACGTGCACTCATTGTGGACATAGGAAATATTGGGGAGTACCTAAGAAGTTTAGAATTTGATCTCCGTTGGATTATCCGTGATTAGTGAGACTTTAGGTTCATTCTACCTATGCGTATACTCTGCCCTTGTTCATTAAATATCTGGATGAGTTTGGACTCTCGTTTTGCATTCTGTTGACCTCAGTTATAAATCTTAAACTCTTTGTAGAGCTCTCTACTGTTGATACAGTTAATTTGATTTGAAATCTTGTCCGTATTCCAGATGAGCTTTCTAGAAGATTCGCCTATCGTCCATTTTATGTTGCATGGACCTTTTGATCAGAATCAATTTATTTTGTCTCCTTCTGAGAAATTTGAACCCACCTCATTTTGATTTGAGTCATGAGAAACTATTTGGTTTGAAGATCCTTTTTGGAAGAATCTCCCCGGGCGGGAGAATGTTTGTGACGATCTTTTGCAATTTGCTACGACTTCGTTTAACTTTGCGACTTCAATTTTCGAGGACGAAAATTCCTTTTTAAGAGGGGAAGAGTTTTAAAACCCCAAAATTAATATAATCAGAAATGACTAAAATACCCTCTAAATTTAAACTTTAAAGAACTTATAAATTATGTAAGTAACATCATGGTACTTAACCTAAAATGATTATGACCTAAGCTAACTAGTGGATTAAGCTACCAAATAAAAAAACCTTACACTATAATTTAATTTGTCATAAAATAAATAACTCTTTATATTTATGCCATACTAGTCGATTTTTATGTGTCCCATGCCTCACAATTTCGGCCCAAAATATGAAGAAATAATCATGCATTAGTGTTATTTGACAACAGGCCCATAAGAAAAATAATTTCCTTCCTTATTAGGCCCAAATCAAACACACGGTTGTTATAGGGCTAGGTATACCGAAAATCACTAAACCCTAATCTCCCTCACTCAAAAGTTTCGGCTGCTATCTCTTTTGTTCCTTCCCTCCTGTTTCGATCCAAAGCCAGCACCAAGGAGGTGTTGTGATGATCCTTTAGGCGTATTAATCTCTAGTTCGTGTGATATTGATCGTGAGTTTGGAACCAAAACCCTAAAACCATTCCAAGAAGTCTCGACCTGCTGCTGCCCCTTTTTCCTCTCTGTTGTTCGATCAAACACAGCAGCAAAGGAGATATTCGTGGCCTCTACTTGGTGGTATTGATCGTTGTAATAGTGAGTTCGAAGGGGGTTTGATTCTGATCGATTAGGGTTTCAGTTTGGGTTCGAATTCTGGTTCCTCTTGATCCGTATTGTTCTTTCATCGCCACAAGGTATAACCTCTTATTCGTTTTTGTTTCACCACGACCTGGAGACATAATATTATGGCCATAATACCAGCCTATAATCAACTCACTAATGATCAAGAGCGAAGATTGTTTAGAACACATAAAATGATAAGATTGAAAACCCTAAAACATATATGTATAATCGAACCATATGTAGGTATGACGAATTTATTCGTTTGATGTTGTTAAGACCTGATGTAACTCGACCTAAACTTGTTATGAACTTATCTATAATCATTTTGTGTTAAAAACTAAGGATTTGAATGACGAAACTATAAAAGAATTCATGTTATGATAAAGACTGCTACTGACTTGGAAAATTGTCCTAATTGAATCGAGTGCATCTTTGTGATAAAAACGTATTTTTGGGTGTTTTCAGAGTCTAGATTGTAGTTTAATGAAATAGCTTTCTGGAGAAATTTATCTTGTAATTTTTAGAGACATGGAAGACCACTTTTTGATTTTTGGAAAAACAAGTGTCAAATCAATTTCGTGTACCTGGAAAATTAGTCCGAGTCTGTGATTTTTAAATTGTAAACCATGTCGAATCAGAAGGTGTCCTTTGAACTGGGTAATATTTGAGATGTCTATTAGTAACTGGAATTTTTATAGATTTTTATGAATTTATCTGAATGGGAAACAAAGTGAAAACTTGTCGGGTGTTTCATCAGATACGATTCTGGAACATGTTGTAGAAATGGATTTTTCATTCATACTTACACTAGCTAATAAAATCTGGAAAAATTAGGTAAAATGCTAGGGACATTAAGGTATCTCTGTGAATTTTTGTAGATTTTATTTCAAAGTTCTAATATGATTCATAAATTATTTGAAACAGGTCCAGTTCATACTTAAAACCTGGTAAAGTGTAAAAAGACATTTAAAAGGTGTTATTTGTTTATTTTCTAATACTAAAGGGGTTTAAATTGTTATTTTTCTAATACTAAAGGACTTAACTTGTAAAACAACCTATAACTTTATAATAATTACACTTTATACCCTAATATTATGATAATTGCATAATTGCTCCTTAGACTTATCATAGTTACTTAATAAACCCTCAAATTTGTAAAACTACCATAATTACCTTAATTGTATGTAAATAACCTTATGAACCTTGAACTACTAAAATGGTCATCTTGAATACTTTAAGTTGATTAAACGGGAATGTGAATGACTGAAGTTACTTAAAATGGAAAGATAAAACCAAAATGAGTAATCTGAATTAAGAACCTATCGTAATTCCGTCTTCTATTCCTTTAGGTGTGAAGAAGGAGAGATCTTGACTCTTTTCCATGTTTACTATTATTGTTGCTTGCTTGGTTAATAAGGTACATATATTCTACCCTTTTTCTATAAGGGTGTCTTCTTTCTCATGACTCATTGATCTTGATTCGTTTTTAAGATTCCCTAAGCCATTGCTATGTTTCCCCTACACTTTGGTTCGTTTGTTTGATTCGTTTTGATCTTGGTGTTCGATATGACCCTTTTGCTTTGAGCCTCTTTAATGATCCATTTGATATTCGTTGTTACCTTGTGATATTAGTATTCGAGACACTTGATACTTCGAAGGTTCATTTGGTTTTGGTAAATAGATGTGAAAACCTTTTAATTATGACATGGGAATGGTTTGAGGAAAACTTATTTTAAAACGATGTTTATGAAATATGCGATACCACTTTCATTTGGAATTTTACTAAACTTTTATGGAAACTACTTTTAAAGATTACTTTTGTAAGAACAGTTATTAAAGATCATTTTAATGAAAACCATTTGATAAAGATTTCTTTAAATGAACCAGTTGATGATGAACCTTTGATCGCTTCGTTTGGATTCGTTTGACTTTGATATTGGATATGAACCCTTTGCCATGAACCTTTGATATTTGGACTTTGACTATGATTCGATGACTTAGACTAATTGAACCTTTGCTATGATTTAGACCTTTGACCTTTGACCCTTCAGTTTGATACCCGAGCCAAGTTCGTTTCCTAGCCATGAAGGTAACATGGCCGTGTCATTTGATGCACCAGTGGCATGACTCACGTGTGGGTGAGTGATTTCTCACACCGTCCCCATTTTGCTATGCGCGCTTTATTATTTATTATGGCCTATATTATTGTTCGGGGGGCGTATGGGTTGCAATCCTAGGTTCGTGTCCGTGTTCGTGGACTTAACATGATTTGATATTATATATTGTTCGGTGACTGATGCTGGGTGCAATCCACGTCTTTCACAAGTTCGGGAGCTAGCTACTCCATTTGAAGAATGAGGACACCCCTCATATTATCTGATTATCTGAGAGGTCTCCCCTCTATATGATTATGAAGACATGGTTACTATATTTGGTTCGTGTTCGGGCTCGTGGTGGATTACTGACCTTCCCTTTTCCTTTTCTTACTTTGTACCTTTGTCTATACCTTATGTTATTCCATTGCACTACACCATATATGTTCATTTTCTTTTGCTTTCGTTTTCGTTTATATATATCTGTTCACTGGGCTTTTTAAGCTCAGCCGCATTTCTTTTCCTGCGGCAGGTTTTAGTTTGAAGCTGGGTATGGGTGAAGAGACTTTTGGACTTAGAAGACCTTGATAGTTATTCTGAAGTAGAGACTATTAGAAGGATTTGCATTTGCAGACTTAGTATTGAGCTTTTGTTTCCTTTGTAGCTTTGTATATTCAGTATTTCATTGTAACCTTGAGAACCTTTGTATTACTGTTGATGTACGCTTTGTTTCGATCTGATATGAAACCATTATTATGACATCTTTACCCTTATCGGGTTGGGGTGTTACAACTTAAGTTAAGTGTATTCACAAAAATATTCTAAGTGTTTGATTTTTAGAAAATTTGGGCATGACTCATTCGTTTATACAACGTTTCCATTTATCTAAGTGTTGCAAATTTTCCTCAAATATTCCACTAACTAGTTACAAGTGCAAAAATGTGTTTGTGATGTATATTTCAATTGTCGTGAATATTTTCATCGTTATATTATTCGTTATCTTTACTTTTAAGTATTATCAATAGATTTTGACACAAAGTCATTATTTTGTCAAAAAGTCAACAAAATCTATTTCAATATTAACTTAGTGAAAATGTCAATTTTTCCCTTCCGGAGATTAAACGTCTCAAAATAGGTTCGAAAACGGTTTTCGTTATATTTATTGTTTTGTTAACTCTTAATAAACACGGCGAGTCGGAAAATACTCCAAAAATCATTTACGTCATTTTTGTTGCTCATTGGGCCGAAAACTAGAGAAAAGCCCAATAACCAAGTTTTTGTCCAAAACGCATTTTTAGTTATAACGTATATATCGACGCGTTTCTAAAAATCATTTTACTCGCTCATTGAATCCGTTTGGTCAAAAGGTCAAAACTACAAAATCCTTCATGGGCTTCGGCCCAACAGTAAAATCATGGGTTTTATGGCCCAAAATTTAATTTAGTCCATTTTGTTATTATTTAGTGCTTATTAGTGATTATTAGTTACTAAACAAACTTTATACTTATCAAATAAGCTCTAATAAATAAGATACTTATCTAAATATTCCAAGTTGACTATTTTATGGTCTATTCGACCCATATTATTTAGTTCAACTCATTTTCCCATTTTTACTAGTTATTTTCTATAGCTTATGGCTTATTAAATAAGCTAACCCAAATAAGCACTTAACTATATTTTTCCACCATTTCACCATTAGAGCCAAAATTTTATGTTTTTTAAAACCCCAATAATCTATTATTTTTAATCTAACCGATCCACGAATAAGTTCAAAAAAGCTTATATATTGATTAATTTCGCGTAAAAACCGTAACTAGTGTTTGTATCATCAAACTAACACCATATGTAACAAGATTTACCACACAAGCAAGAAATTTATAAACTAACTCATAAAACTCATAAAATTCGAGCACTATATAGAAGCATACAAGCCCTAGATTTTTCCAAATCAACAAAATATATACTTTCAACACATTTAAACATCTTTAGGCATCAAATGAACAAGAGATTAACAAGATTTGAAAAGTTTTATGGATCCTTACAATGGTTTTGGATTTAAAGAGCCAAGGAAGAACAAGAAACACCCAATGCTTCACCAAATTTACCCAAACTAAGTTCCAAATAACCCAAAAACCTTTAATATACACTCTAATGCATTTGATCTTCAAAGAAAATGGATGGATTTTGATAAGAAGAGTGTGTCATGTATAGTGATGATCAAAAGTGATCTAGGAAGGTAGATGAGGGCTGAATGGATAAGTAGTTTTGTCTTAGTAGCTTTTAAGGCAAACTAGTAATATTTATAAGATATATAAGAGTTAGTGGAGGTATTTTGGATCCTAGTGGTGTAGTAAACACATGAGTCCGGTTCAAAGGTTATTAGGGGGAGGGTGATTTTTATTTTTACCCGCATTGGTGTATCGTGTGTCGGTTTGAGCTTAAAACGTAGCCGTAAAGTCCCGTTTTGACGTTTTTGGACACGTTTACGTAAAATAAAGTTTTTATCCGCATTTTTGTCAAAAATGTAATAAAATATCATTACTGACTCAAAAGTATATTTATTTGACTGCTACCATGTGTACTGTGCTGTCAGTACGCGCGTGCGGTTGTTTTTCAGAAAAATGCGAGAAAGCTCTCAGTAAATTACGAGACTTGTCAGTAACTATCAAAAATGTGATAATTTAAGCTTTCTGAAACAAATATACTTTTTCTGCAGTGACTGTAAGCTACAGTATGCGTGACAGCTCCCAAAAATGCTCAAAAACACTCAGAAACATGCAAATGCGCATAGAAATGCTTAGCTTAAAAATAATTAATACTCATATAATATTAATTAACAACGTGAAAATTACCATTTGTCACAGTCTCCCCATATAATCGGGAAATCCGTCCCATATTTCAATTTACGTTACTCGTTGTTTTCGTAAAGAAATGAGGGTATTTTCGCTTGATTTCGTCCTCTCGCTCCCAAGTGTATTCGGGGCCTCTGCGAGAGTTCCATCGGACCTTCACAATTGGAATACGACTCTGCTTTAGCCGTTTCACTTCCTGGTCAATGATTTCAATCGGCTCCTCAATAAAATTTAACCTCTCATCAAGCTGAATCTCATCCAAAGGGATAACGGCACTAACATCAGATAAGCACTTTTTCAAGTTGCTGATATGAAAAACGTCATGTACAGCACTGAGCTCAGATGGCGGTTCGAGTCGGTAGGCTACCGGCCTGATCCTAGCAAGAATTTCGAAAGGTCCAATATAGCGGGGGTTTAGCTTACCACGCTTGCCGAATCTGATCACGCCTTTCCATGGTGAGACCTTTAACATCACTTTATCTCCCACTTGAAACTCAAGGGGTTTCCGCCTCTTGTCGGCATAACTCTTTTGACGGTCACGAGCCGCCTGCATTCGGCTCTTGATCTGCACGATCTTTTCAGTAGTCTCGTGGACTAGTTCCGGTCCGGTAAGTTGGCTTTCTCCAACTTTCGCCCAACAAATTGGTGATCTGCACTTACGACCATAAAGTGCTTCATACGGTGCTGCTTTAATGCTGGTGTGATAACTGTTGTTATAGGAAAACTCGGCTAAAGGCAAATGCCTGTCCCAGCCGTTCCCGAAATCAATCACACAGGCTCTCAACATGTCCTCTAATGTCTGAATGGTCTTCTCACTTTGACCATCGGTCTGAGGATGATAAACTGTACTCATATCGAGGTCAGTTCCTAAAGCGTCCTGGAGTGACCTCCAAAAATTTGACGTGAATCGACTGTCTCGATCAGAGATAATAGAAACAGGCACACCATGCCTCGCGACAATTTCCTTCACATACAGTCGCGCGAGTTTATCCATGCTGATATTTTCCTTTATAGGAAGGAAATGCGCTGATTTAGTGAGTCGGTCAACGATTACCCAAATCGTGTCATAACCACTCGACGTCTTAGGCAACTTAGTGATAAAATCCATAGTAATACGCTCCCATTTCCATTCTGGGATCTCAGGTTGAATAAGCAGACCGGACGGTCTCTGGTGTTCAGCCTTGACCTTCGAGCACGTTAAACACTTGCTGACGTATTCAGCTATATCGGCCTTCATGTTTGGCCACCAATACAACTTTTTCAAGTCTAAGTACATTTTGTCAGATCCTGGGTGAATGGAGTACTTGGATTTGTGGGATTCGTGCATGATCAAATCACGAATTCCTCCGCACAATGGAATCCAATACCTGTCTCCATAACATAAAATCCCATCTGGCATTCTGTGAATCTTCTCACGCGGTCGATTTTCATCCTTGAGTGCCTCGCCCTGAGCCTCAAGTATCTTTGCTGGAAGCGGCGAATTGATCGTCATCCCTAACGATCTAACTCTAAGAGGTTTGATCCGCTCTTTTCTGCTAAGGGCGTCGGCAACAACATTTGCCTTGCCTGGGTGGTAACGGATCTCACAGTCATAGTCGCTAAGCAATTCCAACCATCGGCGCTGTCTCATGTTCAGCTCCTTCTGGTTCAAGATATGCTGTAGACTCTTGTGGTCGGTATACACTACGCACTTAGTCCCATAAAGATAGTGTCTCCAAATTCTTAGTGCAAACATGACTGATCCTAATTCTAGGTCATGGGTTGTGTAATTTTTCTCATGGGTTTTCAACTGTCGAGAAGCGTATGCTATTACCTTCTCTCTCTGCATCAACACGGCTCCCAAACCTTTGTGTGATGCGTCACAATACACAACAAAATCTTCGCTACCCTCGGGTAAAGCCAAAATAGGTGCACTACATAATTTTTCCTTAAGGAGTTTAAAAGCTTCTTCCTCCTTATCTCCCTAGTCGTATTTCACATTCTTTTGGGTCAGTTTCGTTAATGGCTTAGCTATCTTAGAGAATCCCTCTATAAATCTTCTGTAATAACCGGCAAGTCCTAAGAATTGTCGTATTTTCGTTGGTGTTGTGGGCGTTGCCCAATCCTTAATGGCCTCAATCTTAGCAGGATCTACGTGAATTCCTTGCTTATCTATCACGTGACCAAGAAATTGCACAGTTGATATCCAGAATTCACACTTCGAAAACTTAGCATATAACTCTTCCTTTTTCAATAATTCCAGGATTAGCTTGAGATGTTCCTCATGCTCTTGCTCATTCTTGGAATATATCAGGACATCGTCAATGAACACTATCATAAATTTATCCAAATACGGCTTACACACACGATTCACGAGATCCATGAATACTGCTGGTGCATTTGTCAAGCCGAATGGCATAACTTGAAATTCGTAATGGCCATATCGGGTTCGGAATGCGGTCTTCGGGATATCCTCTTCCCGGACTCGAAGTTGGTGATAACCCGATCTTAAGTCTATCTTAGAATAAACCGATGAACCTTACAACTGATCGAATAAATCGTCTATCCTCGGGAGCGGGTATCTATTCTTAATGGTTAGCTTATTCAGTTCCCGGTAGTCAATACACATCCTGAAGGATCCATCCTTCTTCTTTACAAACAAGACAGGAGCTCCCCAAGGCGAAGAACTCGGTCTGATAAAACCTTTTCCAGATAGTTCAGCTAACTGGTCAGACAACTCCTGTAATTCCGTAGGTGCTAAACGATAGGGTGCTCGCGCTACAGGCGCGGCTCCTGGCACTAAATCGATTTGAAATTTGATTTGTCTGGCCGGTGGAAGTCCCGGTAAGTCTTCTGGAAAATCCCTTACGATTGGCACATCTTCCAACCTTTTCTCTCCAGGTTCCCTTTCTTTCTTTTCCGTGACATGAGCTAAAAAGAGGTAGCATCCCTTCTCGATGTACTTCTGCACCTTTGTACACGAGATGATGCTCAATCTTGATGAATGCGCACGATCAGAGCGATCGCCTTCAATGATCAGAACTTCGTTCCCATAGGGTACTCTAACGATCTTCTCATCATAGACGATGACGGCATGATATTTCGATAGCCAATCCATCCTTATGATGACGTCAAAAACTACCCAATTCCACTGGCATCAGATCAATGTTGAACGGACGATTCAATAAGTTTAGAGTGCAACCCCTTATAATGGTACCTACTCTTTTTAGGTTTCCGTTTTCTAGTTCTATGTCAAAGGTATTATCTAAGGTGGTCGGGGCTATATCGAGTTAAGGACTAAAAGCGGTCGATACAAAACTTCTATCTGCTCCCGTATCGAAAAGTACTGAAGCATAACGATTATTTAAAAGAAACGTACCCGTCACCACATTCGGGTCGTCCTATGCTTCCCTTCTGCCTACGGCATAAAATCTTTCACGGGCTCTTCCTTCATTGCCCTGATTCCCATTGTTAACCATTTCCACCTGGTTTCCTGGTCCTCCACCGTTTTCTTGGTTTCGGGGCTTATTGCACTCGTTCCGATAATGACCCTTTTCACCACATCCAAAGCAGGTGACATCCGCCTTACGGTTGTAGGGTGGTGCTGCTTGAGCGGTAGCTAGGGGTCTTGCCATACAGTTCCTTGCCTAGTGCCCTATCCTCTGGCAATTGTTACACTTCACCGTGCACTGTCCCTGTGATGTAACTTGCAGCGGTTACAAAAAGGCGTATTCTTGTCATAACCCTTCTTGTCACTTGAACCAACTGCATAAACCTTGCCTACACTCTGCTTTTTGTTCTGAGAGCTGTTGTTATTACCCTTGGAGTGATCTTCCCACTTCCTTTTGTGGTCAGTACTCTTCTCTGGAATATCCTCCAGTTCCTGATCCATCAACTTGTTTGCCGTCTCCATGGTCTCATGAAGATCTACAGCTCTCGAGGTAGTCACATCACCTCTTATGGACTTCGGTAAACCACCGATATACCTCTCAATCAATCTTGCTTCAGTCCGAACCATTTCTGGACATAGCAAAGCCAACTCCTGAAATCTCTGGTTGTAAGCAGCGATATTGTTGTTTTGCACCTTCAAATTCCAAAACTCTATTTCCAACTTCTTAATCTCATTTCGTGGGCAATACTTCCTAATCACTAGTTCCTTAAAATCTTCCCAAGGCATAGCATAAGCAACATCCATGTTAGCCGATTTCATGTAGTTGTTCCACCAGGTCAATGCAGCATCCATGAAAGTGAACGATGCATACTTGACCCTGTCGTTCTCATTACAACCACTGATACGAAACACGGTTTCTAACTTCTCAATCCATCTAGTCAAACCAACGGCTCCCTCTGTTCCTCCAAATCCTCCAACCATGATTTTTTGAAATTCAGAGTAAGTACAACCACGACTGTTGATCACTGGCCTAGACGTTCCAGTGTTGGTGGTAGAATTGTTTGCGGCTGCGAGAGCGGCGGCCACACGATCAGCAACAAGCTGGTCCAGCGTTGCTTGATTCACCACTGGGGAAGTAGCTGCGGCCCTAGTCAGTGCAACATTCTCAGCAGTCTGGCCTTGTTCGGCTCTGGTCGGGGCGACATTCTCAGCAGTCCTTCCCTTCACTGACCTTGTCGGAATGGGTGTGTTGGCGGTTTGTCCTTGTGTGACTCTGGTTGACTTTTGTTTGGGTGCCATTTATCTGCATCACAAAAGATGGTGATAAATGAGATTTTCGTTTATAGAAAAATAAATCATATGGATATGTGGATAGCGAAAACAGAATACAAGAATAAAGTCAACCACAGAGGAAAAACAAATAATCGGATAGGAAGGACTAAGCTTGTTATATATATCAAAAGATAAAGGTTCACAAAATTACAAGCTTGGTCAATAGTTAGTTCTAAAGTACTACAGAAATACTAATAGTCCTAGAAATACATCATCACTACTACAATCTAAGCCTGGTCACTGGCTAGGCGTAACTCCTCCAAGCCTAAAGTCAATCCTCCAATAGCGGTCTCCAACTGGTCAACGCGATCCCTAAGCTCCTGGTTTTCCCTCATCACAGCTCTGGCTCGTCTCATCATACCCAATATCCTACTCTGGCCTCTGCCTAAACCAATGGCCCTGAAATCTAACCCTCTAAGCTCCCTGCCATGTAACCTCTCTAGAGCATCCAATCTAGCTCTCAACCCAATCATCACTCTACGGTCAGAATACAACTCCTCAAATAAGACACAAGCTGCCTGATCAATAGTCCCAATCCGCCTCTCCACAGTCTGAATGCGATCAGACTGCTCCAATCTCCCAAGCTGATCCGAATGTACATCAAGTAGATTCGCCTGGTTCGTCAGCTGAATCCAGATCTGCTCCATCTCAGTAGGCTCCTCAAGCTCTGCTAGCGTAGAAACCACTGGCGATGGGAGTGGAGTAGGCATCGGAGATGGTGGCATGAAAGAAGGAGATGACGGTGTGTACTCTGGGCTAGCTGCACGTACACCCGTGCTAACATCACAAGCAATGTCCAACCACTGACTGTCATCCAAACCCTGAATCTCAGCATCTCTGGAGCTCTGTCCAACCTCAAACAAACCCTGAAACTGTGCATCTCTCGAACTCTGTCCAACCTCAAATAATCCCTGAACATCCTCCATGATGCCCTTACCATCCCTCGGCATCATAACCTGATCTAAATCCATAGGAGTATCCCTATCCCTATCATCATCTAAACCCATAGGAGTGTGCTCGGTAGGTGCAGTCACAGCAGGAGTAGGCTCATCCTGAACCTGCTCTGGATCCTCCACTGGATCCTCATCTGAATAGGTCTTCACTGATCTCCTACGTCTCTGACTAGGTGGGGAATGGTCTGGAGATGATATAGGTGACTGAGGTGGTGAGTCAGCAGGAGTATCCTCATAGTCTGATCTGACTCTCTTCCTAGGTGGTAAAACTGGGAAATCTGAGAGTCACTGATAAGGTCCAGAATATACCGACATACGAGCAGTGCGTCGGCGAACAGGTGGGGTATCATGATCATGCTGAGTAAAGGCGTACAGCTGAGCTGGTGATGAACGGTGTGCTGTGGTGGATCTGTGCAAGTACGGTGAGGTAGATACCGGAGCGGTGTGTACAGGCTGAGCTGGAATAGATGGCTGAGCAGTAGCACGAACAACCTCCATCAGTGGATCATCCATGAATGGGATTGGCTGTCGTGTCAGAGAAGTGAGTCCATCAGTAGCTACCTCAGAGTGTGTGCCGAATGGGAGAGACATAGTCTGTGACAAATATAGTGCGACACGTATAAGTATATAGAAAATACTTATATCATATATGCTTATTATAATAATCAAATTGCATATCATAACACTAAATCGAATAAAGTAAATAATGCTCAAATCATAGCAAGCTAAACTGGCAGGCATCCGGCGGTCATGATGGAAAGTTTTTCATAAATCGGTTATAGTTTAAGGTTTTTATAAACCACGTTCTCTATAACCTAGGCTCTGAATACCAATCTGTAACACCCCCAAAATCACAATATTCGCGGAAGCATACACTTTGGGGTGCTACGAGGTCGATAATCATAACACAAGATATAGGGAACGGATTGAAAATCCGTTTTAAAATATATTACATAAGTCAAATTTTGTAGCGTTACATAAAATCCGTTTCAGATGAAAATGAAGCCCATTTAAATAAAAGGTCCAACTGTCAGAGTAAACGCATTAAAAACATTTCCATCACTTATTATGACCGTCGCCATGCTCTGCACTCGGCTAAACGCACGTTAGTTTCCTGAGAAAAACATGCTAAAAGTCAGCTAAATCTGGTGAGTTCATAGGTTTAAGTAAATAGCACATATGGACCAGTAGCAATATCATAAAAACAATTCAGCAGATACACACTACTCAGCTATGCAAACACTAAGCCTCATCCTACCGATCTATGACAGCGCAGCACGCCAGCCTGGCGTTAGCAATTAAATAAGGGTGCTCGCGAGTGTTAATCCCCAGACACTCGGACTATTATTCGATTTGGTATACGTTCACCTTGGCTATGCTGAGCCAACCGAACGGGGACGTCACTCCCAATAGATCTATTTATATCAAACGGCTTCCTAGACAGGAATTAACGGCAGATGATAGTGGGCACAAAATGGGATTCAGCAAACTTAGGTTTCTGCATATTAGTGTGTACTTAAAAACAAAATTCATTTCTGGTCCATGAAAACAGTTTTGCATGTTTCTCACCCCAAGCTTATAAAGCAAAAATCGTATAAAATATGGGGCTATAAACTCACCTTTCAACAACAGCAATCTGCTAAGCAACAAAATAATACAACCGCGCCGACAGACAACCTAAATCGGTACGGTAAGTCTTAGCGAAAATACTCGTGTCTCATGTGTCCTTATTTTATTTGAAAAGTTTACGCTTGACTAGTGCTCGTGTATTTCTTGCTTGCTGAGTGGTAAAATATATTTTGAAACAATTTATCGTTGACGTTCTTTATGACGGTGGCTCATGGTGAAAGCGTACGGTGGGAATACGTAACGGAACATCCGTACTAGTATTCACCGCTTTAAATGCGCAAGTGTTATATATATATACTCATATATATATATATATATATATTATATATATATATATATATATATATATATATATATATATATATATATATATTATATATATATATATATATATATATATATATTAGATTAATTACTTTTGTTATTTAATTAATTAAGATTAAAATTAATTAAATAGGTTTTTGAGAAATAAATAAAATAATGGAGTTAGTGGATGATTATTATATTATAAATATTATTTATTATTTATAATACAATTTTAAGTAAAATAAAACATTGTTAAGAAATTTTTATAAAGTTTACTTAAGTTAAGTGTTTTCACAAAAATATTCTAAGTGTTTGATTTTTAGAAAATTTGGGCATGACCCATTCGTTTATACAACGTTTCCATTTATCTAAGTGTTGCAAATTTTCCTCAAATATTCCACTAACTAGTTACAAGTGCAAAAATGTGTTTGTGATGTATATTTCAATTGTCGTGAATATTTTCATCGTTATATTATTCGTTATCTTTACTTTTAAGTATTAACAATAGATTTCGACACAAAGTCAATATTTTGTCAAAAAGTCAACAAAATCTATTTCAATATTAACTTAGTGAAAATGTCAATTTTTACCCTTCCGGAGATTAAACGTCTCAAAATAGGTCCGAAAACGGTTTTCGTTATATTTATTGTTTCGTTAACTATTAATAAACACGGCGAGTCGGAAAATACTCCAAAAATCATTTTCGTCATTTTTGTTGCTCATTGGGCCGAAAACTAGAGAAAAGCCCAATAACCAAGTTTTTGTCCAAAACGCATTTTTAGTTATAACGTATATATCGACGCGTTTCTAAAAATCATTTTACTTGCTCATTGGGTCCGTTTGGTCAAAAGGTCAAAACTACAAAATCCTTCATGGGCTTCGGCCCAATAGAAAAATCATGGGTTTTATGGCCCAAAATTTAATTTAGTCCATTTTGTTATTATTTAGTGCTTATTAGTGATTATTAGTTACTAAAAAAACTTTATACTTATCAAATAAGCTCTAATAAATAAGATACTTATTTAAATATTCCAAGTTGACTATTTTATGGTCTATTCGACCCATATTATTTAGTTCAACTCATTTTCCCATTTTTATTAGTTATTTTCTATAGCTTATGGCTTATTAAATAAGCTAACCCAAATAAGCACTTAACTATATTTTTCCACCATTTCACCATTAGAGCCAAAATTTTATGTTTTTCAAAACCCCAATAATCTTTTATTTTTAATCTAGCCGATCCATGAATATGTTTACAAAATCTTATATATTGATTAATTTCGCGTAAAAACCGTAACTAGTGTTTATATCATCAAACTAACACCATATGTAACAAGATTTACCACACAAGCAAGAAATTTATAAACTAACTCATAAAACTCATAAAAGTCGAGCACTATATAGAAGCATACAAGCCCTAGATTTTTCCAAATCAACAAAATATATACTTTCAACACTTTTAAACATCTTTAGGCATCAAATGAACAAGAGATTAACAAGATTTGAAAAGTTTTATGGATCCTTACAATGGTTGTGGATTTAACGAGCCAAGGAAGAACAAGAAACACCCAATGCTTCACCAAATTTACCCAAACTAAGTTCCAAATAACCCAAAAACCTTTAATATACACTCTAATGCATTTGATCTTCAAAGAAAATGGATGGATTTTGATAAGAAGAGTGTGTCGTGTATAGTGATGATCAAAAGTGATCTAGGAAGGTAGATGAGGGCTTAATGGATAAGTAGTTTTGTCTTAGTAGCTTTTAAGGCAAACTACTAATATTTATAAGATATATAAGAGTTAGTGGAGGTATTTTGGATCCTAGTGGTGTAGTAAACACATGAGGCCAGTTCTAAGGTTATTAGGGGGAGGGTGATTTTTATTTTTACCCGCATTGGTGTATCGTGTGTCGGTTTGAGCTTAAAACGTAGCCGTAAAGTCCCGTTTTGACCATTTTGGACACGTTTACGTAAAATAAAGTTTTTATCCGCGTTTTTGTCAGAAATGTAATAAAATATCATTACTGACTCAAAAATATATTTATTTGACTGCTACCATATGTACTGTGCTGTCGGTACGCGCGTGCGGTTGTTTTTCAGAAAAATGCGAGAAAGCTCTCAGTAAATTACGAGACTTGTCAGTAACTATCAGAAATGTGAAATTTAAGCTTACTGACAAAAATATACTTTTTCTGTAGTGACTGTAAGCTACAGTATGCGGGACAGCTCCCAAAAATGCTAAAAAACACTCAGAAACATGCAAATGCGCTTAGAAATGCTTAGCTTAAAAATAATTAATACTCATATAATATTAATTAACAACGTGAAAATTACCATTTGTCACAAGTATAATGCCAACATAATATCCTAATAACATAACAAGTCATCACATTATTGTTTGAAATTTTCTTATACCAAACACACTTACACAGATACAACATGTTTACACATTTTAACACTTGAAATTAAGTGAAGGTTTGTGCAAGACAATACATTTTAAGATCCTAAACTAGTTTCATTCAGTTCACATTTCTAAGTAAGTTATGCAAAGTTTTTACATAACATATGCAAACAAAAATATCTAAGTCTATAAGTGAAACAAACACAGTTTATCAATTTAGTGCACAAGATCTAGCAAAAGTCCTATTGTGCATCAAACAAGCAATTGATAAACAAGCAAATAATTGTCATGGCAAAACACTTATTTATTTCCTATCAACAAATGCAATCACAGTTACCAACAAGCAAATCACATGTATGCAAATAACTTAGAACATATAGTCACATAGCATAGCATAAATGAAAAGATACTTTTCGTCACTTTGCGTTTAAATATGACGATGTATGCCAAGCTTGATTTGTTTCCTTTATATTACCAAATTCTTTAGTTTCAAAAGAAATCATATCAATGTTCAAAGAATACAAACTTACATTGCCCGACGTAAAAGTTTAAGTTACTGTGTCAAAATGAAACTTAATATTTTGAACAGGTTGTAGTATTTGATTTGTTTTACCTACTTCAATTTAGATTTAGGAAATGAGATTATTTTTAAATGAAATTAGACTTAATTCCCTTCAAAATGATAGGTGGCGCGACTCCTACGGACTTACGGTTAATTAGTTATGAACCGCTCAGCCGTTCCGGCCAAACTCCGGCCACCCTCGCCGTTGGCCACCACCTCAAAGCCACGCCATCAACGCCACAGCCTCCATTTATACCTCATCAACTCCCTTTCTCTCTCTACACATCCAATCACCCAACGCCGCCACTAAGCCACCACAACCGCCGCCTATTTGACGCAAGAAGATCATGGTTCGTGTGTAGATCGAGTGTTTGGAGTTGTTTTCGGTTTGGTTTGTCCGTTTGGTTCGAGGTCGCCACCACGGCTGTTACCACCTCCGCCACCATCGTCACCGTCACTCTCCTCTCCCTTTTTCTCGATTTGGTAAATTGTGAAAACCCGTTTGTTATTTATTGTTTTTGATGAAACCGATTATAACTATTTTTGTCATTGTTTTCGTGGATCTAAACTATTAAAAACGAGTTAATGACTTTAGGTGGATTGAAAATGGATTAAAACATGTTTTGGAATCTAGTGTCGTGTGGTAAGAATCTGTAAATGATGTTGGGATTGTTTTGGTGTTGTTGTGGGTCGGGTTTAACCCGCGTATGAATTTGAGTCTTGGGTTGATATTGAATCTGCTTATATTTCGTAGCTACTTAGTGCTTATTTCAGCTTATTCTCGTTTGGGTTTTCTAGGTTATCGTTGGTCTCGGATTCGGGTTGGGTTTATTTTGTGGCCTATTTTTGTTTTGTTGGCGTTGTCTTGAATTAGTCACAAAAACCACAAGGGTGGTTTGTTTGGTTGTGTTTGGCTCGCTAACACCCACGTAGGGTGTTTTGGTTGTCTCGGCTCTAACAAAAAACATAAAGGGTGTGTTTGAGTTATATTGTAAGTGATGGTGTGTATGCGTGTGTGTTGCGTTGGTTTGTGTTACCAGCCGTGTTAGGGTGCGTATGTTAGTCTCGGGCTCGATATACAGGTGTATTTGCTTGTTAATATTTTCCAGTCAAAAGGGTGCTTGGTAGTAACATAAAGAGAATGTGAGTTGTGTTTTCCTGTCAACTAGGGTGCGTTGTTTCTCAGCAAAGCAGGGTGCGTTTGTTTGTGCTACTCGTGGGCCTCAAGCCCATAGGTTGGTTTGTATTAATTTGGGCCGAAGCCCATGGGATCAATAAGGGTGTGTTGGTTTTACTTTTACTAAATTTTCTCATGAGCAATGATAATGGAATTTTGAAACTATTGATACGAGTAATCCATGAAAACTATGACACATTGTCTCTTGTAGACTTAATTATTACGAGCCGTATTTTGAGATAACCGCATACGTATCAGGTTGTGCCGATCCCGTACCGTTGTGCTTGTCTCCTGGCTACCGTTGTGTTTTGCTTCTAGATGCCAGTTGTGTCAGTTGTGATATTTGCATTTTTGTGGCTAAGGTGAGTTCATGACCCCTACTTTTACTTGTTTTATAACTATTTTGGGGGAGAATACATGCTCGTTTTTAACTAAACTCAATGCTTGTTTTATTTGAATACGCGATTGTTTACTCAAAACTATTGTTTTGTTGAAATACTTGATTGATTATTCAAATGCATTTAGGCGTATACTGGTTGCATACTTTATTATTTTCTTACGGACACAAGTGTTTTAAAAACATTTATTTGGACCAAACTGAACTCATGCTTTTATGAAACTATTACGTAGAATTAGCCTAAGTCACTGAATCTCACATGCCCAAACTCATGAACCGTCAATTCCTGCGGGGAAGCGCGAGTGCTATAAATAGATCTATTGGGGGTGACACCCCCGTTCGGTTTGGCCAGGATGACCAAATGTGAGCGTATAACACGTCGAAACACGAGTGTCACGGGATAGACACTTACAAGGGCCTTTATTTAACGTGCTTCTAGAGCATGCACATAGTCAAGCTTCGGTTGCATGAATTTAGTGCTGGCGTAATAGGATACACTTTATATGACATTTTACTTATGGTCCGCACTTGATTATTGTATAAATATTTCTCAGAATGGAAGTATATGTGGACCTAAGATGTTACAAGTTCTGTGCGCGTGGGACTTGTAACAGGATTAGGTTAGCATATACTTGTCATGAGATGTGATTTGAAAAGGGTTTCCTTCCTATTTACGTTCTCACTAAACCTATGAACTCACCAACCTCGTGTTGACACTTTTAGCATGTATTTTCAGGTTAAGGCGATAGCTTAATTTTGGAGGCGCTTGGCAAGGGGCATGGTCACAGACAACTCTGATAAATATTTGGCACCACTTTATTTATTTTATGGGCCTATTTCCGCACTGCTTTTGAATAATGTAAATTTTATGGGCCTATTTTCGCACTACTTTTGAATAATCTAAATTTAACACTTTTTGTTTGTGGAGTTTGTTAAAACTCCTTGGACCGTTTAGAGCACTAGGGTTAAACAATAACAAAGACAACAATCATGCACAGCGGAATAAGTAAAACATCTTTATTATTGAACAAGGTTTTTACTTTGTGATCTCTAATACTAACACTAATAATCATCTACAGCCCCAATTCTACTTGATCAAGGTAGAACATGTTACACGCCTTATAACAGGGATCAAGGACTCGACCTTGAGGCTGAACTAACTAACTAACTAACTAAAACCCTAGACGTTTATAACTTACGTCTAGGTTACACACACACACCTTTTAGACGTCTACATTATGGAAGACCTTACTTAATGAAACCTTACACCCTTGATCTCTTTATATAGAGAGATATTAGGGTTTACAAAATACTACGAGGGACTAATAAATAAATATTCTTTAACAAGCAAGTCCCTTGTCTTTTATTCTTCATTAATTGAAGAATTCTTCCTTGTCACTTCAGGTCCTTCTTGTTTTCACTCTTCTTGTTTTGTCTCATCAAATCTATAAAACCCAACAATCTTCCCCTATTTGATGATGACAAAACATACACGTTCTTGTACGAACTTCCCTAGACGAAGTAGAGAAGTTGAGATAATTAAATCTCGCCATGAATGAAACAAGTATTGTCTTCCCCTTAAGTCATGCCATGCCACTCCAACATCTCTTCTAACATCTCTTCTAACATCTCTTCCCCTTTTTGTTATCAACAAATAGGGAATGTATGTAAATACGATCTTGACCACCATTAACCAGTACCACACTTCTAATCAAAGCCTTCCAATGTTTCAAATTGCCCTCCATGAAGAACACCAAAATGCTTACTAAAAATGAATCCAAAACAGTAGAAAACTCCAACTAGCAGTAGTAATAATGAACAACGGTAGTAAGAATCAAACACTTCCCCTTGAGTGGTGCATGTAGATGGTTAAACAATTAAACAATAAGCTTCCCCTGAAACTAATATGTTTACCATCTCTTGAATCTTCAATTCTGTAAGCTCCTTGTAATGATTACTTGTGAAGAAAACCGAGTATAACGAATTTGATGAAGAAGTTGAATTTCCCAAACTTACGTCTTATATCTTGCACTATCCACGTGACTCCAAACTTATCTTAGAAGTAGGCTACTAGGACCTCTTGATAAATCCTCAATTATATGAGACACTGAGCACTACAATGTAACTCCTTTAAGTGATAGAAAATGTGTGTATTCAGCACCCTAAGTTTATAGATCACACATCCTTGCTAGATTTACCAAGTCTTTGTCACCGCAATAACACACAAACATAAGAACGTGTACCTGTGAAACTCAACTACAACATCAAATAAATGATATTCAACCTTCTTCGTAATCAATTAATCCAATAAGAACAAATACGAGCCTTTAAAACCTTTAAGAACATAAACTAAACTCTTCTTGTGTGTGTAAACTAATAACCTGTGTGTGTAATCTAAAAAACTGCTCATAATTAACCGAGAGCCAAAGTAGAAGCAATCTCATAAAAATCCATCTCGGCTTCCCCTTGACAGCAAGAAAAATTATAGCTTTAAGCGCAGCAGTACTTTGAATGAACAGTACCTTGGAGCATAGCAGTACTTTAGTCGAGCGAACAACAGTACTTTGGACGAACAACAGTACTTTGAACGAACAACAGTACTTTGAAATTCTTGAGGGACTGAGCAGTACTTTAAAAGAATATTACCTTGGAGCAGTACTTTGAATGAGAGCAGTATTTTGAGAGTAGCAGTAGCATAAACGAATCTCAATACCCCACTTGATGCATTCATAAAACTTTGATCGAACTTTAATCAATTCTTTACCAATATAATATCTTGTATGCCACTGTCCCACGTTATCATCTCACAACCCATGTTAATGACTCTGATCGACATCAGCTTAGTCACCATATCACCGTCCCATGATTTGTCCAATCAGATCATGACCAATAATTAATATAGTACGAGGTTAAGATGAATACAGTATCTTGATTGCACCAAACGACAACTTCAAATAATATACTCTTGACACCAATTAATTCCACCGACTCACTAATTTTCATCAAATCAGTAACTGCCCTAAATTCAGTAGGAGGTTGAATTAAAGAATTCATATTCTCCACTTACGACAATATTTTAATCCCAATCAAAATTAATAATTACTAACCAATAGCAGCAGCAGCTCACGTTGAATCAAAGTACACCGACCCAATAATGAATCAAGCGTTAACAATATAATATTCCCCTTACAGAACACGACAAAAGTGAATTTGAAGAATAGAAAGCACCTTACGCAATTCAGTCCCACACACCGACTAATTCTCTGCTCCACTTTGTATCTTTGTCGCCAATTCAAACAACGATTAAATAAAAAATCGATCTGCTCCATTCGTACCTTCTTCAAGCTAGTTTTCTTCGACTGTAAACCTTGTAAATCCCTAGGTAACGAGCTCCCCAGGCTCTGATACCACATGTGGAGTTTGTTAAAACTCCTTGGACCGTTTAGAGCACTAGGGTTAAACAATAACAAAGACAACAATCATGCACAGCGGAATAAGTAAAACATCTTTATTATTGAACAAGGTTTTTACTTTGTGATCTCTAATACTAACACTAATAATCATCTACAGCCCCAATTCTACTTGATCAAGGTAGAACATGTTACACGCCTTGTAACAGGGATCAAGGACTCGACCTTGAGGCTGAACTAACTAACTAACTAACTAAAACCCTAGACGTTTATAACTTACGTCTAGGTTACACACACACACCTTTTAGACGTCTACATTATGGAAGACCTTACTTAATGAAACCTTACACCCTTGATCTCTTTATATAGAGAGATATTAGGGTTTACAAAATACTACGAGGGACTAATAAATAAATATTCTTTAACAAGTAAGTCCCTTGTCTTTTATTCTTCATTAATTGAAGAATTCTTCCTTGTCACTTCAGGTCCTTCTTGTTTTCACTCTTCTTGTTTTGTCTCATCAAATCTATAAAACCCAACATTGTTAATGAATTTTATTCTAAATGAATGAGGTAAAAACCGTTCTTTGTAATTGTGTGGTGATACCAATTGAGTAGCACCCCAATGACATGTATGCTTCCACTGGACCCGATTTCGGGGTTGTTACAACAAGTAAGGTTTAACTTTGTCATGGGATCCAAGAAAAGTGATTACTTAGAGTACAAGGTACACCAAGGTTGTAGACTTGAGGTGGAAAAACCAAAGCTTTAGGGTTTTCTAAAGGTTAGTAGATCATCTTTTACAAGAACGTGGGTTTAGCACACGACTTGTGAGGCTTGTTAAAAAAGTTGAGTCTTTAGGGTTTCTAAAGGCTTAAATCAACTTGACAAGGTTGAAACAAGGTTAAATAAGAATGGCTAGTATGGTTAGTAGGTTTAACATAAAAAAGATCAATGGGAATAATGCACAAAATCATGGAGGTTCGAAACAAGTTGTTAAGGAACTTCGTCCTAGTGTTAAAACGGGATTCCATGGAGTACATGTTCAAAATCATGTTTGGTTTGAGGTGGAACTGCAGGGAGATCGGGAGATCGTGAAGCTGAGGCTATTGAGGATAGTAACGATTACGATGCAGTGACTCAAAGACAATTGGAGGTTAACCAACTTGATGAAAGGACAAACACGAGCTGCTTGGTAAAAGAGCATACAATTACACCTTGGTTCAAAGGTGAGGCAGACATTATGGGAACCGGTGTACCTGATTAAGAGGGTGTAGAGGCTAATACTATTGGAAGGAAGAAAATGAGGTATAAGGAAGCGAAACTCAGGAATTTACTAAGTACAAAGACCTGGTTAACAAGGCGGACCTGGTTCAAGGTTCCAACAATGGATAGATATTTGAGCATCGTTAGTGTCTAAGTATTACTCCTAAGGTGAAATTGTTATATGTAGTAGCAATACTTAGGAGGGTTTATATGTTACTTAGACAATATTAAGGGGTTTAATTGTATTTAGTATAAATAGTGTTTTAGATTATACTTAGATTAGGAAATTCTAGTTGCTTGGCTTGCAAGGCAAGCATGTAACCATCCTATGAAATTCGAATTCCATAAGGGTTGTATACCTCCTCATCTCTATAAAAGGAGGTGAGGGGGATGATAGTTGTACATTCTTTTTTCTCATTCGTTAATAATACAATGTAACGTTTGAGGTCACATGTGTGGTTATCTTGAGTCAGTATTTCACGCTAGCTTACAAGGTTTCATTGTTTTTTTTTTTCCAACAATCGGTACAATCAGTACAGCTTAATATTGTTGTAATTTATTTAGAATTTTATTAAAATAAAATAAAATAAGAGAGAATACATATTACTAAAAAAAAAAAAAAGAATACATATTACTATTAACTTTTGTATTTCTCACAAATGAAAGTTCCACGTTTTCATGCAGGTTCCTTGTAATTTCTATGGAGTCAAGAAGTAGGTATAAGTCATTGTCTTCACAATTTTATTAAATTATGGTCTACATTGACACCTTATTTTTAAAGAAAATTATTCGAAGTACAAATTAGTTGACTATTTGACGTAACAAATGGTGTTTCATTGCAGATGTTTCTCCTTCACTTTTGAAGAAAACGAAGAGATCGAATATGACACAAAAACTGAAACAGATACAACTGCTACACAAACCTTTCATACTGCTTGTTCGGATCTTAACAGGTCCGTACCCAGTTTTCATGCAAAGGTATCAGAATTCTCAAATTTGGCTGAGAAACCAAGCAATCTGAGGGTTTTCAGGATTTCTGAGCTCAAGGCCGCAACTAAAAGCTTTTGCAAGGCTTCGATGATTGGCGAGGGTGGATTTGGGTGTGTGTATAGGGGTGTGATCAAGAGTTTGGAACCTCCTTTTGAAGATATTCAGGTTGCTGTGAAGTATGCCCATGGGGTATTGCAGGCAAGTAGTTCCTCAGACTTTATCTATATCAGATCCAATATGGGGTGTTTTAGATTTTTTACTTAAGTAGCTTTGAGTACTTAGATAGAACAAACTGACTGCTTGTATTGACACACCAGTTACATAGTTTAATACTTTGGGGCATGAAAGTGATTGCTTGAATATGACCGGTTAGTAAAAGAAGAGAGATAAGTTGCTTTGAACAAGCAACTTGAGACCTCGTATTTTAAGTTAACGAGATAGTTGAAATCGTTAATTTAAAACAACTAATTGCACATACCAATTATCAGGTAACTAGTTTATATAAGCAATCAAAAATAAACTTTCAAGAAAAAGAAAAAAAAATCGAAAGTGGTCATTGCTAGACCAATAGCCTGTGTGACTTCACTAGTTTTTTTAACATGTGTCTGAAAAAAGAATATATGGTTGGTAAACTTTTTTGCTAGACTAAGATTACGTTTTTTGTTATACTGTACTTTTTGTGCAAACACTTTTTGCAAAAAGAAAACTTAAAAAATTCAAAAATAAAAGGAACTGTTTTTCTTAAAAAGACAAAAATGGTCGCACAAATGTACGGTCTAACAAAAAAAGAAGTCCCCTCATTTGTAACTTTGTGCGACAATTTTTCGTCTTTTTGCAAAAAACCAAAAAAATATATTATTTTTATTAAGTTTTTTTTTTTCATAAAGACAAAAAATGTTCGAAAAAAAAGTACAGTCTAGCAAAAAACATAGTTGTCTCACTTAAGGGGCTTAGTGGCAAAAAGTGCGTGAGACTATCAATATAAAATGTATGAGGTCTCAAGTTCAATTTCTGCTACGTGTAAACAACTTTAAGTGGCCACGTCAACCTCCTGAAAAGGGAGGGATTTACCTGGTTAGAGTCTGTGTGGCGGTATGTTCAGACCCCGTGGATTAGCCGGCCAAAAGTCAGAAATCATGGTTACCAAAAAAATAATAATAATAAAAAAAAAAAAAAAAAAAAAAAAATCATGGTTACCAAAAAAAAAAGGAAACATAGCTGTCGGTCTATCAAAAAACCCCACCAACCAAATATTTCCTTTTTTAACACGTGTCAAAAAACTATTGGAGGCGCACAATCTATTGATCTAGCAAGAACATTTTTTAAAATTAGTTTTTTACTACATTTTGAACCCACTTTGCAAAAAAATAACTAGGAATTTGCTCTTATCCCAAGAGTATTCTTTCACATATTTAGACATAATGCCAAACACTCTATTCTTCACCACTTTAACTAGCTTAGTAAACACAAAAGTCCTTGTACATTTTATTTTTTTCCAATTAGACCACTCTTCTTTGATCCTCCCTAATTTGGTTGATTCTTCTTAAGTTCAGGGAGATCAAGTTTTAGTAGCTTAGGTGGAGGAGGAATGTTTAATTTTTCAATTGTGTTCCTTATCCAATCAAACTTCTAACCTAGGTTGCTGAGAAGTTCAGGAGTGTCTTTCAATCTCTAATTACTGGCAATATCAAACGAAGCCTTTGTATTTATAGCATACAAAGAAACATTCTAGTTGGAATAGAATTCCATTCTAATTATCCCCAAGCGAATAAAAGTTTGACAAGAAGTCAAACTCACCCCTAGGGGTTTCGGCCGAATATCCAATCGTTTAGGCCACAAGGAGTCATCACTTTATACCCTCCAACCCTCCCAAATTTTAACCAATCATCTCCCTCCACCTCATTTCAACCCTCCAACCCTCAATCCAACCTTTTTTACTGGCGCCCATCACTTTCAACCCTCCCAAATCTTTTTTTAAATATTCATAATTTATCCTTCAAATTTATAAATTTGCAACATTAACCCTTCCAATACTAAACAATTATATATATAAAAAAAAACAAACACTTCATTAAAACAAACACTTCATTAAAAATAAAAATACAATTCCTAAAAATTAAAAAGTACAAATCCTAAAAATTAAAAATTACAATTCCTAAAAATAAAAAACTACAATTCCTAAAAATAAAAAAGTACAAATCATACGAATAAAAAACTACAAATCGCCCCAAGCCCAAGGCCAGTTATATTTCGCCGCTATCTCACGCTTCTTATCAAGCGTCCACTTTAGCATTCCTAGATCGGTGATGTGGTCGTGCGATTTGTTGTAGAACTTGTGATCTTGATATAAGGTCTTTTCCGCCATATATTTTGCCCTTTGTTGCTGCTCTTCGATAGTGGCGTCCAAGATTACTTGTTGTTTCTTTGCGTTATCCTCTAACAAATCTTTTTTCGTCAACGTGTAGTCTTTGACAAACTCGGCAACACTAACCTTCGACGAGGCTTCACTAGCAACCTTTGATTTTTCCTTTTCGTGCACGGTTATCTAGGGGTGGCGCTGGGTCTTCATTTAGATTCGGCAAAACGGTATCAAAATCGTTACTACCCGACTCATAGTGACCCGATTCTGAGGACTTTCTTCGCTTATCGGAATGGGAGGTTTGCTGCGCTTCGACACACTTTTGTTCCAACCATTTGGCTTGGCCTTTGAGAACTTCCCAAGCTCGTAGATGAGTAAATGTTTTGCCTTGTTTTTTCTTAAAACTTTCGAGCGCATTCGTGAGGACATCAACTTCGCCACAACCACTCTCCCAAAGACGCATCTACAAAAAAAAATTAAAACGTATATATATAAAATGAAAAAAATACAACGTATATATATATATATAAACGAGCTATATAAAAAAAAACGTATATAATTTACCGCTTGGTGGTATAAACCGTTGAACACACTTATTAAGTGGTTCATTTCCCGCCACTTTGTGTTAAGTGAATGATGAGTTCGAGTGGTGTCTTTCACATTCGTGGCGAAATGCGCCAAAATCCTCTTCCAAAAACTATCTTTTCCTTGTTCCATCCCGACCGTTCTACATGTTGAGATGTGAACCCAAGCCTTCGCCAAAGCCTCCTCCTCGTCCGATGTCCAACCTTTTTTTTCGGCCCTTTTCGCATATTTTTTCTTTTGAACTTCTTGTTCTTG
Organism: Artemisia tridentata subsp. tridentata; assembly: GCA_021014915.2. NCBI lineage: Eukaryota > Viridiplantae > Streptophyta > Magnoliopsida > Asterales > Asteraceae > Artemisia > Artemisia tridentata. Next base: position 315,597,195 of record CP139505.1, on the reverse strand, counting down.
AATTTCTTGAACATCATCGTCATCGTCTAAAAAATTAAAACGTTTAAATAAATAAAACGGCTAAAAAATTAAACTTAAAAAAAAAAAAAACATACCAAGATTGTATTGCGTTTCGGGTACGTCGACAAACTCGTCTTCGCTCCCCTCCGGTTGTTCTCGGTAATCGAACGGGTTAAAGTTACTCGTTTCGTGTACGTGGTAATCGCTTGGATTAAGTGGTGGGTAGTCGAAGGTTTGTCGTGGAGGACTCGGTGGTTGGGGATAATAATAGTATTGTTGCGACGTCGAATGTGGTTGTTGACGAGGAGCCGAAAATGGTTGTGTGGGTCGAGGAGCCGATTGTGTTGGTATAGGTCGACCGGATTTAGCTCGAGTGCCCCGACCCCTAGACGAAGATGTTGCACCAACTACTTTCTTGCCTCTTTGATCCATACTTTGATTAATTTTTTTTTGTTTTGGCAGTTTTTTTTTTTTTTTTTTTTTTTTTTTTTTTTTTTTTTTTTTTTGTGTAATGTTTGTGTGAGAGTTTGGGTTAAATAGGCAGCCAAGCCAAGGGACCAAATGTGTTTTTTTTTTTTTTTTTTTGACCCACGCTCCCTTTCAACGTTCAAAACTCAAATTTTAAAACACTCCAACGGTCACTTTTGGTTATACCCGTTGCGAGCTTATAGCCCGTGGAAGGAACCCGCCAGGCCAGCCCGCCTAGGCGGCGGCGGTGTTCCCATCCAGCCCGAGCAGCCCGCAGGCCAGCCCGCAGCCCACTCCGTCCGGCCGAATATCCAATCGTTTAGGGATTTAAATTTTGTCTTTTATTCACTCATATATTTATCCCACATAATTATATACACCCTGAATAATTACCCTTTTACCCCTCAATGACAATATTTTCATATTCTCATTTCATCTTCATTTCCATTTCATTTTGTCACCCTTTTCTCATTACCAACTTACGTGTTCCGTTTAGTGTGCACCGGTGTAACCATTCGACATTTCCAAAAAGGCAAGTTGTGAAAGACGTTGTTCTTTGCACATAATCCTTTCAGTGCCTTCTCCCGATCATTTGATTTCTAGAAAAAGTCTCGCCTAAATATCTAAGAGATATTTTTGAGTTAAACTATGTTGGTCAAATCAGAGAGCTGATACGATCAGCCATTTTCAATCCCTGATGATCCTTTGTTCTTCAGTTTTTAGTTCATATGCTTACTAGCTAGTACCGTATCAACTAGCAAGGATATTTTCACTTTATTCCTATACATATGTAATCTTCTTATAAAATAGCAAAGAGGTATTATTATTGATGGTGTTTTGTGTCATTATGTATATAAGAAGATTACATATGGATTTATAATAAACATGTAGTTTATTAGATAAGCAAGCACAACCCTAAACCTAATGGCTCAACCCCACAATTAGACTTGATCCACTAATCTAATCATCTAACATGGCTGATTTCATTATTAGTGGGTCTTTTATACTTATTAAATTTAGGGATAATTAACAAAATAGACCGGTGTAACCATTCGACATTTCCAAAAAGGCCAGTTGTGAAAGACGTTGTTCTTTGCACATAATCCTTTCAGTACCTTCTCCCGATCATTTGATTTCTAGAAAAAGTCTCGCCTAAATATCTAAGAGATATTTTCGAGTTAAACTATGTTGGTTAAATCAGAGAGCTGATACGATCATGCATTTTCAATCCCTGATGATCCTTTGTTCTTCAGTTTTTAGTTCATATGCTTACTAGCTAGTACCGTATCAACTAGCAAGGATATCTTCAAGGATATTTTCGCTTTATTCCTATACATATGTAATCTTCTTATAAAATAGCAAAGAGGTATTATTATTGATGGTGTTTTGTGTCATTATGTATATAAGAAGATTACATATGGATTTATAATAAACATGTAGTTTATTAGATAAGCAAGCACAACCCTAAACCTAATGGCTCAACCCCACAATTAGACTTGATCCACTAATCTAATCATCTAACATGGCTGATTTCATTATTAGTGGGTCTTTTATACTTATTAAATTTATGGATAATTACCAAAATAGACTGGGCAACCAAGTGGTTGGCGGTTTCCGCTCCGAAATCGGAAACTTGTGATATTAGATCAGGCAACTGGGCATCTCGACCCATACGATGACAAGTGTCCTCTAGTTGCCCAAAAAATACACAAGTTACCCAAAAAATAGTCAGAAAAGTGACACTTCTCACATGCAGATTTCAGTTGCCCAAAAAGTACAGGTTGCCCTGGTCTAATATCAGAAGTTTCCGATTTCAGGGCGGAAACCGCCAACCACTTGGTTGCCCGGTCTATTTTGGTTATTATCCCTTAAATTTATGTTAAATATAGTCAGACATAAGGGTGTTGATCGGTTCGGTTATCGGGTTGTTCGGTTAAAAAAAATTTTGGGTCAACCCGAAAACCGAACCGAACTGAACTAGAATTCAACCGAACCGAAAACCGAATTCGAATTCGGTTGGGTTGGGTTGACCCAAATAACCCTAATTTCACTATTTATCTATAAAAAATTAATAATTACATAGATATTTAGCAAAAAAAAAATATTTCAAGCATATAAAATAATTTTTTTATATTAAGATAACAGTTTAATAGTATTTTACATATATATAGATATATAAAAAAAAATATGTATATATATATAAATATATATATATATATATATATATATATATATATATATATAAATATATATATTTATAAGAATTCGTTTTCGGTTCGGTTTTCGGTTCAGACTGCCCAACCGATATCCAACCCGATAACCGAATTAGTAGTTCAGTTTTAGCAAATTCGGTTCGGTTTTAGCAAATTCGGTTCGGTTATGAGTTCGGTTCGATTGTTTTTGGTTCGGTTCAGTTTCGGTTTTCGGTTTATTCGGTCTTTTCGGTTTTTTTTTTCTCACCCCTAGTCAGACACCATTAGAGCCTCTGAATTGGCCCAATAGTTATATCTTCCCGAGCATTCCTTACAGAGCACAGAATCATTTTGCCATTTGAATTTTTCACATAACTTTATCTCTAATTTCATTTTCAAGAGCAGGAACATGTATATTTACAATAGTTGGGTATTTGATTCCCCAATCATCAGGCCATTTCCAAACACCATCTTGAATCATTTGAGCTACAGAGATGTTGGTGTCAAGTCTTGCATTATATAGACTTCTATAAGTGACATGGTCAAATAGAAGGCCACAAGCCCACAATGAGCCCAGTTATCATTCGACATAGAAGTGTTATCACCATTTCCCAACTTACACACCAAATGCTGCTTGATTTGATCCCTTATCAGTATCACTAGCAAAATTCCTCCAACCCCAACTATCTCCCATACAACTTTGTACAGTTGTCCATATACTTTGTCCTGATCAATTCACGATTTCACATCATTAAATAAATCACCTTTGAATTGTTTTTTGTATATGGATTTTGCTGATGATCTTCTTGCAACAGGGGCACAAAGAGTGGTTAACAGAGATTAATGTTCTTGGGGTGGTCAACCATCCAAACCTTGTCAAACTAGTTGGTTATTGTGCAGAGGATAATTTAGAAGGAACAAAACTGCTTTTAGTCTATGAATATATGCCTAATAAAAGTGTGAGGGATCAGTTATCTGAAAAATCTGAAACACCTCTCTCATGGACAATGAGACTAAAAGTGGCTCAAGATGCGGCTCGTGGCTTGACATATCTACATGAAGATATGGATTATCAGGTAATAAACTTTAAAACTTACCAAATAAAAGAAATGGACATTCGTATAAGCTACCAAACCAGAACCCTTTGGTTTCTTGTAGATTATTTTCCGAGATTTCAAATCTTCCAACATTCTTCTAGACAATCAATGGAATGCTAAGCTTTCAGATTTTGGGTTGGCTCGATTAGGTCCTCAAGAAGGAGTCACTCATATCTCAACTAAGGTACCATTACTAATTTGTGTCACGGGAAATGCAACTTTCCACATTTTTAATTTGAGCTTCATTTACAGTATCCTATATATTTGACTACATGTTTCCCGCATCATAACATACAGTAGTATGATATCTAAGATTACTATCTATCATAAGTTCAGTTCATTTTTGTCACAAAGGAACTAAAGAAGGTCCCTTGATAGATCTATAGTAAGATCAAGTAATGCTGCATGAAATGTAATGATATGATCATGTTCTTAGCATTTAGGGACATTTAGAATCGTGTTAAGCTTTTTCATCGTTCTATAATTTATCATTTTTCATTAGTTTGTAGGAACCATGGGATACGCATGTCCAGAGTACCTTGCAATAGGACATCTCACGTCTAAGAGTGATGTGTGGAGCTATGGGGTGTTCCTATATGAACTTATTACAGATAGGCGCCCATTGGATAGAAAACGGCCTCAGAATGAGCAAAAGCTTCTAGAATGGGTGAAACCTTATGTAGACTCCAAAAATCTTGGGCTAATCATTGATTCAAGACTTGAAGGTACATGCTCACTGAAGTCTGCACAGAAGTTGTCTTTTATAGCCGATTGTTGCTTATCTAGAGACCCAAAGTCAAGGCCAAAAATGAGTGAGATCTTAGAAATGGTCAACCACCTCATTGCAGTTCCATCACAAGCAACTAGTCCTGCACCACATTTCAAGAGTCTGGTCGCGATGACTGCTTTCAGGTGGAAGAAAGGTGTCAAGGGAAAAAAGACTCGCGATGATACTAAAACTAAAGCCGAAAGGGGGTCTAATGACATGCAACTTAGAGCAGCTGCTCACATTCCTCGAAAACGCGCTATGAAGGTCTTGAAATCTTGTTTTTAGAAATGAGTGTAAATAGTTATAAGTATTTAAGAAAATATGAGAAATAGTAAAAACCAGTTACTTGTATTTTAAATTTTCATATCTTAACTGGTTTATCCTAGGTTAATAATGAAATATTGTATTTATTTGTGTGTGCACATACATATAATAAAGTTAGTAACTATCTCCGGTTTCAAGCTCAAGTGTGTTTTGACGTTCAGCTTAACTGTGTTTAGAACTTCTATTTCAGGAGTTTTTCCTTTCTTAAAGTAAAGTTAAATTGACAATGTATAATGGAATTAAGGTGAACTTTTCTCTTTTTTTAAGAAACGTGGGCTAAGTTTTGTAACAGTGTTTTGAAGCTCATAGAAGCTTTTTGCTTTTAATTTGAAGAAAATACAGCTCCCATGCACAAAAGCTATAGATTGATTACACCATTAGCTGCTAAACATTCTTTATAACTAAACAATAGCTAAACCTTATTATATATTTACTGATGGTGAATGGATGTAAAAACTAGAAGGTATAAAAGAAAAAACGACGTGACTTGCACATGCTCCAAACTAAATTGAAACCTTCTTGTGATTGAGACAAATTAAGAATACGTAGTATAAAGTGGCCGTCCCTGATTCTTGTTTTTGTCACTGTCAAGCTCCACTTAATCAAAAATCCAAGTATTAAAAACAGAAATATTGTACAGTTGTCTTTTGTAGTGCTATGATATACACATATGCTGCTTTGAACTTTGATAAATAAAAGTTGAGATAATCTTGTTAAACAGGTCGAATAAGTGGGTCATGAGTCAAAATCAGGTAAGAAAGATTCGTGCTTTTATTAGTTTTTATTATGCAGATTGATACACTTGATATAGAGTTGATTCAGCTACTAGTAGTCTTTTGATCAATGGAGCATGTCACTGTCTAAAAGATTGAATTTTGATATTAACTGAGATGATAATGTTAAACGGGTCGAAAAAGGGGGTCATGGGTCAAGACCGGGTAAGAAAGATTATTGGCTTATTGCTTTTATTGGTTTCAGTCATATTTTAGGATGCCATCTTATTTTGTTTTATAAAAAGCATTAATCTTAATAAGTGTTTGGGCTGTTTTATTGGCTTATTAAGATGGTACATTAGTACCTTTTAAGGTATAATAACTACTTGTATAGTTCTCCTGTTTAAAAAAAAAAATACGTAAGTGATGTTTTAGAAGTATGTCCACTTGTATAAATCGATACAAAAAAAAAAATCGCTGCTTTATTTGTTTAATGATTATCTCAAAGATTAACTTTCAGCTATATGAGATGTTTAGAATTTCAAATCCTGTTTTGTTTTGAAAAAAGCAATCACCTTTATCATTGTTCGGGTTGTTTCTTAATTTACAAAAGCATTTTTAGATGTGAACTTTACACAATAATGTGTTGTATACATGTGTCAATTTAGGTAAAGTTCTGTTTGAAAGATAAAATTTTGATTAATGGTGAGTCCTTTTGGGATAATTCGGTTTTGGCGGGTGAAAAGGTGGGTCATGGGTCTAAACCGTGTAAGCAAGATACCTGCTTTATTCTGATTTACTTGACATTTTTTTAAGTGTGATTCAAATAAAAGATTGATGATTTTATTAGTTTAATGATGAACTCAGGGAGTAATGTTTGGTTATCTGAGGTGTTTGGGATTTCAAGTCTTATTATGTTTTCTAAAGCAGTAACTTTTATGAGTGTTTGGATTGTTTTATTGGTGTATTGAAATTTGTCGCTAGCAAATGTTTAAGAAAATCAGGGACACAAAAGTGATATCTGGAGCAAACCTATCCCAAAATATTGTTAATGCTAATTTTTTAATGCCAAATAGGCACTTTTTAATGAAACACAAATTAACATTGAGATCTTGTTATCAACATATTAGATGGAGCAGAAGCAAAGTTCATCTGATTCAGTATGTGACCAATTGCTTCCTTTATGTGCAAAATATCCATGGTTTGTTGCTCAGAACCTACAAGCCGAAGAAAATAGTTCTAGAGACCAGATTTTCTACACCCTACATGACCCGCTGACTAAATATCAATGTCAAATCCCTGAGCTGATGGGGAGACATATTCGAGGGTATTATCATGGTTGGGTTATTCTTTCCGACCATCCAGAAAATGTAATGTGGTCTCTTTGGAACCCAGCCACTTCCAATATGATTAAGTTCCCCCCTTTGATTTTGAAAGGCGGAAATTCAGAATCTATCGATGAATGTTGTCTATCAGCCCCTCCTGACAGTCCAAGTTCAGTTCTCCTGTTAACTAGACCCGAAAAACATACCTTTGTTTTTTATCGTCTAGAGGGTAAAAGAAAAAAGTTAAGATGGATCGAAATGTCATATGCTAGCCAACTCAAGAAAATAACCGGTGAAGATAATTCAATAATATATAACCTAGCTTGTTGCAATGGTAAAGTATATGCATTGAATGCCCATTCTGTTGGTACTTTTGTCATACAACTTGACGTTTTGGTTAAGGATAAAGAAGTTCTAATCAAGTTATTGCTCTTAGGACACACTCCTATTCCTTCCTGGTATAGTGGCTCTTATAAGAGTTTTTTCCTGAAAGGGTATTGTACCGAATTGTTCTGCATTTTGGTATGTTTTGATGAAGAAACACTTGTAGGAGTTTATATTTTTAGACTGGACATGGCTAGTGTAACATCGGAAGAAATGCATAGATTTAAAGGCTTGGACATGAGTTGTAAGAGATGGCAAGAAGTAGACTGGATTCACTGGACCGACTTGGAGACGAGTCAGAATATGTGGGAAGAATTGGTAGACCTCAAAGAAGCTATTTTTTTTGTGGATCTTGCTCTTGATTACTTGGTATATTACAGACCCGCGATTGCCTTCGAATTGGGGGGTTATATACACATTCGTGTGGGCGAAATTTTGTGTTCATACCATGTCAAAGATAATACTGTTTCCCTTTCTTCTATGCCTTCACTTGCACTGCCAACAAGCAATGTGTCCTTATGGGAATGCAGGTACTAATTATTTATTTATTTATTAAATTAAGGGAATTGCATCGAGAATGTTTTCTTAAAATAATATTTTGTGTAGGTTAGAAGATGATCATGGAGAAGCTAAGTGTACTGTTGATTCGAAACAAGAAGTTGACCAGATAGTGGGAAGAGCAGCTACACACAATGAGATTGGACTTAATGAATCAAACCTTCTTAATCTTCCGTTTGATATATTGGAGATGATTATGAAGCGCTGTGTCGGTGTGGAATACATGAACTTCCGTGCTACATGCAAACTTTGTCATGTAGCAGCACCTTTGAGACAATGGAGCAATGAAACTTCATTAAGGAAATTGCAAACTTATTCATTTGTTTCACCATGGTTAATAGTAGTAGACAAAAATCAAGGCATTATCAGCTTTACTGATGCGCTATTGGGGGACAACTACTTTATGAAAAATCGACATGTATTGCTTGCTCGTCAAAAAATTTATTGTTCCAGTTTTGGTTGGTTGTTATTTTTGAGTACTGAATTTGATCGCCTAGTGTTCTACAACCCCTTTACCAGTGATCTCCGCAAGCTTCCAGAGGCAGATAATAATTTCATGAGCTTGTGTTTCTCAGCACCACCAACTTCCCCTGATTGCATGGTTGTTGGATTTCCAGGAACTTATGAGTGGCTTGTTATGATTCACTTTGTAGCTAGGGAACCATCTTGGCGTACACTTCATGTTGGTGTTGAGCCAAAATCTCTTCAATTTCCAACATTTGTTGGACAAGATCTTTATTTCTTGGGTAGCAAGGGTGAACTTATTGGTTTTAAAGATTTGGGTGAAGAAGATTACTCCTTGACAATTCTTGAAGCTAAAGTCCCAATAAGCTGTTGCATAACTCCAACAGAATTTTATTTAATAAAATGTGATCAAGATCTTCTAAAAGTCATTATCAGTAAGTTTGGAGAGCTTGTTGATGTATTCAAGTGGAATGATTCCAAAAAAGAATGGCTGGAAGTAGATAGTTTGGGAAAGCACGTGATTTATATTTGTGATACAACATGTCTCAGCATTGAGGCCAAAACACCAGAAATGGAGAACAAGATCTTCTTTCCACGACTATATTCCAAGAACAAGAAGATAGTGTTTTATTCACTCGAAACATGCATGTATCATACATTCAGTGGCGAAAACATCCAACCACATTTCAAGGATTTTTCGGGAACTACATATCATCTCTCCCCTCATTCGTGGATTGAACCAACTTGGTCCTAGGTAATTCTATTATTAGTAATATTGTCATGTTTTTGGGCATGTTAAAGTGTTTCATCTTTTAATTTATTTGTACTTTTGACTTGTGTTCATGGAATCATTCTGCACCCATTTAGTGTTTTGGATTTTATTGTTCATGTCATAAACGTATTGTTTTAGTTATTATGATTGTAGTTTTGACTGGACTTTATTTTGTCCAAGGTCTATCTTTTCAAATTATGTTTCCTAATAGCACATTTGAAGGCATAATTACATGTCTATACCGACAGCTTAGGCCGGTGAGCCAAATTAAACTATAATTTCATCTCTCAGTTGACAATTTGAAACACAACATAAGTATTTCTCTGAAAATGTTGATCTCTTCTCAAGTGTGCAACTTTTTGTTAAGTGTGTAATGTATTATTGAGCTCATGTGAGGTGTATCAGAATTGTCAAGTTGCTATCCATTATGTCTTTAACTTACTTATAATAATTGGCTAAGCATTGAGTTTGGCTTAGGAATTAGTGGTGTGCACGGTAATGGAGTTCATTTCGCTATTCAGTTCCTTCTTTGTAATTCTTAAAGTTTAGTATCAACTCAGCAACCTTATACCTTGGATCGCGCGTTTTGACTAGTGAATGTCAACAGTTTGCTTAGTGCTTCAGTAGTTTATGCAAATTAATGAATGGCCCTTAGTGTTATTGCACTGTTTTGTAGCTTTGTTTTCACCTAAAGCAGAGTATGTTGCCCCTACATCATCGGCATGTCAGATAAATTGCTTTAGAAGGGTACTAACCGATCTATCATAATTCGTGTCAATTGATGCTTATATATAGATTGATCCACTCGATTAGAATTAATTCAGCTACTAATTTCGATTGGGACATCTGCCTCTTTAAAACAAATTGAGGTGATTATGTTAAACGGGTCGAAAAAGTGGTTCATGGACTCATGGGTCAAAACTGGGTAAGAAAGATTGTTGCTTTTATAATTAGCTTCTAGCATATGAGGGCGTTTGAGATTGCATATCTTATTGTGTTTTAAAAAAGCAATAAAGTTTAGTGTGTTGTTTCTTTTATTGGCTTATTAGCTTATTTTGTTGCTAAATAGGCACTTTTGGTGCTTTCTTTCATAAGAAAACAATAATGAGCTTTTTGAGTGTTCAGATTGTTTTATTGGCTTATTAGGTGCTGCATTATTGTGCATTTGGATAATCAAGTAACTCTATCAGCTCACCTTCCTCTCTACCTCTTGGCTCTCTAATACAGTCCCATACCCACTAACCCTTACCCGACACCAACACCTTCTTCTCTCCTCCGAGTCCATAACGCCTAGGAAAGTTGTCTTTCAACTTATCTTCGCCTGACTTGACTAGGTGTCCTGAAACAAAACATTGAGGTATGAATTTGAAGAGTGCTATTTGTATGAAATAAAACTAACTTTTGTCAAAAAGAAACTAAATATGGTCTCTTGATAGACCTATCTGAGATCGAGCTAACGGTGTGTGATGATTAGAAAATATTTTATTTAGCATTTATATGCATATTTGGAATCGTGTTAGAAGTTATCACGGATACGTGGCATCTTCCTATATGAGCTTATCACAGATAAGAACGAGCCTCAAAACGGATAAGAAAATATGGGTGAAACCTTACGGAGACTCTAAAAATCTTGAGCTAGTACTAATAGATTCAAGCCTTGAAGGTACATGTTCATTGAAGTGATCAGCAGAAAAGTTATCTTTTATAGCCGACCGTTGTTCACTTGTTTGTCTAGAGACTCGAAGTCAAGGCCAAAGATAAGAGTTTAGTGATGGTTAACCAACTCATTGTGGTTAGTTCACAAAGAACTAGTCCTGCACCACATTTCAAGAGTCTGGTTGCGGTTACTGCTGTAGTGCTGTTAAGTGGCGGAACGGTGTTATGAGCAGCAAAAAGACTCAAGGAGATTTACTCAAAAAAAAAAAAAAAAAAAAGCAAAGGCGGGTTGATTGACATCCAACTTAGAGCATGTTCTCACCTTCCTCGTAAATAAATGCTATATGAAAACTCTTATAATTCTGTTTCAGAAATGAGTGTACACTGTTACAAGATTTTTGTAAAAATACAAAATGATGAAAAATTGTACAATTTACAGTCATGTTATAGAAGTGTAAAACAAAGTCAGTAATTTTGTCTTCCTCTAATGATAAAAAGTGTGTTTAGTTGTGGTTTAAAGCACAAATGTGATATGAAGTTTTTATTCTAGTGTACAAGATTGTCAAAGAGGAATAATATAAAATTGCCAAAATCTTCTACTTATCATGACAATATAACCATAACCTTTAAAATATCTCAAAAGAGGTACTCCTTCTTTTAAAATATCATTAAATAAAGAAAATGAGGTTGTAAAAGCTATTACGTATGTTAAAATGTTAAAGTATCTTGGCCCCATAACCATATCCACCTTCAAATAAAGAGTTTTGAAGGAAAAACTATGAAAGATATAGAGTTAGTATGAAGAAATAAATAAATCGTAGTAATTTGTCTTCTTAATTTTTTTCTTGATCATATCTGTATTAAGATAAATTAAGTTAGTATGCAATTTTTCTATACACGAATCATTTTCTTTGGTTTAGAACATGAAGTAACTTAGTGATAAAATATTTGAAGTTTCGATTTTTGAAGCAAATGATTGGAGATGAAAAGTTTTGGTCCTTTTGGAGGAAGAATTTGATCGAAGGATTTCCATTTTTCTTCAATAAGTTGTTAGTAAATGTTGCATGTTAAGGACAATGTGCGAGATCGGTGTGTTTATCTAAAACTGTATATACCTATGCTTTATTCTAAATGATATCAATAAAATAAAGTATGAATGAGCTGCATGCCTACGTCAACTTTAGGCAATGAAAACTTTTGTAGATCTCGTGAATAAAAGTTTCGGTGCTAATGTATGATTACAAAGTGTTAAAAGAGATCGTGTTTTAATATTTTGGAATAGATAGGTGGTTCATGGTTGTTTTAATATTTTTATAGAAATAATATATGAGGAGGTCACCTATGTATTAAAACTTTAACATATAGTTCGTTTGTTTATTGAAATTAAGTTATCAAACGGCATAAATAAACCTAACACTAACATATTATATTTGTACGAACAAAAGACTAGTCATAAAATTTTATTTTTATCCTTTTAAATTACTTTGGATAATATATATATAGTCACACTTAAAACAAGAGTATAATGGTACTTCACACCAAAAGTGTCATTTGTATTGCTTTAATAAGTTAGAGGTAGGTTCCTTAATTATGCATTACAATTTTCAGATATGAGTTGGACAGAATTGATGTAAACGATAATAAACACATAGTTGAACAACCTATAAATTAATTTTAACAAACGAGCGGATTATATGTTAAAAAACTTAATACTTTGATGATCTCCAAATGCATTGTCTCATGTTTATATAATAATGAATTAAAAAGTATAGTTTGGACTTTGGAAGGAGTTTAATGGGCTTAATATAAAATAAAACAAAATAAAAAAGAAAGAAAAATGGTATATTATCATAACTGTTTTCGTATAATGCAAACAAATTTAGCATTGAGCCATTGACAGCAGTTTACGTATAATACAAAAAGATCAATATCAATAATTGTTAACTGAAGAATAAGTAAAATAAATAAAATGGGGTGCGAATGTGCTATATACTATATAGTATTAGTGGGTCAACAACCAGATCATTATCTTGTGATTTCATAAAGGTGTAGCCCTCTGTTTCCGATAAACTAGTTTATACATTATCCGTGCATAGCAACGGAGGTTCCTAGCGGCAGACAATTAACGATATGCGATAATGTGGTAAGTGTTTCGTATAACGTTCAAAATAAAACGTGAAAAGATCAAAATGTAATTACAAACGGTTGTAACATACGATACTTCAACTTTAGCAAAAATTCTTAAGATGTATCAAACAACATATAAAAATATTTAGTGAGATTCAAAAATAAAACATTACATCAACAATGTATTAACACTTGTACCAAGAATATTTTGTGTCACGAGAAGGTCACTTTCTGTCATAACATTTAACATTGAGATGACAAATCACTTTGTAAACTCGCTAGTACTACCTCGCACACTCTCATATACGATTCTACTAAGACCGGCATGTTGGTTAATGAGTCACGTGGGTACCGATAAGCTACAACCCAATTGGTTAGAGATTCTTGTTGTATATGACACTTTTCTTGCATTTTTTGAGTGTGATGAACCTACGAATTACTAAAGGGAAAACTTCACACAAATGTAACCAACTCTTAAAAGTGTTCCAATTAAGTCACTCAAACTTTTTTTGTCTCAATTAAATCACTCAACTTTGTGAGGGTATTCCAATACTAGATAATTGACCTCTTTAATAGGTAATCATGCTTAACTTACTTGCATCGTTAGTCCTTTTGCACCTAAATTACATAAATAGTCTCTGTCGTTACGCTAAATTGCGTCCAACGTCCAAATAATTTTTTTTTCAAAATTAATTTTTTTACAAAAATTAAAAATTTTTGTTTGAAATTAATTTTTTATTTTCCGAAATTTTTTAGAAAAATTAATGTTTTTTTCCGAAATTAATTTTTTTAGAAAATATTTTTTTTTTTCCGAAATTAATTTCTAAAAAAAATTATTTTTTCTAAAAAATTTAATTTTTCTAAAAAAAAATTCGAAAAATTTTTTTCGAATTTTTTTTTTTAGAAAAATTAAATTTTTTAGAAAAAATAATTTTTTTTAGAAATTAATTTCGGAAAAAAAAAATATTTTTCTAAAAAAATTAATTTCGGAAAAATACATTAATTTTTCTAAAAAAATTTCGGAAAATAAAAAATTAATTTCGAAAAAAAATTTTAGTTTTTGTAAAAAAATTAATTTTGAAAAAAAATATATTTGGACGTTGGACGCAATTTAGCGTAACGACAGGGACTATTTATGTAATTTAGGTGCAAAAGGACTAACGTCCGTTAGTATAAGGACTAATGATGCAAGTAAGTTAAGCATGTTTACCTATTAAAGAGGTCAATTATCTAGTATTGGAACACCCTCACAAAGTTGAGTGATTTAATTGAGACAAAAAAAAGTTTGAGTGACTTAATTGGAACACTTTTAAGAGTTGGTTACATTTGTGTGAAGTTTTCCCATTACTAAATTGCAAATTAAACACAGATATGTAAGTGTATAACAAGATCATGAAGGAATTTAGCCCGTATATGTGAAAGTCTTTCTGCGCGTTGTAGACTTATAGAATCAACGAGGTTCCAAGTACGATTTTGATATATAGGCTATTAGAATCAACATGTGGGTGTGGCTTCACAATCACACATATTAGCTTTGCATAATGCAGAACCAAGAGTTCATTTTACCACCTTGGTGATTCCTTGTTTCTATTTGAATAAGAGTGTTAAAACATTATCATAGCTGTTAAAAAAATTATAAACAGGTTTTGCAACAATCGTCATATGAGAGAACAATTACACATTTGCATATCCAAAGATATATATGAAATAATTAATCATTGATGCCATATCCTTTGATTTAGGGTATAATAGTATCGAAATCATTGGTCTTTACAATCAACATGATCCATGCAGATTGTAGTATTCGACAACCTACAACCCAAGAACTAAAAACGGAACCGATCGACTTCTCGAAGAATATTGACACACAACGATAGCAACAATAATGTGACAGAAAGATAGAAGCTTTGCACAAGTAAGTATCCCTAATCGAACCTTGATTAGTATTGAAAGAATGATGTACAAACCCCTTCCCCCCTCACCTCCTTTTATAGAGATGAGGGGGAAGGAAAAACCGACTCCAATATGGACTCATAGTCGGCTGTTACAAAGACACGGGTTGGGCTTGGGACACAAGCCAATCAACCGACTCATACATAGCTAATAGAGTTTAACACTAAGACCCCTAGACTTATTCATAAGCTAATATAGAGACTAATATTGTAACAATTTCCACCTTAGGCTTTATATTAGCCTACACCAACGCTCAGCAACTCCAAGCAATGCTGAAACTTAAGTCCAGGTACCACCTTCGTCAAGGCATCCGCAGCATTGTGTTCAGTACCCACCTTCAGAACTTCAACCGTCTTTGCTTCCAAGACCTCTCTGATAAAGTGATAACGCACATTGATGTGCTTAGTCCTTTCATGAAAAGCATGATTCCGCGATAAGTGAATCGCGCCTTGATTATCACAATTAACTGCCACAGTGTTAAGCTCCACGCCCAACTCTTCCAAGAGTCCCCTTAGCCAAATAGCTTCCTTCACAGCCTCCGTAAGGGCCATATACTCCGCCTCTGTAGTTGAAAGAGCCACCACGTGTTGTAGCGTTGCCTTCCAGCTTACAACACATCCCTGTACTAAAAACGCGTAACCTGTGATCGACCTACCTTTATCCGGATCCTTTGCGTAGTCTGAATCAACAAAACCTGTTACGTCCACATGGTTGCCATGATTTGTCCCAAACACCAAACCCACGTTTGCAGTACCCCGCAAATATTTCAAAATCCACTTCACTGCTTCCCAATGATTTTTACCTGGATTCGCCAAATATCTGCTAACAACACTTACTGCATACGCTATGTCTGGCCTCGTGCACACCATCAAGTACATTAAGCTCCCAACCGCATTTGAATACGGCACCTTACTCATCCTTTCAACATCACAATCCCTAACCGGACAATCCTTCAACGACAGCTTGAAGTGCCCACCCAATGGCATCTGAACCGATTTCCCATTGTCTATTCTAAAATTATTTAAAATCTTAGAAACATACCCGGATTGTGACACCCTCAGAATCTTGCGACTCCGATCCCTGATGATCTCCATACCAAGAATCTTCTTTGCTTCCCCGAGTTCTTTCATGTCAAACTCCTTATTAAGCAAAGACTTGATAGACCCAATCTCAGCCTTGCTTTTACAAGCAATCAGCATATCGTCTACATATAACAGTAGATAGATATACTCACCTGGTGCATAACTCCTGTAATATACGCAGCTGTCGTAACTGCTACGCTTAAACCCGTTGCTCAGCATGTACTCATCAAACCTCCTATACCATTGCCTAGGTGACTGCTTCAAACCATAAAGAGATTTCTTTAACAAACATACCTTGTTACCTTGTTCATATCCTGGTGGCTGCCTCATGTAGATCACTTCTTCAAGATTTCCATGTAAAAATGCCGTCTTTACATCAAGCTGCTCCAGCTCATAATCTCTACACGCAGTCAATGCAAGTATAACCCGGATAGATGTGTGTCGAACTACTGGAGAAAATACTTCATTGTAGTCAATACCTGCCCTCTGTGTGAATCCACGAGCCACCAACCTAGCCTTGTACCTAGGCTTTTGAACACGTTCAATCCCTTCCTTTATCTTGAACAGCCATTTGCAGCTCACCAGCTTTTGCCCAGCTGGATGATCTACTAACTCATAGGTCTTATTCTTTCTCAGAGAATCCATCTCTTCATCCATAGCAGCTTTCCACTTAGAACTGTCTTCACAAGCAACTGCCTCCTGATATGTCAATGGTTCATGAGTATCTTCTTCCTCTGCTGCAGCAAACGCGTAAGCAGCCATATTACTCTCATCTCGAAACCTCAAAGGTTTCGTTCTTGTCCTTGGCTCTCTATCCCGAACCAACTGATAATCTGTGAGATCCGGTGTTTGATCATGATCCTGATCCCCTGCATCTTCATCATCGCCATCTTCCTGATCATCTGTCTGATCTTCCTCAAGCGAATGATTATTTAACCTTTGCAGTTCCACCTCAACCTGTAGTTCCTCAACAGACTTATCAGTACCTGCACCAGAATCCTTCAATGTGTCTTTGTACATGACACTTTCATTGAAGACCACGTTCCTGCTAGTGACTATTTTAGGTGATTCATTATCAAGCCTATATAGCCTGTACCCCTTTACACCTTCAGGATACCCCAAAAGAACGCATTTTACCGCTCTCGGCTCGAGCTTACCTTGTTTAACATGTGAATATGCGACACAGCCGAAAATCCTCAACATCCCATAATCACTTGGATGTCCCGACCACATCTCCATAGGTGTCTTTTTCTCAATCGCTGTCGATGGTGACCTATTGATAAGATATGCGGCCGTACATGTCGCTTCCGCCCAGAAGGTCTTGGGCAATCCAGACTGAATTAATAAACAGCGTACCTTATCCATGAGAGTTCTATTCATCCGTTCTGCTAATCCATTTTGCTGCGGCGTCCCGGCAACTGTCAAATGTCTAGCAATCCCACTCTCTGTGCACAACTGTTCAAACTCCCGGTTACAGAACTCAAGACCATTATCTGTCCTAAGCTTCTTAACCGTCCTCCCAGTCTGATTTTCTACTAAATGCTTCCACTTTTTGAACTTTTCAAATGCTTCGTGTTTGAACCTGAGAATATAAACCCATACCCTCCTGGAATAATCATCAACAATAGATAAGAAATACCTCTTACCTCCCAATGATTCCACCTGAGACGGACCCCATAAGTCTGAATGAACATAGTCTATCACTCCCTGAGTAGTGTGCCTTCCTACACCGAAACTGACTCGATGTGACTTTCCCAGAACACAATTCTCACAAAAATCGAGCTTACCTAGACTCTTCTTTCCAAACAGCTCCTGCTTTTCTAGCACCTGAAGTCCCGCCTCACTGATATGTCCCAGTCTTTTGTGCCAAACCTGCGCAAGACTGTCTTTTTCTTCAACACTAGCATTAAGCTCACCCGCCACTGCATGGCCATCCAAAGAGTATACGCAATTATCCCTTCGGGTTCCAGATAAAATAACCCTGGAACCATTAATCACCTTGATTTTGCCCGACTGCATTTTTACGGTATATCCCTCTTTTTCAAGAGTTCCCAGCGATATCAAGTTTCTTTTCAATTCAGGAATATACCTGACATTGTGTAACACAAAACTTGATCCATCTTTCAGTTGTACCCTTACCTTGCCAATACCTCTGATCTTGCACTCCCTGTTGTCACCCAACAGTACCCTGCCCCCATCGCATTCCAGAAAATCAAAAAATAAATCTAACCTGGGTGTCATGTGGTATGAACCTCCTGAATCCATGATCCAATCTAGCAGAGCCTCTGCACTCATAACCATCATCACCTCAGAACCGTCATAAATCGAACCACTGGAGCTTGGCTGATCATCTTTCTTGACGAAACCATTTGACTTCTTGCGATTATTCTTTGGACAGTTTCTCTTCAAGTGCTCCTCAAACTGGCAAATATAGCACTTGAGTCTTCCACCTCGAGACTTTGATCTTGACTTTCCCCTAGACTGATGCGAATTCCTGCGATCAGTTCTTCCCCTCACATATAACCCTTCACCATCATCCCCCTTCGCCTTAGACCTTTCTTTGATTTCCTTTGAATTCAGTGTGGCCATCACATCCTCCAAAGTCAAAGCTTCCCGTCCATAAAGCAAGGTATCCACAAAGTGTTCGTATGATGCTGGTAAAGAAGTGAGTAATAATAAAGCAAGATCTTCATCCTCGAATTTTACCTCAATATTTGCTAAATCAAGAACGATTTTGTTGAACTCATCTATATGCTCGGAAATCGTACGTCCAGCCGGCATGTAGAATGTATACAACTTCTTCTTCAGGAACAACTTGTTGGCCAAGGACTTTGTCATGTACAAAGTCTCAAGCTTGGACCAAACCCCCGCTGCAGTCGTCTCCCCGGTAACCTCTCTCAGAACCTTGTTACCTAAACACAAAATCATGGCACTGTGAGCTTTCTTGTTTAGCTCAGCTTTCGCTGTAGCATCCATATTTGCGGGTAAAACCTCCAGAGCTGCTTCACATCCATGTTGGATTAATAAAGCACGCATCTTGACTCTCCATAACCCGAAATCACCAGTTCCATCGAATTTCTCGATCTCAAACTTGGCTCCCGTCATTCTTTAATCCCTTTGTTAATTTGCTAAACCTTGTGAAAAACCTCACAATCACAAACCAACAAAGTCCCTTGTGCAATACCCTTCAAATATAATAACCTTTTTGCTTTAAGAATAAAACAAAAATAATAATAATTGAATCTATAAAGTCTTGGACTTATCCTACCAAAACTTTAAAACAATATATTACGGAGTAATACTTTGAAGTATGTGGCAAAAAACAACAACCAGATCTACTGTTCACCTTCTTCTTTATCTGTCACCTTAAAAACGAATCGACCAGAAAAATTAGTCGATCTTCAATACACCGAAAACCAACCAAACCTCAAGTCTTCTATACCTTGTCGCAAACCCGGACAATCGAAGACCCAAGCACCCTTCTTTGTCGATATCAACCTGCTGCTCGTTCTTGTTGTTCTGAACCGAACTCAAGAACCCTTCAAGATGATCGAACCTAGCTCTTGTTAGTCTCCAACCTGGCTCTGATACCACTTGTAGTATTCGACAACCTACAACCCAAGAACTAAAAACGGAACCGATCGACTTCTCGAAGAATATTGACACACAACGATAGCAACAATAATGTGACAGAAAGATAGAAGCTTTGCACAAGTAAGTATCCCTAATCGAACCTTGATTAGTATTAAAAGAATGATGTACAAACCCCTTCCCCCCTCACCTCCTTTTATAGAGATGAGGGGGAAGGAAAAACCGACTCCAATATGGACTCATAGTCGGCTGTTACAAAGACACGGGTTGGGCTTGGGACACAAGCCAATCAACCGACTCATACATAGCTAATAGAGTTTAACACTAAGACCCCTAGACTTATTCATAAGCTAATATAGAGACTAATATTGTAACACAGATATATGCATAACAAAACACAACAAGGGTTCACCCTCTAAATTTCTTTAGGATATTGTTTATGTTTCCGGATAACATGCTCATATCTCCCCTTTTGTATACCTTCTTCATTTTACTCACATTGATGGTCAGTCGCTTATATTCTTGAAACATCTCGAAAACTTTGCAAACTTGACGACCCGCACCTCTTGCTATTCGCATGATTCTTGACTCTTTCATGAGTTTAAGGTCCGTACTACCCAATTCTGCAACATCAAAAATAGTGGATCAAGTTAAAGGTGTAAACTTGTCTAGTAAAAAATATGGGCCACTTGAGTTATGCTTTATCTCAATTTATTAAAGAAGGTATAGCTAAACGGGTCAAATGGGTCATAAGGGGCGAGTATTACTTGTTTTGACCCAAACCATTATGACCCGTTAAATCACATGCCCATTTTGCCAACTCTAAGTTTCACTTACCTTCATTAGTCATTGAATCCATCATTGTCAAGTATCTTCTAATCTTCACCTGGCTTTCATTTTCGCGTTCTTTAGGCATAAGCATTGACAAAACCTAACCGAAATAAACATATATGAATTAAAACACTCCAATATCATTTAAATTTTATCATATAACATATATACTAAACTTACAAAAAAAAATAAAATAATAAAAATAAAAGTAGGGAAAACCTGATTGAAAGGACCCGTTTGGAGTATGTATTGAAATAACTCATACATAATCCTCATTGTGAAATTTTGTTCTAATAGCTTTTGCATAAGCTCCTGTTCATCCACTTGAACAACTTCTTTATATGGGACAAAAAAGAAAAGAGAGGCTGAATAATTAGAGGTCTTTATTAAGAAACTACATCAAACGAATGAGGTTACATGCACTAAAACATGTGTTGTTTATTCATGCTGACAAAATCCAATAATCCACTACATAATAATCAATAGATCTAAGCATGTTTGGTGCAATCAGTAGGCTTAAAAGAAACTTTTCGATTTACCAAATCATACCCGACCAACATGTTTCGCTGCGATAAATTCCCAAATATGGTCAAGCCATCTTCCCGCGAGAATGTTAGCGCCAAGCAACTCACCCCCTTTTCAATTTCCAAAAACATGTTCTCTGGTGGCACCACAACATCAGCCCTAGTGATCCTGAACGTCACGCTAGGTACACGATCTAAGTTCAAGTTCTTATAGCAATAGTAGAAACCCAATGGTGGCTGTACAAAAGCAAATTATCAAAGGGTATGATCAAATCACTCGTATACCTTACTATAACCTCATTTTATCTATAACTTGCTTAGATAATAATACTTTCCATGCACTCAAGAGAATATATGATTATGAAACTTCAAGTAGCAAAAGCACATCCACATTCGACTAAAAGTCATAAATTAATTCTTAAGTTCAAATTAATCGATAAACAGAATCAGTTTCGAACACATCTTCAAATATACCCCTTTTTATAATACAACCAACACACCAACACAATAGAAAAAAATAGATAAGCAAGGTACCTTAAGCCTCCATAGCAAAACAGGTGATGGCAACATTGCAGCAGTTGCTAACTGTGCGCCAGCCGCCAACTTCATTTCACTTGTCTCTATTCAAGGAAACAATACAAACCTTAAAAACAAACCAACAATATCATATACAAAATCAAGACATACTATCAATTTGTTACACTTAAATCAACTATTTCCTCTCACCAAGGTCTGAAAACAATTGTCTACTTCCAGATTTCCGACAGTCACATGACCTCCAAACATAGATAACAACAACAGCAGGTGCAACAAACTATATAAAATACCAACCCCGTTCCCCAGAATCAAAAAAAACATAAACAATAAACTTGGAATAAAACTTTTATAACAAACCTTAAAAAGAAACCATTTTTCCAGTGTAACACCCCCTAATTTGGTTAGTGGCAGCGGAAAAGTAATTAGGGTGTTACGGTGAGGATCGAAGTTAAAATTTTTGAAAAACGACCCAGAAGAGGCGTTTTGAAAGTTATATGTCATTCAACATAATAGTTTTGGTATAAAGTGAAATTTCTGAATTGAAAATCCCACAAAAATGTGGTAACTTGGAAAGAATGACATATTTGATTTTACACCATTTTATTTATCAGAGTATAAGATGCCCGCTCCGTGTCTTGTCCTGCTCCGTTAATTACCTGAGATAAACATGCTTAAAACGTCAACACAATGGTTGGTGAGTTCGTGGAGTTTAATAGAAAATAACTTTATTTCAATGAATTTAAGAGATGTATAGTGATAGTTGGAATAAATACTAGTACGTCCTGAAGTAAATAGTAAGTTGCGTTGGGTAAAAATCCATAGGTAAATCATGTATGAACTCAAGTGATCATAAGTTTCAAGTTTTAAATGAAAATGAGCTACGTTGATATACGCTCGAAATGAGGTGCTGGGTCAACTTTTAAAAGTAACGTTATACCAAGCAATTTGGGTTGTCCTTGTTAGAAGTCACAACTAAGTCACGTATGATAACAATTAAGTTTCAAATACAGGATTCATAATCCTAACACATAGTGAAAACATTAATCTAGTGTCTGAAATCTATCAGGGTGGAGTGGTGTTTAACTAAATACAGCTGTATCCTAATATATATGAAGCATTCATATATTCATAAAGTTATATTGCCCTAAGCCTCATGACACGCAAAACGTTAACAGTGTACCGTAAAACGGCGGTGTTCATCAAATTAATGATGAAGGTTTTGCCCTCATGTAATAGGTGATTTTGCCAACTTCCTATTTTTCTCAAATATAGTGGATCACGACTAAATACGACTAACCATATAGGCATTCCGTCCAAGTATTTAGTGGGATAGGTTGTCAGCCTCTAACAGGTTTCGACGCTGTTCACTATATTCGCGCTCACCGCAGTGATTAATGGCTCATGATCGAGGGACTTTATGGCAATAAAGTAAACTTAGGCAATATAGGTTTCAGGGGTTCATAGAATATGCGTACTTTATTCTTGGCAATTATTTCCAGTGAAATGTAGAAATATCATAGTAAAGTTAACAGTACATTCAATTGCTATATGAATGCATATAATGAGTCTCAATATCATGTTACAACGAGTAGTTGAAATGTTATCTTTCAAACACAGTGTTTCAGCTAAGCAAGCAATTTGCAAGTATAACGAGCATATATCCCTTCCAAAGGGTGATTCAAAACATGTAAAGCATAGTTGATGATTTTGAGTAAATCATGAGAGTTTATAAAGTAAACTTAAAATAGTTAAAGCATGTATCTCCCCCAAAAGAGTTATTAAAAACAAATATTAAAAGAGTGGGGCCACGACTCACCTGGAGTGTATCTGACAAGATAGAATTATAAGATTTATGGAAACGATCACGGAAACGTCTTCGATACGAAACCTGAATATGAGGGAAGTCTAAGATTTCTGACTTACTACTAACAGTGAGTGTGAAAGTGAGAAATCGTATAACGATTTGATGATATGAGTGTGATATGCTTAAAATGCCTCAAGTTAAAAATAATATATATATAATATTATCTTGATTCTTATATCAATTGACTCAAAATATTACCTCCTCGAAATATGATGAAATAATATGCAAAGTGAAGTAGTTAGATTTCTAATAACGAAACTTAAATAATGCACAACTAAAATGTAAAATGCATATGAAGTGAGGGGTGAAAAATGGAAAATAAAATAAGAATGTCAAGTGAAATTAATTGGTCCTTGTCCTTTTCAGATTGTTACTCTTTTTACCCTAACTGCGTTGCGTCACATCGTTAGTCCTTTGTTAAGTCCAAAGTCCATAATAGTCCAAATCTTGTCCATATGTCCATATAAGGCTTGGAGTTAATTCAATGGTCAATTTAAGTCCTGTATAAGCTATTCTCACAGGTTCAGTCCATGCTTTAAAGGTTTGACAGTTCTAGTCCTTGTGATTACATAATTCTGCAAAATTAGTCCTTTTTACCAAAAGTTTATAATTTATGTCCATTTGTTACCAACTTAGCATTCTTGACCAAAAACACTTTTTATTATCAGTTTACTCCTCTAAAAATTATGTTTCTACGGTTTCAGCCCCTGTTTTGAAAGGTTGGCAGTTTTAGTCCCTAAATGTGAAAATACGTTACATTTTTAGTACAAATGTGTCAAAAATATGAGGAAAAGTTATGCGACTTTTTCTGGTGCTTATTTAAGTTTAACAAAACTTATCCTAACTGCTTATTTGGCCAGTAGCTTATTTATTACACTTGGGCCCTTAACGAGCCACATATCTAGTCTAATAACGAGTTTTTATTCGTGGGTTTTTGGAGCGAGTTGGGTATGTCAAGAATACTCATTTTTATCATCTCATTTCATATTTAAAAGTGCCAAAAAGTCGACTCCT
The DNA here is from genome assembly GCA_021014915.2 of Artemisia tridentata subsp. tridentata. NCBI lineage: Eukaryota > Viridiplantae > Streptophyta > Magnoliopsida > Asterales > Asteraceae > Artemisia > Artemisia tridentata. The sequence continues at coordinate 315,572,949 of CP139505.1, read as the reverse complement.
TCCGTTGCTTATAAAACAATTCAAAGGGGCTATAAAACCCACTTCGCTATTTTTGGTTACTTTTAAAAATGGTTTTTGCGTGATGCTTTGGCAGTTTTTAAGAGTCGTAGCTCGATTATTTTTACAAGATGTTTATACGAAAATGGTAGTTAGTTGGGTGGTCTATTGAGTCGTATAAAAATAGGACATGGTTATTTATTCGAATCGTGAGTTATGGTGTCGTATTTGGAGCGGCTTGGAACTGTTTTTTTGTACCAGATTCTTAAAATAAATCCAAGTGTTTTCAAGTTTAGTCTTAACGTGTGATATAAAGATTATATACGTTTGAATGATACATGAAACGAAATGTTAAGTGTGAGAGTAGTGTGAGAGGCGGCTTTTAAGCCTTCCAAGGTGGAGGCTCGTCATCTCATGTGGGTTACACGAAATAACGAATATGCATACGTGACAAGTTATACCTTCGTATAGACAAAAGAAATGATGCATGGTGCATTGTGTACGTGAGAATTGAAACAAGGAAAGTTAATGGATACTTACTACACCTTTTGAAGGTGGTGAAGACTCACGAAAATGACTAGGCCGCAAGGACGAGTCACAACTCCTTCAAAGTTAACATATATGTTGCTATATGTTAACTCATTTCCTTCGAACCATTTTACAACTGAGAGAGGTGAGGGTTTCTGGTCATTTAGGGGGTTTTGACTGATGATAGGGAATGAGAAACATGTAGAGGGAATGAGGGTGAGAGATGGTAATGTTGAAATGGGCTATCGTTTTATATATAAAACGTATATATGTATTATTATGCAACGTGATCAAGGAGATCTACAAAGACGATTCCATACAGATTTTGGAGGATCTTGGCTAGATTTACTTGTCTTTCTTCGTGTGAAAATAAGGTGGTGTAGGTCTATGAGGTCGAATGAACGCAAGGGAGTATTGAACCGGTTGCTAGAAACCCTCGTATATGATTTATACGTATGGTTTCCTTTGCTTGTTTGCTTCCTGAGTTGAGACAAGAGTTGCTGGGTTTCTAAGGTGATTAGTGAGAGTGAAAGAAGGGTGAGATGAGTAGGTAGACTACCAAATGAAGGGTAGAATATATAGAGATAGTATACACACCTTCCTTGACCATTTTACCCTTAAAACCAATCATGGACTTTTACTGTGGATCAACAGGAGTAGAAAGGACATAGGTGGCATGTTACTGGTTATAAAATATCTTGGGAAGATAGGGGAAGTAGGAAATCTTATCCTTAGTAGTTGGAATGCACATATACATGTTTTGTATATTACTTGTGTAACACCCAGACCCGACAAGGGTAAAGATGTCACAACAATGGCTCCATATCAGATCAAACAAAGCATACATCTACAGTAATACAAAAATCTCAAAGGTTACAATTGAAATACTAAAACTACAAGGTTACAACTGAAAACTTCCAAAAACACTAATTCTAAAATATATAATCTTCCAGTCAACTCTAATCCAGAATAGCTACCCAATCTTCTAAGTCCAAAGGTACACTCTCTCCACTCATTCCCAGCTTCCTACTAAAACCTGCCGCAGGAAAGAAATGCGGCTGAGCTACGAGAGCTCAGTGAACAGATATAACGGTAACAAGCAGTAGAATAATGAATAATAATAACAGTATGAATAAATCAGAGTTAAGCATCAGTATGTAGTAGCAGTAATGAAAGATAAAGAGTAAAGGTGTAGGAAAACAGTAATCCTCTACGAGCCCAGTATCAGTAATCAGTAACAGTAATCAGTATAATCATGTAGAGGGGAGACCTCTCAGTAATCAGTAAATATGAGGGGATTCCTCAATAATGGGTGGAGTAGCTAGCTCCCAGAGTGTGAAAGACATGTATCGCACACACCATCAGTCACCAGTAATACAGTAATCAGTAATCAGTAACAGTAACAGTTCTAGGATGCATCCATACGCCCCAGGTGGCCATAAACCTCCCAACACACCAAATAAAATACAGTCAGGGACGGAACAGGTCATCACTCTCCTGCCCTAGAGTCATGCCATCGGTGCATCAATGACATGGTCATGAAACCCTCATGACTAGTTATGGCTCGTAGTATCAAACTGTGGGTCAGTGGTCAAGTATCAGTATTCAGTATTCAGTTTAATTTCATAGGTCAATATCCATTTCAGTATATCAGAAAGTTCATATCAGATGGTTCAGTAACAGAAGGGTCAATATCAGTAGGTTCAATATAAGAAAGGTTCAGTATCAGTAGGTCAATGTCAAAGGTTCACAATATCATGAAAGAACAAACAAGGTTCACAGAAACAAAGAACATGGCAGTGAATCAAGAAATCAGAAATGAGACGAAGGCACCTTACTAAAGAAGGGCAGAATATCTGTACCTTATACCGCAAATGAAAACACAACAGAAAATATAAAGGTCGGAAGCAAACTCCTTCTTCAGCAAATCTACACGAATACATGATCGTCTTATTATTAATATCTTATTTAAATCAGATTACTTATTTTAGTTGGCTTTCCATTTTTAGTGATTTTCTATCTTTAGTAAATTTCCCGTTTTAGTATGTTTTATGGATTTGCAATATTAGTCATTTATCGTTAAGGTTACATTTAGTCCTATTAAGGTAGTTAAAATGGCAATATACACAAATTAAGGCTTATTATGATAATGTACGTAAGTTTAGGGTTTTAAAGTGTCTAAATAATATAGTATGGGGTGATATAGGTAAATAGTGGAAAATAGGCTACAACAATTTATGTGGTACTGTCTATACTTCCAAAAGCCAAAAAAAATGATTCACCCTCACTGCTCATATGACAATTGATTCGAAAGTAGGACCAGAGGAAAGAAAAAAATAACTATGCCATACCATACTGTAAACTTATATATTCTTCTCTTTTCTATATATATATATATATATATATATATATATATATATATATATATATATATATATATATATATATATATATATATATATATATATATATATATATATATATATATGCATCATCGTGTAACTTGCAAGTACAGCCCATTTTTCAACCTTTGTTTCCCAGCCAACTCGACACCCACATTTACCACCAAACGCGCCCTAGTTTCAACCCACTCGACACTCTTTCACCCGCCTATACAACACACACACAACCCACTATAACGACCCATGCTTACATGCACTAGGAGACCTCTATTTATACAGTCATTTGAATAAACTTTTGCCAAAACTAAGGATTTTACAGAGTAAGAAATTTTATTAGCCTCGACTCTCGACATAGCTACATATATTGCATTATGGGAAATGGGTCTGTGGGTATGCATTCACATAAGTAACACCCCTCTTCACATCGGTGACCCATGCCCCAACATAATTCTTTAGGCTGGTTACCAGTTTGAATACCCACTTTTATATCTTGTAACACACGTCCTATACATGTTCAAATGGTCACCTTACACTCGTACATAACAAACAATTTTCGAAGGATCCCAAACAGAAACAAGATCGCCTAAACGTTTCGTATATTCATGATTTTATGTAGTTTCTTCAAATGTCATTTGAATATATCCATGTTCGTTCGAATAGTTACTTTTAACGAGTCACAAGATTAGGTTATCCTATATTATAAGCATATAAATAAGTCTCATGCTCAGGTATGAACGAAAGAGGATCAAAATACCTTATGTCGGATCAAAAAGGGACGAACACAAAAGCACCAGCACCACTAAACTCTATCGAGCCGACACCAAAACCACACCCGAGTCAACCCTCGATCAGACATTAATAAGCACCACGTCCACTAATGCTTGCTTACCCACGAAATAGTATCTCTTGATTGAATTTGAACGAGGACGAAAGAAAGAGCAAGAATAACTCCAACCCGAATATACCCACAGCAACAGACCCTCGACCCTCTTGATCTTGGAATTACAATGACAGACTTGTGTGTGCCTGTTTAGGTAGGATCGTATGGTAGCAATGGAGAAATACAAGGAGCGTTTTATGAAGGAGCGTGGGAGGAAAAATAGGGTAAGTAGTAAATGGGTTTATATTTGTTATTGATTTGATAATAAATGTGTTGGTTATTTGGGTTTTAAATCTTTCTATATGTGTGTGTCGACTCATGATTTGGAACCCAAGAAAACGTGTGAAACATAAGGCTAGATATTACCATCTTATTTGATATATTGTGGTCCCATAACATACTGATACATGTGGCATTTGATATATTTTCATCTCATCTTCTGGTCTCTTTCTATCTAGTGTTATACGAGTAAATATATATATATATATATATATATATATATATATATATATATATATATATATATATATATATAAATATATATATATATATATATATATATATATATATTGAAGTGATGTATACCTAGTTGGTTGATAAAGTGTAGCTCTTGATTTTTTTATTTTTATTTTTTATTTATTATTATATTTTTTTTTACATCTTTAGTTAATTTACATTAGGTTAATAATGTGCCCATATCTATAACATATAGTTTTAATGCCATTATTTATTCTTTAAACTTAGGTTAAAATTTTATAATATTCTTGCATAATTGAGTGTTCTTATAAATTCAAAGTTAGAGGGGCAAAATGGGAATTTCAAAGAATGGAAATTTTAGGGTTTTACAACTCTTCCCCTCTAAAAGAAAATTTTCGTCCTCGAAAATTGAAGTCGCAAAGTTAAACGAAGTCGTAGCAAATCGCAAAAGATCGTCAAAACATTCTCACGCCCGGGGAGGTTCATCCAAAAAGGATCTCCAAACCAATTAGTTTCTCATGACTCAAATCAAAACAAGGTGGGTTCAAATTCCTCAGAAGGAGACAAATTAGGTTGATTCTGATCAAAGTGCTCTTGCAACATAACATAAATGATAGGTGAATCTTTTGGAAATTTCATATGGAAAACGAACAAGATTTCAAATCAAATTAACTGTATCAACAGTAGAGAGTTCTACAAAGACTTCAAGATTCATAACTGAGATCAACAGAATGCAAAACGAGAATTCAGACTCATCCAGACATATAATGAACAAAGGCAGATTATACGCATAACGGTGAAAGCAGATTAAACGCATAGGTAGAATGAACCTAAAGTCTCACTAACGCAGATAATCTCAAACAGTTATCAGAATTTCTAAAGCTCTAAGGCACTCCTCGAAATATCCTATGCCCACAACAAGTGCACGTTATATGATGTAAGTATTATCACGTTGGCCAGACGTCATAATACTGGGATCATATAAATATGCCCTCATGATGGTCATACTTTATCTCGAGTTGTGAACAAAATAACCTATCTTAATCCACCTAATCTTTCTACAGTCTCAGAGGTCATCAAAATCAAATACCATAACTAAGAGGAGAACGAACTACTCAAAAGAGTTAACGGAAAAGATCTAGTATGTCTATCAGAATTGGATACGTCGCTAATAGCGCAAATCCTTCATCACTCACCAGAATCAACTCAGGCAATATCAGTGGTTACTTCAAAATTCTCATAACAAACCATCATCCAACATACGCAAAAATCTACACAGAATGGAATTACTAGTAGGGAACCAAAATCTTTCAGAGGATCTTATTATCAGGTAACGGAATTTTAAGTAGGTCAAGAGGAACTGAATTACGTCATCTATAGCTTCATCCTTCACAGAATCAACTCTTCCAAACACAAACGTTCGCTTCAGAAATATCATACATTCAATACATGATTTCAAATTCCAAGTAGTCTGTCTACGTCTGTCCATATGATCACGGAGTGGAAAGGAAATATAAACTTGAGTCTGGTCCCTCAAGCCTTCGGCACTTCTTTTGGACACTGTGGTGTGGAACGTGAATCTCTGGCATGGTCACTGTGCATCTTCCCTTCGCGAGTCTGCTTCTGCTCTCAATTCATCCTAGTACAACTAAAATGGATAGAGAAGCGAGACTGCGTGTCTTGACAGGTCTTCTAGCACAGTTCGAAATTCGCCAACTCAAGCTGCTGTCATCACAGGATACGGGGTAGTGTCTTATGCTACAATCTCTGGACGCCAATCAAATCTACTCTTCCAGAACAAGGGTCATTTTATTTAATACGAAAATGATCTACGTGGTCCTCGTTCGTCTCAGAGCACAAACACTCCGTCATACTATGACAGTTGTCCGATTACTCACGAAAAACATGATTTTATTAGCCAATACAATTGGCATTATTTAAAACTCATAATGGTCACAACGAGTACAAAAACAGCTTCATGAATCGTTTCAGGAAAACTTCATATCTACTTCACATCACCTGTCTTCCTCTTCATGCATAAACCGAAATGCTTCACGGAGGTTACTCTCAGTTAGTCATCTCCCTCCTTAGAAGTTCTTGAGGTTGCTTCTTTAGTCCTTCAAACGTTAAATGAGGTCGTCTGATACGGAGTTTACAAAGATAGAACAAATCAATCAGTGACACGTGGAAATGAAAATGATTACGGTAGTGATACGGTTAGGTTTACGATAGTCGATACGCTGACACAAAATTTTCTCTTTCTTCTTCATGAACTAGTAGGGGTATTCAAAAGGAAACACTGAGGTGAACAAAATCATATTCCATCAGCTTCTTCAATCTCTCCACTTCTATAGCATCATGGTTCGTCGACTGAGATCGGTTCAAAGTCAATTTTACTTCCCAACAGGAGGGAAACCCAAGAGTTTCATCAGAGTATACCAGAAAATTTGTACAACAGAACTTCCAATGCCAAAGCTTTCTAAGGGTGGATATTAATAGGTGTCAGGGGAAATTTGACAATCAAATGAGATCGAGGTAACTGTTTCCATAGCAGCGTTAAGCTTAACAGATTTGAGCGGCTAAAGGTTATCATAACAAAAGTAGGATGCAAATAGATTTCTGAAGTCATATATCAGATACGGTAATCCCTGGCAGCTTATGAGGGCCAGCCAATCCATAACTTAAAGACCTCAAAATCGAATATATCAAAAGTAAGATGAGCACGTCGCCAAGCCAGACGGATAGTTCATATATCAAGGTCAAGTACATAGTTCATCAAAGTGTGGAAATAGATAAGCGAACAATTCAAGGTGTTGGAGTCTTGTTTAGCTATTTAGCATAAGTGGCAGGTAGGTTGTGAATCATTGGTAATACGAACATCGTATAATTGTCAAAAGTGAGGCGTATAGAAGCTCAGTTAACAATTTCATATCGAGACAAAATTATCATCATGTCCTTCCAAAGGAAACTAGTTGACGGCAAGATTCATTATTCAAAGGAAGGGAATAAACTTCCTATATCCATGGTTAATAATCACTAGAGTCCTCATAGGAGTAGTAATGGATTTTGCAAGACAGAGTAGTATCAGATGATACATTTTTATCCAGCACTGGAAATGAATTAATAGGATGTGTCAAACACATTAGGGGTTAAAAGACCTTTGGAATGGTTGGAGAGGTATCAAACTGTTTGTCAAACAGGTCGGAAGTGAAGATCACAATCAGGTAGTGGAACACTCCCAGAAGATATACTTAAGCAAACTCACTTCCTGGTCTTCGGTTGCTGCTCTTTCTGGTTGCTCAAATCAACTGGTATGATCCGAAAGACATCTTCGCTTGGCGGCTAGACAATCTCTCGGTATCATGTCAAATCCTACTTCACATTCCGGTGGGAAACTTGGTGGTTCAACCAGGAATCATATTCGGAAAACTCAGGGTGCCAATTAATTCTCAAGATAAGGTTCATTCATTGGTATATGAAATGGTTTCTAGGAAGACTTCATAACCGTGAAAGTAACACACGAGTCTCCAGAGTAATAGTGATGGTAAGGAGTTTAACAATCGGTAGTCATGGTAGGAAGTTCAAAATTGTTTCAAACGCCAAAGGTGAGACTAGGAGGATCGTTGTCAATATTGAATGATCAATCAACCAATCCTTTATTAGAATAGAATCAAAGTTAACTATCCAAGGAAAAACAGATCGACAAGCAAGTCTTATCATTCAGAAGTGAAAGAAAAACATTCTTACACTCGTGGTTAAACACCACAAGGCTTCTCATGGGAACAGAGATGGTTAAGACGAAATCAATTTGTGTCAGAAAATTCATAGATGATTATCAAAAGCAAGAGAGAAATAACAGAATATATCAAGTATATCATCGTCATGGAGATTCTCAGAATGTCCAAAGAGGCATCAAAATGATTAACAAAAGGATCAGAGGTCGGAGTCGGAATCTGAAGACAAGGATCAAATAGTGTCAGGCAATTACTATGCAATTCTCAAAGCTTTCAAGATTTATTTAGGTTTCAATCTTAGGTGGTGCAAAACGTAAACTTTCAATTTCCAAAAGTGATCTCAACAAGCTTTAACCAAAAGCAAGGCACGAATCAGAGTGATGCGGAAGCAATGATACTTAAACAAATGCCTTATAGTCTACCCATTCCAAAAGTGATCTCACGGGTCAGAACTTAAGTTCCTATAGGGAAATCCGAAAGCAATTTCTTACAAGTTATCTTATGAGCGCCTACAGTGGAAACCTAATGGTCCAAACTTCACAGGTCAAGGGTAAATGTATTACAAGTCGTAGCCTGTGGCTCTGATACCATAAATTGTAACACCCCGACCCGACAAGGGTAAAGATGTCACAACAATGGCTCCATATCAGATCAAACAAAGCATACATCTACAGTAATACAAAAATCTCAAAGGTTACAATTGAAATACTAAAACTACAAGGTTACAACTGAAAACTTCCAAAAACACTAATTCTAAAATATATAATCTTCCAGTCAACTCTAATCCAGAATAGCTACCCAATCTTCTAAGTCCAAAGGTACACTCTCTCCACTCATTCCCAGCTTCCTACTAAAACCTGCCGCAGGAAAGAAATGCGGCTGAGCTACGAGAGCTCAGTGAACAGATATAACGGTAACAAGTAGTAGAATAATGAATAATAATAACAGTATGAATAAATCAGAGTTAAGCATCAGTATGTAGTAGCAGTAATGAAAGATAAAGAGTAAAGGTGTAGGAAAACAGTAATCCTCTACGAGCCCAGTATCAGTAATCAGTAACAGTAATCAGTATAATCATGTAGAGGGGAGACCTCTCAGTAATCAGTAAATATGAGGGGATTCCTCAATAATGGGTGGAGTAGCTAGCTCCCAGAGTGTGAAAGACGTGTATCGCACACACCATCAGTCACCAGTAATACAGTAATCAGTAATCAGTAACAGTAACAGTTCTAGGATGCATCCATACGCCCCAGGTGGCCATAAACCTCCCAACACACCAAATAAAATACAGTCAGGGACGGAACAGGTCATCACTCTCCTGCCCTAGAGTCATGCCATCGGTGCATCAATGACATGGTCATGAAACCCTCATGACTAGTTATGGCTCGTAGTATCAAACTGTGGGTCAGTGGTCAAGTATCAGTATTCAGTATTCAGTTTAGTTTCATAGGTCAATATCCATTTCAGTATATCAGAAAGTTCATATCAGATGGTTCAGTAACAGAAGGGTCAATATCAGTAGGTTCAATATAAGAAAGGTTCAGTATCAGTAGGTCAATGTCAAAGGTTCACAATATCATGAAAGAACAAACAAGGTTCACAGAAACAAAGAACATGGCAGTGAATCAAGAAATCAGAAATGAGACGAAGGCACCTTACTAAAGAAGGGCAGAATATCTGTACCTTATACCGCAAATGAAAACACAACAGAAAATATAAAGGTCGGAAGCAAACTCCTTCTTCAGCAAATCTACACGAATACATGATCGTCTTATTATTAATATCTTATTTAAATCAGATTACTTATTTTAGTTGGCTTTCCATTTTTAGTGATTTTCTATCTTTAGTAAATTTCCCATTTTAGTATGTTTCATGGATTTGCAATATTAGTCATTTATCGTTAAGGTTACATTTAGTCCTATTAAGGTAGTTAAAATGGCAATATACACAAATTAAGGCTTATTATGATAATGTACGTAAGTTTAGGGTTTTAAAGTGTCTAAATAATATAGTATGGGGTGATATAGGTAAATAGTGGAAAATGGGCTACAACAATTTATGTGGTACTGTCTATACTTCGAAAAGCCAAAAAAAATGATTCACCCTCACTGCTCATATGACAATTGATTCGAAAGTAGGACCAGAGGAAAGAAAAAAATAACTATGCCATACCATACTGTAAACTTATATATTCTTCTCTTTTCTATATATATATATATATATATATATATATATATATATATATATATATATATATATATATATATATATATATATATATATATATATATATATATATATATATATATATATATATATATATATGCATCATCGGGTAACTTGCAAGTACAACCCATTTTTCAACCTTTGTTTCCCAGCCAACTCGACACCCACATTTACCACCAAACGCGCCCTAGTTTCAACCCACTCGACACTCTTTCACCCGCCTATACAACACACACACAACCCACTATAACGACCCATGCTTACATGCACTAGGAGACCTCTATTTATACAGTCATTTGAATAAACTTTTGCCAAAACTAAGGATTTTACAGAGTAAGAAATTTTATTAGCCTCGACTCTCGACATAGCTACATATATTGCATTATGGGAAATGGGTCTGTGGGTATGCATTCACATAAGTAACACCCCTCTTCACATCGGTGACCCATGCCCCAACATAATTCTTTAGGCTGGTTACCAGTTTGAATACCCACTTTTATATCTTGTAACACATGTCCTATACATGTTCAAATGGTCACCTTACACTCGTACATAACAAACAATTTTCGAAGGATCCCAAACAGAAACAAGATCGCCTAAACGTTTCGTATATTCATGATTTTATGTAGTTTCTTCAAATGTCATTTGAATATATCCATGTTCGTTCGAATAGTTACTTTTAAACGAGTCACAAGATTAGGTTATCCTATATTATAAGCATATAAATAAGTCTCATGCTCAGGTATGAACGAAAGAGGATCGAAATACCTTATGTCGGATCAAAAAGGGACGAACACAAAAGCACCAGCACCACTAAACTCTATCGAGCCGACACCAAAACCACACCCGAGTCAACCCTCGATCAGACATTAATAAGCACCACGTCCACTAACGCTTGCTTACCCACGAAATAGTATCTCTTGATTGAATTTGAACGAGGACGAAAGAAAGAGCAAGAATAACTCCAACCCGAATATACCCACAGCAACAGACCCTCGACCCTCTTGATCTTGGAATTACAATGACAGACTTGTGTGTGCCTGTTTAGGTAGGATCGTATGGTAGCAATGGAGAAATACAAGGAGCGTTTTATGAAGGAGCGTGGGAGGAAAAATAGGGTAAGTAGTAAATGGGTTTATATTTGTTATTGATTTGATAATAAATGTGTTGGTTATTTGGGTTTTAAATCTTTCTATATGTGTGTGTCGACTCATGATTTGGAACCCAAGAAAACGTGTGAAACATAAGGCAAGATATTACCATCTTATTTGATATATTGTGGTCCCATAACATACTGATACATGTGGCATTTGATATATTTTCATCTCATCTTCTGGTCTCTTTCTATCTAGTGTTATACGAGTAAATATATATATATATATATATATATATATATATATATATATATATATATATATATATATATATATATATATATATATATATATATTTATATATATATATATATATATATATATATATATATATATTGAAGTGATGTATACCTAGTTGGTTGATAAAGTGTAGCTCTTGATTTTTTTATTTTTATTTTTTATTTATTATTATTTTTTATTTTTTTACATCTTTAGTTAATTTACATTAGGTTAATAATGTGCCCATATCTATAACATATAGTTTTAATGCCATTATTTATTATTTAGACTTAGGTTAAAATTTTATAATATTCTTGCATAATTGAGTGTTCTTATAAATTCAAAGTTAGAGGGGCAAAATGGGAATTTCAAAGAATGGAAATTTTAGGGTTTTATAACTTGCTCACAAATGGGACTAGCGAGCTTCAAACACATGCTGCTGTCCTAACCACCTTTTAAACTGTCAAAAATATTATTAGAAGATCGTAGGAATAATCGGTGTTCAATTTGGTTAAGTTTTGGGATCTTGGTCTACACGCTTTGGTTAGAAATGGGACAATTAATTTGGCGTTCAAAACCATAGTAATTAGTTACATACAAATCTGGAACTTGGCTCGTGTAAAGTCTAGTGGGTGGTTAGCTAGGTGGTGCAAAAACATTTGTGAGTTGTGTTTAAAAATTGGAATATTTCGGGCTGTTTTGGAGGGTGTGTGAAGATCGAACATCACATGAAATACTAAAAGAGGATGTGGGTTTTTGAGTTGGGCCTGTAGTTCGTGTGACGTGAGTGTTGGTGGGCTGAGCAGTCCATTTGGCTTTGTAGTTTAGAGAGTGATTAGTGAAATGGTTAAATTAAATTAATGGTGATTAGTGGTGAACTAAATGTAGTATTTGGTAATGATTTAGGATAATCAAGAAATGGTAACTCGTTAAATATAAGTATTGTCATTGGTCGACGTTTGTGAAAAAGTGGTGTCGTGATCGAATTGTGTCTCGAGTTCGTGTCGTAACATGTTAATAACAACATATAAGGGAAAAGTTCAAATTTCCCCGTAAAAAAGGGTTTTATTAAACAGTAACACCAGATTAATATTAATCAACGAGATTTATTTCAATGGATTTTTACAATATCTTACATCCTGCAACAACTGCGGTTCCCGGTGGTAGCAGTAAGGAAGCGGCGGCAGTAGAGGAATATTCCGGCAAGGGCGGCGTTGGACGACTCCAAAAACTCAAATCTACAAAAAGAAAATATAGATCTATGAATATAAACCTTTAAAACTTGTTTAATATAAAGATATACTAAAAAACTTAAAATAACCTCAAACCTTGAAAACACATTCGTATTGGTGGTCGGTCTTGGTGAATTGGTTGTGGGTTTTCGTCGCTGATGGGTGGTGGTGAGGGATTCGATGGTGGTCAGTTAGCGGTTGTGACGTGGTGTTGTTGGTTGGGGTGGTTGACGGATGTAATGGTTGGTGGTGGCGGATTTAAATAGTGGTAGTAGAGGTGTGTGTTTTAGGTTACAGAAAGAGAAGAAGTGTGCAATTGTGGTTGATTGGAATACAACCATGTTGTATTGGAATACAACCATGTTTCCTGCAATAGTTTATTTCAACCTTTCCTTCAATACTTGCAGTTTCGATTTCCATTATCTACTTTCCTTCAATACTTGGTTGACAACGAAATTTTAGTTTCCATTCACTACTGGTTATTGGTTGATAGACATTTATTGGTTTATTGGTTTCCATTCATACCATTGGCTATATTTCCTTTATTATATGAAGACATTGGCTTCATTATACCAAGACATTGGATGTATTTCCTTTATTATACAAAGACATTGTATGTTGCCTTATTTTCCCTCCACGCATGGGCCGTATTTCCAGTATTTCCTTGAAAGGGTAGTTTAGGCATTTTAATAATTTCAGTTTTTCCACTTATTGACTAATTGACCATTTTTGCTTTATAATTAGTTAAGATATAATAGCGAAGCAAACGACCGCATTTTGGTCTTACAAAAACGACTTGGTCTTACAAAAACGACGCCGTTTAGGCATCCATTTGGTCGGTGTAAGACTTGCATTGGAAGAGACGACGCCATTAAGGGGTCAAACGCTGCCGTTTAAGGATGCCTTATTTCCTTTGAAATTGTGTTAAAGTGGAGCTACGTCATTTTGAGGTTTCTTTTTTTCTTTTATATACCAGATACATTTGCGGGGAAAAAACACTCAAAAAAAATAATAAATAAATCTGTAGACACACGCACAAACTCTGTAACACCCCCAAAATATCGCAGCGAAAGATTGTGTCTTTGGGGTGCTACTTCATAATACAAAGTACAAGTTATAGAAAACGACCTCTAAATGAGACGTTTTGAAAAGTTACCATTCGATTAATGAATTCAGAGTTACAAACATGAGATCTCAAAGTATGATACATAAATGTATACAAAATGTTTCGAATGGTAAATGATAATAGCATAAGTCTTCAAAATATGCCGAGCGACTCTATGCTTCAAGATCTAGCTATCATCTAATGTACCTGAGATAAACATGCTAAAGTGTCAACACAAAGGTTGGTGAGTTCATAGAGTTTGTTTAAAAGTAAAGTATTTGAATAAAGATTTCCCAGCAAAGGCCTTGTAAATCCACTCAGTTCCAAGCCCCGCCCATACAAGACTTGCAACCTGTGTTTTTACAACCCACTGCTAACATAGTATGTCTAGGGTAGATGTCTTGCATATCAATGCATCATGAGATTACTGGGTGCCATTTCCCAAAGAATACTGGGTGCCATTTCCCAAAGATTACTGGGTGCCATTTCCCAAAGATTACTGGGTGCCTACTTCCCAAAGACAAGTATGAAAGCGTATCGTATAAAAGTATAAACATTTAAGTAATTGCATAAATCATGTATTTGATAATTCCAATCCACATTAATAGATTTACACATAACAGTGTATCACATAATAAGACGTCACATATAAATATCATAAAAGAATAAAAGTATCACATAGATTTGAATCATTGACTAACTGTATCATAAAGTTAAACGTGTATTTGTAAAAGTATAGTTTGAGCATGTATCTCCCCCAAAAGTATAAAACATGTATTAAAAGAGTAGGGGCTATGACTCACGGTAAAGTATAAGAGTTTAGTTTACTTGTGAAAATAAGAACAAGTATTTAAGCATGTATGAAAATAAGAACAAGTATTTAAGCATGTATCTCCCCCAAAGAGTTAAAACGAGTATAAAAGTAGGGGCTAAGAACTCACCTTGAACTAATGATATCACCACGTATAACGGGATTGATGGATTAAGCCAGGAAGTCTCTACGCGTAACTACCGTTCGGGCCATCATAATTCAGAGGTCATGTAGTAAACGTTCGAGGAGCTAGGACACTTTAATTCGTAAATCCAGCAACTCGTCGATCCGTTTACCCAAATGAAACCCCTCACATGAAGTTCCCTAGTGTTGTAGTACCCGATACTAAAATAAGATAATACCAAAGTCTTTTTGGAGACTTGAAGTTATTTGAAGATTATAACGACGCCTTTCTTGAAAACTCGAAGCAAAGTAGATCAAAATCTAGCTTTTGCTCAAGAACGCTTACACGTTCTTGAAAGAAACTAGCTAAAATAGCTAAGAATCGCCCTGGGTTTAAGGACTTTAGAGATAAAGAGAGGGGTGGTGCAAGAAATAATGAAGGCTTATGCCTCCTATTTATAGGAAAATTTCAACCGAGGACTAATTGTGTAACTTTTCTGCTTTTCGTGTTCGGGACTTATTTAGGCTAGCAAACATTTGATTCAAGTCACGAAAATTACGCCGTTGCGTTTAGAATAGTTTTTCCAACAAATGAATATATAAAACGAGAAATATTTTTACAGGGGTCATTATTGTAACTTTTGTGTAATTATGGTTTGGGACTCATTTAGGCTTGATAACGTTCGATTTATGACACGAAATTAGTACCATTGTATTTAGAATAATTTTTCCACGAGAAATGAGTATTTACACGACTAGTGAATTTCTGAAAATATCTAGATATTTTGGATGAATAGTGTTTAGATATTTTGATGAATAGTGTTTAGATATTTTGATGAATAGTGACTAGTTATTTTTGCAGAAATGATCCGACGAGTGTCAAACTCTCGGATTATCAGTAAAATAGTTTAACTTACGAGAATATGAAATAAAAAATTTCGGGAATGAATAGTGAAAGTGAATAGTAAAAATTCGGAAATGGATAGTAACCTGAAAATGCGAATTGTTACAAACTCTTATATCCGAAGCAAGAACATTAAAACGAAAATTGTTTGTTGCATGTAAGTGATACATTTTTATTTATTTACTTGATTCGTCGCTGATGTTTTTGAAAATCATGATTTTTTAATTTTAGCCTTTTTAAGGGTTTTGGTCGGAATGATAAGTAAAACATCTGATTATGTCTGACATACCATGGTTTGTGTTCAGTGTTGATTTGTAAGCTAAATGTTTTGCATATTGTAATGAGTAAATTGCAAAAATCGTCCCTAAAGTTTGGCCAAATTGCAAGTTTCGTCCCAAATTTGGAAAGTGCAAGGATCGTCCATGTGAGAAACCTTTGGGGCAAAAATCGTCCCTGACCAACATCAAATGACTAAAGTACCCTTGTCTTCTTCTTTTTTCTATATTTCTTTCAGTTTTTTACACAAACGGTCCTTGTGTTTCGCAAGGTTTTACAAATTTAGTCCTGATTTTTTTTAATTATTTATTTAACTATTAATATTAGTATTATTTTTTTTATACGTTTTCGTCTGTTTTCTTAAGTTTTTGTCCGTTTTTCTTATGTTTTTTTTTTCCATTTTCATACGTTTTCATCCGTTTTTCTTACGTTTTTGTCCGTTTTTCTTATGTTTTTTCCGTTTTTGGTCATTTTTATACTTTTTCGTCCGTTTTTATACGTTTACTTACGTTTTCATCCGTTTTTCTTACGTTTTTGTCGGTTTTCATCCGTTTTTATCGTTTTCGCCCGTTTTCTTACGTTTTTGTCTGTGTTTATCCGTTTCTGTCAAATTTTCTTTTGTTTTTGTCCATTTTCCTTACGTTTTTTTCCATTTTCATACGTTTCATCCGTTTTTATAAGCTTTCGCCCGTTTACTTACGTTTTTGTCCGTTTTGTCAGTTTTTCTTACGTTTTAACGTTTTCATACGTTTTTTCCGTTTTTATACGTTTTTTCCGTTTTCTTACGTTTTAATCTGTTTTTATACGTTTTTTTCTGTTTTCTTGAGTTTTGGTCCATTTTTATACGTTTCTGTCGGTTTTTTTTATGTTTTTTTTCGTTTTTATATGTTATCATGCGTATTTATCCGTTTTTATACGTTTTCGCCCATTTTCTAACGCTTTCATCTGTTTTTATACGTTTTTGTCCATTTGTAAACTTCTTGTCCATTTTACCCATTTTGGTACGTATAAAAACAAAATAAAAATGGATAAAAACGTATAAAATCAAACAAAAAATGGGCGAAAACATATAAAAACAAATAAAAACAGACAAAAATGTAAGAAAAACGGATAAAAACGGACAAACGTAAGAAAAACGAAATAAAACGGATGAAAACGTAAGAAAACTGGGTGGAAAACATATAAAAACAAACAAAAATGTATGAAAACGGAAAAAACGTAAGAAAAGCTGACAAAAATGTAAGAAAAACGGATAAAAATGTACAAAAACGTAAGAAAACATGCGAAAACATATAAAAACGGATGAAAGCGTAAGGAAATGGGCGAAAATGTATAAAAACGGATAAAAACTTATGAAAACGGAAAAAAAAAACGTACAAAAATGGATAAAATTGTATGGAAACAGATAAAAACGGAAAAAGACGCAAGAAAACTGACAAAAACGGATAAAAATAGACAAAAACGTAAGAAAAATGGACGAAAACATATAAAAACGTATGAAAACGGGCGAAAACGTATAAAAACGGACAAAAACATATGAAAATGAAAAAAACGTAAGAATAACGGACGAAAACGGAAAAAACGTAAGAAAAACGGACAAAAACGTAAGAAAAACGGACAAAAACATATGAAAACGAAAAAACATAAAAAAAAAAAAAGGGACAAAAACATAAGAAATACGGACAAAAATGTATAAAACAAATAATACTAATATTAATAGTTAAATAAATAAATAAATAAATAAATGACTAAATATATAAAACCTGGCGAAACACAAGGACCATTTGTGTAAGAAACTGAAAAGAAATATTGAAAAAAAAGAAGACAAGGGTATTTTAGTCATTTGATGTTGGACAGGGATGATTTTTGCCCCAAAGTTTTCCCACAGGGACGATCTTGCACTTTTCAAACATTTGGGACGAAACTTGCAAGTTATACCGATTGTTTTAGGAGTTTTGGTCGGAATGATGAGCAGAACAACTAATTATGCCAGACATAAAGTTGTTGCGTGTTGTAACTTTTCAGGAGTTTTTTAGTTTCGTTTAAAGTTAGAATTGTTTTAGGGGTTTAGGTCGGAATGATGAGTACAACACCTGATTATGCCTGACGTATTATAACAGTTAGCCAAAAGTGTAGTTAGAGGTGTTAGGGTTTGTGTTCACTGTTGATTCTTAAGCTAAGGTTGTTGCATGCTGTAATTTTCCAGACCTTTGTGGTTCTAATTAGGATGCAGGTGTTGCATGTTCTAAAGCTTGCTGAAAAACAGAAATTGAAAGTTGCAGGCAGCATTGTGAAAGGTAACTTATTTCCCGCAAAGATACACAGATAAGTAGTTTTAGTAAGCAATCATGAACAAGCCACAGATATTTTGGGTCAGTTTAGAAGTCGTTGCAATAGGGTGTTCTGTACCACTATTAGATGTATATTACTTTGTTATATTCTATTAGTTATGATGTTTATGACCAGTTATGATGTTTATGACTGTGTATAATTAGATCAATATTTAGGTTTTAAAGTAATATATGGAGTGTTTGGTCATTGAGTGATAGGAGTGAATACATGATTGTTGTGTTTTCATGTAACAGTGTTTTAAGGGGTTTAGGTGTGCTTTATAAAATTGTTTATTTGGTTATTACTTTATGATAAAGTCTATAGGTAGTTTTGAAAGTGTTCTGGACTACTTATACAAACTACTAATCTGTTATTTGGGGGGTCATAAGAGCTTATTTCATAAACTAAAGAACAGATAAGGCGATATGCAGTGATACAAACTACCCCACTGAAGACGAAAAGGGAATGCATTCTTTAGACACTTGAAAATTGTTTTTACAAGATAGAACTTGCTAACAGTCTACTTTTAAATTATGCCATTTATATTTGAGATTAGAGCTACTAGTTTATTTCCAGTTATGCTTTTCTCCCATGTTAGTTATAAAGTCTACTGACTGAAAGAAGCTGCAGTGAATAAGTTTATAATAGGCAAACGGTAAAAATAAGTTTTTTTAGCGTTTGGTTAGAAATCACTTAACTGGGTGTGCTTTTTCGAAGTGATTAAGTGGTATTAGATAGTTAGTTATTGAAAATGGGCTGATGAAAGTATATGTACTTATGGTGTGCTGATTGAATTTTTGATAATGAGATAGTAAGATGTTGAATTGCTCGACACAAACTTTGCCAGATAAAATTTGAACACTATCATAAACCATAAATTTAACATTAGCAGCGTTTAATCCTTGTTGGCTCTGATGATTTGGTTAGTTGGTAAACTGTAATATATCTCAGCCAAACACAAATAGGGTCTAAAATGATGCGAATTTTGTCTTGCCCAAATTGTACGGTTTAAGGTTTGCGTTGGACCATCTACGGTAATCAGTAATTTTTTAAAAACCGTAGAACATTGTAAAAACAAAAATAGAAAAAGTTCTTTAAAAAGAAAACTGATGGACAACGTGCTTTTTTTCTTTTCTTGAAAACTGATGAAAATTGCAATAACAAAAAAAAGAAAAAATTATTCAAAAAGAAAATTGATTAACAACGTGATCTAACTGATGAACATTGTGATGTTGTTCATAAAAAAAACTGATGAACATTGTGATAACAAAAAGAGAAAAAGTTTTCAAAAAAGAAAACTGATGAACAACGTGATCTAACTGATAAACATTGTGATGTTATTCATAAAAAAAACTAGTAAACATTGTGATAACAAAATATATATATATATATATATATATATATATATATATATATATATATATATATATATATATATATATATATATATATATATATATTTAAAAGGAAAACTGATGGAACAACTTGATCTAATGATGAACATTGTGATGTTGTTCTTCAAAGAAAACTGATGAATATTGTGATAACAAAAAAAAAAGAAAAAGTTATTCAAAAAGAAAACGGATGAACAACGTGATCTAACTAATGAACATTGTGATGTTGTTTATTAAAAAAAACTGGTGAGCATTATGATAATAAATAAAAAAATCAAAAATTATTTATCTGTGAGATTATATATCAATAACTATCTTTTTCTTATTATTATTTTTTGTATAAAAAAGAATAAGTATTTACTTTTGATGATACACCTTAAAAGTCTTATATTAAATAAAAAAAACTCACTTAAACATTTCATCAAACCCCTTGTATGCATTTTCATGAGCCCTTCATTTTGTTTGATTTTTTTTAAATGAGAAACCACAAAAGTTGAAAAACTAGCCACAAGTTTTACTTTTATTTATCTTAATTTGTAATAAAAAACTTGAGAAAATAAATAAAGAAACCGACCTCGAATTGAAGATATTGGATCCCGAATTATAAAAATAAGACCTTGAATTGATATAATTAATCACGAATTGAAGTTATTAAATCTTAAATTAAAGTAATAGAATATGATTGAAAATATTAAAATAAAATAAAAATGGTATAAGTGAGGTACATATTTTGATCCGTCGATGAATATTACGAGTAATTTTTAGGCTTTCTATGTTTTTAATACTTTCTATTTGATCTTTTACCGACAATTCAAAAGCTACTTCCTCCCAAAGTCTCTCCCCGTTTTCTTGATCAGCATCTTGAAATTTGCACTCTTTGTTTGTTCTATATCAATCCCTCGTTACCTCCTCCACTAGTGAGTCCATTCCATCGTGTTTGAGGTGAATACGTAGGTGGCGGTGGTGAGACATTTTTAGTGTCATGAAAAGGATGAGATGCTTGAGCATTAGCGTTTTGTACCTGATGCAAGTAAAATGGCACTTCAGAGACAAGTAAAGGTACTGGTGTGTGCAAATGGAGTTGTAGAACAGAAAATATAGGTCGAGCAAGTGGGGTGACCTATATTCAAATCGGTCATGCCTTTTGTGGTGTATTGGTCAAATATCGGTCGACGAAGGGAAAAAAAAAACAATCGGTCCGACTTTGCACACCTCACAACAATTCAAAATGTTACCGTTTGAATATTGAAAAAAAAAAAAAAAAAAAAAAAAAAAAAAAACCTTTTTTTTTTTTTTTTTTTAACTTTACAACTTTACGACCTTATAAATATCAACCTCAAACACACTTCTAAACACACAATTCAAACAACTTCTCATCCATATTCACCATGTCAAAAAAATTACTCCCACATCAAAAGACCGACGATCCCGACTACCCCAAAATGCCCCGAATTTGAATTTCTCGTCGAAAAACAACTTCGAATTAACTGGCATAACACCACCACAAAATCGGGGTATTTGCTTTCGTGCACCCGCTTTTGAATATACATCACAGAACGCTACAATTTAGATTACTAATTTAAGTTTTTAATAAGTATTGTAATGTTTAATAATTTAGTATTGTAATGTTTTTATTGTTAATAAATTTTAATTTTGTTGTTTAAAATATTTAAATAATAATAATAATAATAATAATAATAATAATAATAATAATAATAATAATAATAACATTGTACGTGATGTTCTTGTTGATATTTGTTCTCGGTCCGGAATCTCAGCTCGTAAGGAGGTGGATATTGGGCTTTATGGAGACAGGGACAGATCCTTACGACCGGCTGATATATTGCTTTATTCTTGGGACGATGGGCGTGATGTATGTGTTGATCTTACGGGTTCGTCGCCCTTGACGCAATCTGGGATGATTGATTTTATGCCAGGGCGTGCGGTTATTGATGCAGCACAGCGTAAACGTGTCAAGTACGATGCCAAATGTGTTGATATCGGGTATGGTTTCCTCCCCTTCTCTTTCTCTTCTTTTGGAGAACTTGAGAAGGATGCAGTAACACTACTAAAGCGTATTCGACGATTCTCTATGACTCAAGACATTGGGGCGCGTGTTGCGGTTCATATTTTTAATAGAATTGGTTTTGCTATTGCTAGAGGTGTGGGGGCCCAGTTAGTTTCTCGGCTTCCCACCAATTTCTTGTAAATTCTATGAGTTTTTAATAAAGTGATGGTTAAAAAAAAATTAAAAAAAAAAAAAATAATAATAATAATAATAATAATAATAATAATAATAATAAAAGTCGGTCATCGACTATGTCACATGGGTCATGTCTGGTCACCGGAAAAAGAAAACTGATGTGGTAGAGGATGACCTGGGTCACCACTGTGACCAGCCTAAGTTGTTACGGGAGGTGAATGTCGGTTGGCCATATCTGCCATGGTCCATAATGTCATTTGTCGTGTTATTTGGTGTAGTCTTTCTTGAAAGAGGGTTGGATGAAAGGGT
This sequence comes from Artemisia tridentata subsp. tridentata, assembly GCA_021014915.2. Taxonomy (NCBI): domain Eukaryota; kingdom Viridiplantae; phylum Streptophyta; class Magnoliopsida; order Asterales; family Asteraceae; genus Artemisia; species Artemisia tridentata. The sequence continues at coordinate 315,550,644 of CP139505.1, read as the reverse complement.
TGTGTAATGTATATATGAACCCTTATCTATATATAGTTACATTTAATATTAGAAGTATTTGAATAGTGATACATAAATGGTAATTTTGGTGATGGAGGAGAGGTTGAAGAAGATTAGTGTTTGGATTAAGGTATTTATTTTGAATTCAAGCACTGGAAAGTTCAGAGACTGACGGTGTTATAGGGTGTTTGGACAAGAAATGCCGAAAAGACGGAAAAGCCTTTACAGCTAACGAGATTTTTAACAAGCGTTAGAAATTTAGACCCCAGTGAAGCAAACTCAAGATGTTGGGAACTATTAGTGCAATTTCGTCGATTTTAAAACTAAACCTATGAATTAAGGTTAGTTAAAGGACCAAAGGTGTAATTTACTCTATAAAAAATTTATATTGTTTAATATATAAATTATATGGATATAGATATTGATACGGCCTGAAAAAGAAACCCAAAACAACAAGTACATAGGGTATGTTTGGCGCAATGGGCTGAGATGGGGGTAGGGCTGGGGCTTATATTATAAGCCGAAAGCTGAAGCTTATATTTTTATAAAGCTGTTTGGCGAATTAGTTGGAGCTTAAGCTTATTATTGTAAAATCGCATAAAAATACATCAAGTTAAATTCACATATATTTTCAGCTTTTACGTGATAATCTATTATATTTTGAAGAGTGTTTAAGTAATTTGACTAGCTATAAGCCCTTATAAGCATTTTTTATAAGCTTGGGCTTATAAAAACAAGAGTTAATTTCATAAATGGTCCCTGTAGTCTGTCGGGTTTAACGGGTTTAGTCCCTTTACTTTTTTTAACGGATCCAGTCCTTGTGGTTACGACCCATATCGGGTTTGGTCCCTTAACCAATTTTTCTGTTAGTTTGACCGTTAAGTTGGTCATGTGACGTGCACATGGGAGGGTAATTTTGTCATTTCGATCCTAACCCTTCTTCTTTATAAACAATTTCACCAACACACACAAACACACTCCCAATTCCCAACCATCACCACCTGTAATATGATATCATCACCCCATCCCAACAACCACCCCCGCAGGGCGCTGGCCACCTCAACCACCATCAAACCGCAACAATCACAACCACGGATCTGGGCGGATCTTGACCAGATCCGGTTGGATCTACTGGTGGTGGTTTCGTGGTGGTTGTGATGAGGCCATGAGGGTTTGGTGGTTGTGGTTTTTTGTGGTGGCGATGGGGTTTAAATGGTGGTAGGTTTGTGGATATTATGATGATGGTGATGGGGTTTTTAGGGTGTTGAGATTGAATAATGGTGAGAATTATCAGGTTTGGATTGATTATGAGGGTTTTGAGATTAATGTACTATGGCTCCTGTTGGTGTTAAGAAGTCGAGAAGGAGTTTAATGAATGTTTTCTTGAATTTAAGTGATGTTTTTGAGGATGAAATGTATGTTGGATTTACTGCTGCTACTGGTGCTTTGACTCAAAATGACAGCCTTTATAAATGGTTGTATTTGTTGGGTAAAGATATACAATTAAGAAAAGAGATGCTTGGTTGGGCTTATGAATGAGTTGTTGAAGGTAACAAGGAAAACGGGTTGGAGATTTTTATTTTTTTTTTATTTTTTTTTTTATTATTATTTTTTTTTAATATATCTGAAAATTGAAGGTGAGAATGATTGGAAGGATGTATAGGTTTGGTTATGGTGATGTTGGTTTTTCTTAGCTCAAATACGTGAGATATAAAATTGTTAGTGATATTATTAACACTAAATTTAAGTTAGTGTGTGTATGAATCTGTGTTTAGATATCTTTGTGGTTTAAGTCACTTTTGGTGTTTGAATTTAAAGTTTTTGCTTAAATAAGTTTTGGTGGATTTAGTTATGTTGATTATTGTGGGGTTTGATTTAATTGTGTTCATGGTTGTGTATTTGTGTACAACTGGTTTGTTCAATAATACTGAAGATGGTGTTTTGGTTGGGGTTGTCGGAAATTCACTGTAGTGGCCGGAAATAATGATGAAGAAGATGACTTGGGTGATGAAGATGAAATAAAATTAATAATAATAATCTAATATATATAAAGATTCACTTTTCCTACATTTAATGTGGAAGAGTAAATGTGCATAAAAAGTTGTATGGTGCAACATGCTTAAGCTTGAAAATTAATCCCAAAAAATATATACCGAAGTAGTATTTTAGCTAATAAATTCACTAATTAGTAAATGGTCAATGCAGAATACAAAATGGCTTAATCATTTACACCTCAATTTACACCTGAAAGAATATGAACCAAAAAAACCATTAATGTTAAAATTAAACCCTCATTATATGAACTTCAATGCTGTATAAAATACATCTCCATAACTTTTCCCACCCATACATACGGTTTGCAATACAATCCGTGCATACATGTAATCCCAGGCAATGGCTGCAAACGATGGAAACGGACAGTCCCACAAGTTCCTTGATGAGTTGAAAATGGATTCCACCGGCACCATTGTAGTTATGATATGCATGATGTGGGATGTTAACGCTACAACTGGCCGTTACTTGAGCACCGATTTCATTGTATCTGATTCAAAGGTAACGTTTATATATCGTATTTGCCCTCCTTATACCTGATTTTGACACGATATTGTTCCAGGGTAATGTCATCCATTGCACTGCCAGGGCAACTGTGGCACACAATTTCTTCAGGTTAAAGGAAGGTGGTATATATTCGATAAAATTTTTTGTAGTGATGGCTAATAAGGAAGAGTATCGTGTTAGAAAAAACGATACCTTTATGCTTGAATTTGATGGTGAGACGAGCATACGAAAGTCTTTGCTGATTTCAGATGGGTTTATTAGGTATCCTTTTCAGTTGGTTGATATCGAGAAGATAGAACCTACGGAAAACAAATATCTTATTGGTGAGTTTATATTGTTTTTGTATATTTATTAATTTCCCACTGTAAATGGTATGAAGCATTGATATTCAAATCATTACCTTCCAGATGTAGCCGGATATGTGACCAATGTTGGCAGGATGAACCACACTAAAGCTGGCTCCAAGAATCTTGATTTCTACCTGGCAAACCAGAGGTTAGCAACATTGTATATGGTCATTATTATGTTGATTAAAAAAACATATCTTGCGATTATCATCCTAACGGTAAATTAACACTTATCATAATTTTGTGTTCAATGCAACAGGGGACAATTAATAAGGGTAACGTTATGGGGGGGATTAGGTGATGTGCTTATTGACAAAAAAACAAAACACATAGGCATGTGTCCTATTGTGATAACCTCTACAACTGCAAGACATTACAACAGTATGCGTTTGTGAATATTAAAACTTATCTGTACGAATCACTTTTGACATGTGAATCTGACTTTGGAAATTCCATTCCAGATAAACTGTATCTATCCAGCAGTTCGTCCACCATGATTATGGATAACATTGATATACCTGCAATAAAGGAGTTGCGGTCAGATGCAAGGTATGCATTCATACGCGTTTCAAATACATATATAGCATAATGAAAACTGTCTATAATTGTTTGTTTGCCAATTGTATGGCTGTTTGTGGTGTGGGGAAGTCAAATGTGGGTGCCCGTTTTGTGGACTCTGAACCTAAAGTTAGGACACTTGAGAACCTGCTGGTGTGGGCGCGCAACCGAAAAAATGATGTAAATATTTTGCGCATATTCCCATTTCTATATTATCATCGAATGTCGCGTTGTTCACAAATTTTTCCCTAATCACATACTGCAACCTTTCACATAAAGGCGAAAATCGATAATGTTAGGACTAAAAAAGGGTGGAGCTTCCCGGCATGTGGTGGGGAGAAATGCAAAAAAGCTGCAACCCGAAAGGCAGGGGGCTTTTGGTGTGATAGCTGTGACAAATCGGTTGCATATCCTGTTATGAGGTAATGTTATAGTTTTTACCTATGCATTTTTATTTGTGATGCGACATATACAACCACTAACGTACCAGTCCAAGATATGGTTGACAGGTATAGGCTTGAGCTTGGTGTGACCGACGACACTGCTCAAACTGTGTTTGTGCTTTTTGATGAATCAACGACTGAATTGGTCAAGTGCTCAGCGTCATCTCTCATGCAATTAGAGGATGAGGTAAATAGATCATGTATGTAGTATTTCACATATCAATATTTATCTAACCTTCCTGTACAGTCTTCAGATGACCATGCAATCTTGCCAAACCCCATAGCCAACATCATTGGCACATCACATGTATTTGAAATCAAGTCACACACATACTATGAGTATGGAAACTTTGAGAGTTTCACGTGTTGGAAGTTGAACCCAAGTGAGTTGGCTGTGGAAAATGCGTGTTCCGGTTCTGTTGTAATCCAAATTGACACCTCAAGTTCATCTTTAAAGACGTTGCAAACAGACCCATCTGTCGCAACCCCTTCCAAGCCTGCTGAGGATCAAAGAAAAAAAATGTTTGCTTACAATAACCTCTGCAAATTATAAACTATAAATATACTTATGTCCATTTGTCATACAACTTAATTGTATAATATATTTTGACATTATTTTCAGATATGACCTAGGAGATTCTGATACGGAAGTGGTACCGGTTAATCAGCATGAGGGGCAAGATGATTATGTGACCAAGTCAGCTGATAAGAGGAAACAGATAGAAGACCCTGATGCGGAAGTGGTGCCAGTTAATGAACCTGACGGGCAAGATGATGATGTGATCAAGGCAGCTGATAAGAAGAAAAAGAAAACATGAGGGCATGGTGCAAACAAACAATCGCTTCATAAAACATACATTTGTGGAGATAATAATATATTAGTTTCTGATATCTGTTTGGATCAGTTAGACATTGCGTGAGATTATATTTTACTACTTGAATGGAATAGTGATTTTATCTTTCTATATGATGTTTGGTTTATATTTTACTACTTGAATGGAATAGTGATTTTATCTTTATATATGATGTTTGGTTTCATACAAATTGAATGGGATATCTACAATATGTATGTTTAATGTTTTATAACAAAAGACAAACTCATGAACGTGATTAAAACCACCAACGTTATTACAATTGGCCTGTAATATTAATTAGTTTATAAACTGACCGTTCTATTCCTCAATGCATCTGGACAATCAAAACAGTTCTTGATATAAAGTCATCTAAAAATACAATAATACATATGATCGATAATGTGCTTAATAGATCAATTCATGATTTACGTCACATGGAATTTTGTTAAAATTGTAAGCCACTTTACATAAATGATTAGTATTATAGATCCTCCCAGGGTTGATATCAACAATGTCAAAATGATAAGTCAATTGAAGTCAGACATAATAAAAAAGGTACAGAAATGGACCATATATCAACAATGGCAGAATGATAAATCGGTATATAAATGGAACATAATGTGTTTGTTAGAGCATTATATATTTTTGCATTTGTGTTTGATTATTTTCAGTTTGTAAGTTATTATACCTGCCTTTTCAATGGTAATTACATTTATTTCATAAGTTCACCATTGGAATACAAAGAGAATACCTGATTGTCATTTTAACATAGATCTTGCTCAGCTTCCAACCTGTAAAACAGTAAGAGTTATTCAGCTGATGACATAAAAAATGAACAATGGTACATTTCAAATCACATACCTTTCATGCGTTCGATTATGGATATTCTTCAAAACATATATGTTTGTATGTTAGATTTAAACTGATAACAAATGCAGGTACACAATCTTTCTCAGACATGCTTAACAACTCTGTGGTCATTAATTCAAAAACAATTATTGGTGAAGATGGGACAGTCCAAAGCTATTGCGGTTTACAACTGATAAACACCATTATATCAGCTCGAGGTAAATACTTCTGAAAAAAAAACAACAATGATACACTTGAAATCACAAACCTTCAATACAATTGAATTATTGTCATGGTTTAAAACATATATGTTTATATGTTATAGTTTAAACTGATAACAAATGCAGGTACACAGTCTCTCTCAGACATGCTTCAAAACTCTGTGGTAATTAATTCAAATACAATTATTGGTGAAAATGGGATAGTCCAAAGCTATTGTGGTTTAAAACTGAAGAACATCATTACATCAGATCCAGGTAAATACCTAAATATGCCACAACTGAATACATCCTTTAAATGATATATATTAGTATGTTACAGCTTAAAATGAAAACAACGTAGGTACTCAAACTCTATCAATGATGCCTCACGATTCTGTGGGTATTCATTCAAATACAGTCATTGGTGAAGATGAGACAGTGCAAAGCTATTGTGGGTTAAAACTAAAGAACGTAGTTACATCAAAACAGGGTAAATACTCACGCGTATTAGTTAGTTACAATATGGATTTACTGCAATATGATATGTACACATATATATCCAACATCCGAATAGCTAAAATGCTTATAACAATGCTTATTACTTCGCAACAATGCTTATTACAGAACCACCCAACATCCGAAGAGCTAAAAAAATCCAAAAGGAGCGGCATGTACATCGGCAAGTGATTACATATGTTAACTATATTGCGCAATTTTTCCTCTTATAAACCATTTAATATGAATTAGTAATCACAACAAACATGTATAATAGCCCCATATATATATATTTTTTGCAGGTGTTCCTGTGGTTTACCATAACCTTGGGCCTCCATCGTATGAATGTCGAAATTGCAATGCACTCATGTGGTATGAGGAGAGAAATAACAAGCCCAACAGGACTGCAAACCCAAAGTTCTCTCTTTGCTGCCAAGAGGGTAAGATCTTGATTCAAAAATTCAAGCAAACACCTCAACCACTAAGCGCATTGCTAGATTATAACAATAATGCATCTTCGAGATTTAGAGAGCAAATTAGAGTCTATAATAGCATGTTTTGCTTCACATCTTTTGGAGCCAGAATAGACCATTCCATAAACACAGGAAAGGGACTATACACGTTTAGAATAAATGGCCAAAACTATCATCGAATTGGTTCACTACTTCCTACACCAGGTATTCAACCAAAGTATGCGCAACTTTACTTTTTTGACACTGAAAATGAAGTGAAAAACCGGATGTTAGCCTTCATCGATAAGGAAGATGGTGAAGGAGTAGATCAAAACATAGTGGGAAACCTGATGCAAATGTTCGACCAGACAAGTGCTGTTGCTTTGGCATTTCGGATGGCAAGAGATTGGTGCCGATCACATAATTCAGCCAAATTTGAGCTACGTCTCTTAAGTGACAGGCAAACTTCCCGGCAATACAACAATCCCACCGTGCCAGAGATTGCAGCCCTTATTACTAATGATTTTGGTGATGGTGTTTCGACAATAGACATTATTGTGAGCGACAAGGCAATAGGACCAAAACGTATTTCGGAATTACATCTACAATACATGGCGCTCCAATATCCATTATTATTCCCGTATGGAGAAGATGGTTTCCATGAAAAGATACCTTATAACAGCAACACAGGTAGTCGTAAAACCGTAAGGGGTGTTGTAACAATGAAAGAGTACTATGCTTACATAATACAGCAGCGAAATAATCAAGGGACTACTTTACTAAGAGGTGGCCGATTATTTCAGCAATATTTGGTTGATGCATACACGGCTGTTGAAGAACAGAGGCTTAAATGGACGAGAAATAATCAAGATACACTACGTGTAGAGCTTTACCATAACCTATGTGATGCTGTAACAAGAGGTGATACGAGTGCAGCAGGGTTAGGGAAACGAATCATTCTACCAAAGAGTTTTACAGGGGGGGGCCAAGATATATGATGCAAAATTACCAAGATGCAATGGCTATATGTCGCACATATGGAAATCCGGACCTCTTCATCACGTTCACATCCAATCCAAAATGGCCCGAGATTGATGAAATGCTGATTCATATACCAGGTCAAAAAAGTCACGATCGTCCAGAAATTGGAACACGAGTGTTCAAAATGAAACTCAATCAGATGTTAGAAGATCTTACGAAGAATCATGTTTTTGGTAAATCTCGCGCAGGTATTACAGCTCATGCCATAATATCAGTCTGCCTACACTTATATCCAAATTTTAAAATCATATGACCCTTTGCTCTCATATAATTGCAGTTGTATATGTTATAGAATTTCAAAAACGTGGCCTTCCGCACGCTCATATCCTTCTGTGGCTAGAAGAAGATTGCAAATGCAAAACACCCGCTGAAATAGATGACATCATTTCAGCAGAAATGCCATTTCCAACGCATGATCCAGATGGGTATAAAGTGGTGACTGAATATATGTTACATGGTCCTTGCGGACAGGATGCTAAACACGCACCATGTAATGTTGAGGGAAAATGTTCGAAGCATTTTCCCAAAGCATTTGTGGGTGAGACAATTATTGATGAAGATGGATATGCTATATATCGTCGGAGGGATAATAAATCATATGATAACAGATATGTAGTACCTCACAATCGTTACCTTCTTTTGAAATACCAGGCCCACATTAATGTTGAATGGTGCAACAGATCGAAGGCTATTAAGTACTTATTTAAGTACTTAAATAAAGGTCCGGATAGAGCTACAGTTGTTATACAGGAGAACGTTAGAATTGATGGTGATGTCACGAATGTTAAGATTCTGGAGGTTGATGAAATACAAAATTACCTAAATTGTCGATTCTTAGCTCCATGTGAGTCAGTATGGCGTTTGTTTTCTTTTGACATCCATTACTCATATCCATCAGTCATGAAACTTACATACCACCTGCCTAATCAGCATGCAATAACACTACGCGATTCAGAGAGCTTGCCTGCATTACTCCAAAGGGAAGGAATCGACGTAACCATGTTCACAGATTGGTTCGAGTTAAACAAACGCGATTCGGGAGCTAAAGAATTCACTTATGCTGAAATACCTAAGCACTATGTATGGCATGAGAAAGACAAACGTTGGAAAAAAAGGAAACAAAAAAAAAGAATCGGATGAATCGTTTATGCACACCCATCTTCAGGGGAACGATATTATTTTAGAATGCTTTTGAATGTTGTGAAAGGTCCCGAATTTTTTTTACAGCTCATGACTGTAAACGACAAACTTTGTGCAACATTCAAGGAAGCCTCTTTTGCATATGGTCTCCTAAACGACGACAGTGAATGGACTCATGCTATAAACGAAGCTGGTGTTTGGGCATTCGGCCCACAACTCCGTGACACATTCGTCACAATTCTATTGTTCTGTGATGTCAGCAGACCTTTAAAGCTATGAGAGGCCTGCTGGGAAACCTTATCGGAAGATATCCTGCACAAAAAAAGAAGACTTTTCAAACATCCTAACTTACATCTTACAGATGACCAGCTCCGTAAATATTGTCTTCTAGAAATCCAGGATATACTAAATAGGCATGGAAGATCTTTAGCAGACTTTAAAGATCTTCCACGCTTTGACAAATGGTAAATTTGTCCTAATATTAAATGCATAACAATTCATTTATTGTGACTGAACTTTCTGATTTGGCCTTATGTGATTATAACGGGAAACAGACCTGCACATATTGACACCCGGAAATCTCACCAAGGAACAGTGAAGTTATCACATCCCGTAACTTATACATTTTATTGTGGTGAAAACGGGAGGTTATCCCAGTTTCACTTGAACTGACACCACACGCAAACCGTAAACGAATCTAAAACTCAGAAATGTTAGTGAAGAATTAAGAACTCGGAAATAAATTCAAGTATTATATAACGACACTAAAAATATAAATTAGAAACGGTTTAGGACGAATCCGGATTTGACACAGTTTGTAAGATACCGTAAAAATCCACTGTGATAAATCTCATTGATTAATAATAATCTGGTGTTACCATTTAACAAATCCCATTTTTACGGGGAAATTAAAATTTTTCTCTTATTGCTAACATTACCACGTTAAATTTTCGCGACACATACTACAAGACACGAATAAACCACGACACCCTATTTTCACTAAATTCAAACGTCCCAAATAATGACAAGCTTTTCTACAATTTGAATATTTAACTCAATTCCAACTTACCTTCATTTTACCATACGAAGTTATGTATGCAAACTTTTCTTATATGAAATACGTAGATCATGCAAATCCTACTCCATAATAAATCGATCTATTTCTTTTTCACAAGCAAAATGTGTCCACTTGGTTCTATAACTTTTATATACAATCTACCCTTTTAATTTTTCTTCTTGATATAGAAATATTACATAGATCTTTCGGATGACACAAACCAAACCGACCCTTTTTATAAAAATATATAATCAATCTATACCTACTATAACCACTTGAGCAATATATTATCTTAACCCATACATATTCCCTGACATATCATACCCTCATGTTTTATATCTTCTCATTCCACATATACATAGGACATCAAAAATCTACCAAGAATCTACCATATATATACACCATTCGTCCATGCTAGATTTCCTACACCTACCTAAGATAAATCTTATCTACTCTTACATATACCTACCTAAGATATTTTTTTTTTTGCCAGCAAAACATGCCACCTGGTCACGAACAGTAGTTATCAATCATTGAAGTCAATAAGAAACGTGTGATATATTTCTCCTATATTATCCCTAACCTATCATCTTCTACACACACTACTCACCTCTCTCTCCTCTCTATTATCCGGCGCCATTTCCGGCCATTTGAGCCGACACCGCCGCTCATTTTACTACACCGCCACCACCATTTAAACCCTCTCATCATTCTCGTCATTTCCCTATACATCACGCGCCTCAAACCTACGCCCACCTATTTTCTTTCTCGGTAACCTATAGTTTTTCCGGCGAAGTTTATCCGGCAACACCTTTGTGAAACCATACGAGTCTAGATCGAGTGTGTTGCCGCCGTCTTCCCTTTTCTCTTCTCCTTCTCGACATGGTAAAACCGAGAAGCCCTTCGTTATATTATTATTATTACCGATTATTATTGTTATTCTTTTTCGTGGATTTATTATAAAAACGAGATTTAAAAATTAACTATGAAATGAGATTATTAGTTTTTGTTATTGAAAACCGGATTTAACCAAGGTTTGGAACTCTTGTGTGGTAAGAATCGACTGAAAATGGTGTGTGTTTCGTTGTGGTCTCGGGTCGAGTTGACCCGAGTGGATCATGGTTTTGAGTGGCTTATTTTGAGGCTTTTGGCATATTTAAATTTGATATCTAGCGAGTGAGCTTATTGATTGTGGTTAGGATTCGGTTTTTATCTATTTTTTTGGGTTGTGGAGCCTCGTTATCAGCTGAGAGTGCTGTTTGGTTTGTAGAGGTTGAGCCGAGACCAAAGTGGTCTCGGCAAGGGTCTTTGTGGTCGTGTCGTTATTGTCGTGTTTGATTTGAGGTTGATGTTAATTGTTGAGGATGGTCGTTGTTGTGTGTTCGATGTGGTCTCGGCGTAAGGGAGTCTTCTATGTTCTAAATTTTAGCGGTGTCGTAATGTTAGAACATTGTTCGAGTCCGTTAGGGTGCACTATATCCGGTTTAGCGTGCACCTTAAAAACAAATACGGTCGTTGTGGTTTTTAACAAAAGTGTCAAAATTATTGAGTTGAATTGTAGGCAAATGGATTAGCAGATAAGGTGTGTTTGTGTGGGCTGCAAATGGGCTCAATAGCCCACTAAGGGTGATTTATTTATTGTATTAAGCTCGGGCCTAAGCCCAACATTTAATTAGAGTGAGTTTGGTTTAATCATGGGCCGAAGCCCACATTTATAATTAAGAGAGTGTTTGAAATCCTTTTAATGAGTCGTTAAATATATATCTTTGCGGGCACAATGGATCTTTGGTACGTTTCGGAAAACATTGGGATATGTCAATGAAGCAAAAACTTAGATTGTGAATTTGATTGGAATACGGATTTTGATTATATTACTTGGACGTTTGGACAATTGTGAATCGTTATCAGACTTACGATATTAGATAGCGGACTTATTGAACATTTTGACTCGAGACGGTATAATATATTAAACTCGGACCAGACACAAAATCTTCAATAAAACCAAAATTAATATTTACGAGAATAATAACGAGACATAAACTTATAAAATATTGTAATTTCAGATTTGGTTAATCCAAGTCTCAACGATTTGAGAAAACTAATTTTATTAGTTAAACTTATTTTTATTATAAAATATTTATGTTTTATACAAACTATTTGGGATAACGGGGTAAATGCTGAAACGTACAAACTAGTTATTTTATTTGAGGTGTTTGCTTGTCGTTAACTTCTAGGTTTGTCCTCTTTGGTTTGAGTTCTCGTCAGTATTCTCTCGACTTTGTCGTTGTCTATTCTCTTTGGCGTGAGTTGTCTGTCGAGTCTACGTCTTCTTACCACACCACACGAAACGTTGAAACTAAGCTTTTGATAAGTTTTGAAAACTGAGTAATCCACGAAAACTACGACACATTGTCTTTTATAGACTTTATTATTGTGCGAGATGTGTTTTGAGATAACTGTATACGTACTAGGTTGTGCCGATCCTAGACCGTTGTGTATCGTCGTGCTATATGTTTTGAGACCGTTGTGATATGCTCTAGATGCCAGTCGTGTCAGTGTGATCTTTGCTTTGCTGTGGCTAAGGTGAGTCGTGGCCCCTCCTATTTTAATACTTGATTTATACTTTTTGGGGGAGATACATGCTTCGAAATATTTTACTCATTTATCAACTATATGATTTGCTTGCGATACAATACTTCTATAAGCACTATGAAAACTCTTATGACTTACTGTGAGTCGTGGCCCCTACTTTTCACACTTGTTTTTAATAATTCTTTTGGGGGAGATACATGCTTTAACTGTTTTATATTACTTGAAAAACTCTTATGATTTACTCAAAATCATCAACTATGCTTTACATGTTTGAATCATACTTGAAAGGAATACATGCTCATTATATGTGCAAATTGTCTGTTTAGCTTAAACACGGAACTTGGAAGATAACATTTTTAAACTACTTGACGTAATATGATACTGAGACTCATTGTATGCATTCATATAACAAATGAATGAACTGTTACCTTACTATGATATTTCTACATTTCACTGGAAATAATTGCCAAGATCAGAATACGTATATTTTATGAACCCTGAAACCTATATTGCCTAAGTTTACTTTATTGCCATAAAGTCCCTCGATCATGAGCCATTAATCACTGCGGTGAGCGCGAATATAGTGAACAGCTTCGAAACCTGTTAGAGGCTGACGACCTATCCCACTAAATACTTTGACGGAATGCCTATATGGTTAGTCGTATTTAGTCGCGATGCACTATATTTGAGAAAAATAGGAATTGGCAAATCACCTATTAACATGAGGGCTTAATCACCCATCAGTAACCCTGGTGGGACACCGCCGTTTTACGGAAATTGTTAACGTTTTGCGTGTCATGAGGCTTAGGGCAATATAACTTTATGAATATATGAATGTTTCATATATATCCTAGGATACAGCTGTATTTAGTAGACCACCACTTTACACTGATAGATTTCAGACTCTAGATTATTAATTTCACTATGTGTTATGATTATGGATCCTGTACTTGAATTTTAACTGTTATCATATGTGACTTAAATGAGAATTCTACAAAAGACAACCCAAAATGCTTGGTATATCGTTACATTTACAAGCTGACTCAACAGTCTATATTGAGCGTATAACAACGTAGCTCATCTGCATTTATAACTTGAAACTTATGATTTTGGAGATCATACATGATTTGCTTGTGGATTTTTATACAACACAACTTATTATTTATTTCATGAAGAATTATTATTTACTTCGACAATCACTATACACCTTTTTAATTCATTGAAAGAAAGTTATTTTCTATCAAACTCCACGAACTCACCAACCATTGTGTTGACGTTTTAAGCATGTTTATCTCAGGTAATTAACGGAGCAGGACAAGACACGGAGCGGGCATCTTATACTCTGATAACTAAAATGGTGTAAAATCAAATATGTCATTCTTCCCAAACTACCACATTTTTATGGGATTTTCAAATCAAATAATTCACTTTTGTATCAAAAATATTATTTTGAATGACATATAACTTTCAAAACGCCTCTTCCGGGCCGTTTTCTGGAATTTTAACTTCGATCCTCACCGTAACACCCTAATTACTTTTCCGCTGCCACAAACCAAATTAGGGGGTGTTACACAGTTTAACGGGACTCGGGTATTTAATTTACCGACCTTAACTAAAAACCCACTTATACACACTTACATACTTAAATAAAAATTCATCCACCCACTAACACCTTATCCCAAAAATCTTCTGTAACCCTACCTTCACCCTTTTATCTCCTCCCCCTCTTCCCCAAAACAACACCGAATCATCACCATCCCCATTTTCAGGCGCCATTAATATTTTTGACTCAAACCCTTGTCTCCATTATGGTACACGAGACAACATAGGAAGATGAAGCCCTAGGTATAAAGATAACACACCGAAAAGGGTTGATTATTCACCCAAAAATCTGAAAGGTAATATGGAATTACTCTCCGGTATTCTCCTTAAATCCGCGCCTCCTAGATGGGATTCGAATCACACAACTATCAAATACACCGAAAATCTGAGAGGTTCTCAAGATAAGGGTTAAGATTGTGATTCGATTGGAGGTCGTGGTGGGATAATATTGGAGCAATTGGGTCTCGGATTGGAGGGTTTCTACTAGTGTTCATACGCCAAGAATATTGTCAGGTTAATCTTGATCTTAGTTATGTTATATTTTTTTAGAATCATTTATAAATAAGAAGATTTAGGTCGAATGGATAAGTAGGATAGGTGATAATATTGTGGTTTTTCTGTCGAAATATCACCTAGGCACACCCTTGTTTAATCTTGAAGGAAGAAATTTAAGTTTTGATTAGTGATATGTGTCGAATAGGAATTGGCAGGAATAGAACTTTGTTGTTGGTTATTGTCTTCTGTCGATTTAATTGCTTAGAAATGGCATTAGGTTGATGAAAGGACTTAGTATTATTCGTAACTAAGTCGAATGAAAGTCCCAAGATTAAAGTGCTTTGAGTTAGCTAAGCCATGATTGTGTTATCATAAGGACTAGGTCAGTCATGGTTGAGTTGAGTTCGAACCCACCAAGGGAAATGGAGTCATGAGGACTTTGATAAGTAGGTATTGATTAATGTTGATTGTTGTCGTTAGAAAAATGTAGGAACCAAAGGTTCATGGGTTCGAACCTGTGGTAAATCTGTGACTGTCCATTGTTTCTAAGCCATGACAAAATGGGTAACAACCCACAAGCCTACCATATGACTATGCCTCGGTTCAAAGTATGAAGCGAGGACATAACATAAGAATTCAAACCGAAACTCAATGACATCAAAAGCACCCTCAACGAACCTCGTATAAGATAGGAATATTAGTACGAGGGTAACTTGTATAGCCAACAAGAAAGTAGAAGAGTTGAGAACACTTAGGTTTTGAGGCCACTAGCTTCCTAAGTCGATCCCAAAATGGGTCAAGAATTAGCATACAACCATCCTCTAGATACCACAAGCTTAGGGTCGAGTAGTGCTTGAATGCTAGCCATGAGGTGAGACCAAATCCACGATTGGAGACACATTACATTCGCAAAGTAGAAGTCTCAAAAAGACCTTGCCAAGATGGTAACATTGGCGCAAAAACTGCCTCCACCATAGTGCAATTACCAGGCAAACCAAAATCCAAGTAACAGTCCACTTAAAGCCCACTAGGAGCCATTTAGCAAGCTATAGATCGGCCTGTAAAGCTGGGCCAGTGTACAGCCCATATAAGCCCACCAGGATTAGTTTAAAAATAGCCCACTAGCACTAGCCTTTCCCCCCCCCCCCCTCTTCGAATCCCATGGGCCGCAGCCCATTAGTGCTATTAGTGTAGAAACCCACTTCAAATGACAGTGAGGATATAGCTATCGAGACACACTAAAATGAGATAATAACCGTTACAAAACAAACTAACGTCTAAAATTTATATGTCGAATAACCTTAAGGTCTTAATAGCCGTCACGAGCTAACGTACATTAACATATGTCTAAAACTTGTAATAGCCGAAAACACAAAATAAACATGAAAATTTATTTACATTAAACTTGTATAGTTAAGAATGTAACCATTTGGATGTAAAAAAATTACTCAACTTATAATTTTGTAAAAATATAGAATATATAGGCTAACATAAAACTTATGTAGTGAAAACTTATAGCCGAGAACAAAAGTGTAACATCATCTATGTTAACATAAATGAACTTAAAAACTTGTAAAGCCGATATGATAGACACGACGAAAACAATTAACTAGGCTAATGTATTCATACATTGTACAATCAATTTTTACGATCCACTTTGGAAAAAGATAGAATATATAGGTTAACATGAAACTTGTGTAGTGAGAATAATTATGTCAAAATAAGATCCACGATAGTTGCAAACCACAACACGTGTCAAGATATATATATAAAATATATAAACACTTATATTTTTCATAGTGATAACAAAATAAATTAAAAGTGAATGTCGCTAAATTATATATTTAACTTGAATAGATTAGTCGAAACCTAAAACTTTAAACTAACGTTGTATAAATGGATCATAATAAGGAAACTAATAAAACTACTGAAGTTAGCGGTTAGAAACCATTAGGAATGAACTCCACCACTATTAAGTCATATTTTAAAAATCAACATAGGCGAATCTAACAAACAATTAACTTATATAAATGAATATATACATATCTCAACTAGGTTTAAATTATACCTCAGGCCGTAGAAGAATCCCGACCACTAGTCACCATGACTTTAGGACAATTGTAGGAATACACATCACCAACCCTTAGGAGAGACTTTAGTAACCACACTCACTGCCACATGAGTAACAACACATAGGTATACTAAAACATTGAGATTTAAATTTGAAGAGACTTGAATATGATACTTGAAACTAAAACATGGTTATGTAATTTAGGTTGCGTGTTGGTGCCGTGCACTCCCAAATTTCACAGCATTCACTGTTCAGACCATCAAAGGTGAGTTTATAGCCCCATTTTTACTTGTTTTGGGGTGAGAACATGCTAAACTAAATTTTGTGGACATAAATACTAATATACCCAAGTTATTACGCAGATATTCTAAGCCTGATATGTCCCCTAATTTCATGAACCGTTAATTCCAGTGAGGAAGCGTGAATGTTATAAATAGATCTATTGGGAGTAACGTCCCCGTTCGGTTTGACCGGATAGGCAAACGAGCGTATACCATGTCAATGTTCAAGTGTCTGGGATAAACACTTGCTAGGGCTTTTATGATTTACATGTTCTAGAGCATGCAGAACTGTTAAAGCTTCGGTTACATGAACTTAGAGCTAGCGTAATAAAACATATACCTGACTTTTTGATTAAACTGATGTTATAAAAATTTGATATATTTGTTTTAACTAAAACCTATGAACTCACCAGCTTTTTGCTGACTTTTTAAGCATGTTTTCTCAGGTAAACAGGTTATGCAAGTATGGCAAGGATTGGCAAGGCGGCAGTCTTATACTTTAACCAATAAAAATTTTGATTATTGAAATTGACTTGTTTTTGACGGACCAGTAACTAGTAAATAATCTTTGCAAACTAAGGATTTTTATACTTTGATTTAAATAAATGAAATCATCTTTCTAAAGCGTGTAATTGGTTTTTCGTTATCTTGTGTTGTGATTTCCATTTCCGTAACACTCCCAATGACATGTATGCTTCCGCTAGGTCAGATTTTGGGGGTGTTACATACGCCCTGACCTAAGGTTACTCAACAGCATGGACAACCGTCTGATTAGAGAGGCCCTGGATTTTGATATTAAGAAGAGTGTGATAGAATATCAACATTTACATTCTTTGTTAAATCCAGAACATCGCTTAATCTATAAAGATGTTATTGATTCTGTCCATAATCAAAAAGGTAAATTTTACTTTGTTTATGGACCAGGAGGAACTGGGAAGACATTTCTATACAAAACTATTATTTCAAGGTTAAGATCAGAACGGATGATTGTTCTTGCCGTCGCATCCTCAGGTATAAAATAATGCTAAAACAAAACATCCCATGATTTATAAAAAAGCAACATATGTAATAACTAACAAATGTTCTTAATATGAGCAGGAATTGCTTCATTGCTCTTACCAGGAGGAAGGACAGCGCATAGTAGATTTGTGATACCACTCGAATTGGTCGAAAATAGCACATGCGGCATTAAACAAAACACGCATATGGCGGAACTCATGCAACAAGTCAAGTTGATTATTTGGGATGAAGCTCCAATGACTCAAAAATATGCTTTCGAGGCATTGGATAAAACACTAAAAGATATACTCGGGTACCACGATCCGGATAAAAGGAGTCGAATATTTGGAGGAATGACAGTGTTGCTTGGAGGTGACTTTAGACAAGTTCTCCCAGTGATCCCAAAAGGAAAAAGAGCAGACATTGTTCAGGCTTGCATAAACCGGTCTGAGTTGTGGAAATATTGCAAGGTATTCACCCTTACGCGCAGCATGCGTGTCAATGAATACAATGAAAATGGGGATATTGATACGCGTAAGCAAGATTTTAACAGATGGGTTTTGGCAATTGGTGACGGGAGGTTGCCAGCAAAAATAAAGGAAGGGGAGGATGAGCCAACTTGGATCAACATTCCTGATAATTTCCTAATCAAGAACTGGGATTCTCCTATTGAAAAGATTGTCGAGGAAACTTATCCTCATTTTACCACACGCCAAACTGATAATGAATATCTAAAGGAAAGGGCAATCCCAACTCCCCGGAATGATGATGCCGATATCATCAATGAATATATGTTTGAAAAGTTGGCAGGGCAATCTGTTACATACAATAGCGCGGATGAGATATGCAAGGCTTTAACCGACACTCTAGACCAACAAGACCTGTACCCGGTTGAATTTTTAAATTCATTAAATTTTACCGGGATACCACCACATGCTCTACATTTAAAAAAGGAACTGCCCGTAATGTTATTGCGAAATGTGAATCCAAGTAAAGGATTATGCAATGGCACCAGGTTATTGATCACTGATTTAGGCCAGTTTGTTATTCACGCTAGGGTTTTTACAGGATCACATGTAGGTGATGACGTTGTAATACACAGGATCATACTCACATCTGCACAGTCAAAATGACCATTCGTGCTAAAACGGCGACAATTCCCTGTAAGACCATGTTACGCAATGACGATAAACAAAAGTCAAGGACAGTCGCTTAAGTATGTTGGACTTTATCTGCCAAATCCCGTGTTCAGCCATGGACAACTATATGTTGCGGTATCCAGGGTCACAAGCCCTGATGGTCTAAAAATACTAATGGTTGAAGACATCGATCCAGAACTGAAGCACCACACACGCAACATAGTTTACAAGGAAACTTTCAACAACCTAACTTAATACAAATATATAATGTTTTCATAGTGATCTATCACTGCTTATATTAAATTTGAATAATACATCAATCTTATTAAAGACTCTCATGCGATTATCAGTTATGCGTATTTGTTGAATATCGATGTAATCATTATCAACATAATTTTATTTGCATCTTTTGCTAAGCTTTGCTATTCAAACATATAATAAAAAACATGTTATCTACACATACTGACTAATCGGAGCAAATAATCCCTGCAAACGCCAAAACTTCATCAAGCAACCAACTTTAAGCGATATAACGCATCTTGAATCCCACGCATAAAGAGAATGACTCTAAAATCCATATTCCAGATACAACAACAAATAAACATATGATTCAAAAAACAATACCTGAATGATTTAATCAACGCTCAAATCCATATTAAACTTATTCATCGAACATCCAGATCCTTTAAGATATTGTTTAATCTCATTGATTATTGATAAATTACATTTATGTCGATTGTAACTGAAAGCCCTAAAATCGTTATAGCGGATCTATTTTTTCTGTTTGAATTGTGTGTGTGTGTGAGACAAAACTAAATTGTAAAAAGTCAAAAACACTGTCAAAAATAAATAAATATAAATTACAAATAATATATATAAATAATACATTGTAAAAAAACAAATAAATAAATATAAATTACAACGTTATCGAAATATGATATTTACTCAGAGTAACAAAATTCCCCGTAAACATTAAGATGCTAATAACAAAACAAAGAGGAAGATGGAGACGGAGTGGGTAACATGTTTCTTTTTTGTTCTTTCTCGATCATATAGTAATTATATTTGCGTTATTACAGCAAGTATGGTTACGGCTTAATATTGTACATGCAAGAATTGATTCCCATAATTGAATGTGGAGTATTAAAGTTGGAGTCGATTGTGAAGTCTTAAAGGTTGAGTTCCATGAGTAAACTTAAATTTCAAAGCATTTGGAGAGTATATTTTAATTATAACCGTATGCATTACTTGATCTTTAGTTTTCGGAAGACTATAAGGATTAACTAATAGTAAGTAATTAAAGATTTCAACGTCTGTCTTTTGATATTCTCATTTGTATATTTATTGATGTAAAGATTTCAATAATTTTGGAACGAAATGTGATGAGTTACCATAACTTTGTTTCGGCCTGCTACACTTATGTGAAAATTTTACAGAACCAGGTCATCAAGGTAGAATGAAGAAGAAAGGTAGCATGGTTCTGTTTTTTCGGGGTAATATAAGAGGAATCCATATCTTACTCATAGATGAATACTTTAATGAGCATTTGATGCCAATTCAGTTGCCAAGAGGAACGAAATTGGAACCCAAGATCTTTAGTGTGTATCTCTTTGCAACCATGTGACCTTACTGTTAGAAATGGTTCAACAACAATAAAATATTCATAGTCCTAAATCCTAATGTACGTACAGATAACATTTATTTTAGTGGGTTGATTCTGCTTTGTATGCTTGGAGACAATAGAAGATCGAGCATGTTAGGACTCAGTAATATGTTAAAAAAAAAATCATGTTTTGTACTTCTACAATGGTGTGAATTTGTTAGGCTTTTCTAAGCATGGATTTGATTGGGCAAACACATCATTGCCCAATGAACATCAATATACAATTCGTGCAACGCACGGGTTTTTCACGACTCGTAATAATAATAATAATAATAATAATAATAATAATAATAATAATAATAATAATAATAATAATAATAATAATAATAATACTCCCTCCGTCCTAAAATATAAGTCCATTATGACTTTTTCAAAGTCTTTTTATCCAACTTTGACCTTAATTATTTTTTTTCGTGTTATATAATACTTTATGCAAAATATATAAATGGATTTGTGTTTTAAATGCATTTTAATTGGTATACTTTTCATCAAGTATTATATAACACGAAAAAAAATAATTAAGGTCAAAGTAGGAAAAAAATGACTTTGAAAAATAAAAAATGGACTTATATTTTGGGACGGAGGGAGTAATAATAATAATAATAATAATAATAATAATAATAATAATAATAATAATAATAATAATAATAATAATAATAATATAGGGGGTGGTATGTGCTTAAACACATACCATTTCTAGACCAAAACCGGACTCAAAAAGACCAAAAACCCGACCAAAATGCCAAATATATTGTGTTTTTGTATTTCTACATATGCAGGCACGGATATCGAAGAAAAGGACAAAATTCAAGAAAGAACCGGAAAAACGAGCACGAGATATGGAAGTATTATTTTTAGCCGATGCCGGGACACAATAAAGTCAAAGTCAACCCGAGGTCCTTCATATTTTCAGAGATTGTCAAATTCAGCCCTTGGATCAACATTTGGAAAAAGGCAGAAAAGGTCCTTGAAATTTCAAACTTAACTACTTTGGTCCTTAAATATTTGATTAAACCAAAATCACCAAAACCTTAAACCATTAACTTACTATCCGGAGTTAATAAACTAAATCCCACACTACCCAACTCACACTTTACCCAACCCACTTTAAAATATCAACCCAACACACCACACAAACAAACCCAACCCATTAAAACACTCGTACCCAGCCCAACCATCACCTAAACCCGATCCATACCCTAAGTCTAAACCTGGTCAACACTACCCAACCCCTTCAGTTAAATAAAAATAATCAACACCCTTCTCTCTCACTAACCTAAACCCGCCTCCCAAAATTCACCCCCAATCCCAATAGTTACTATTCCCCGCAACCCTAATATTTACCGTACAACTTTTACTACAATTAAGGGTAATACGGACAATGATTGGCTCATCTAGAAGCTCCTGACAAAAAGAATGACACATGGCAGCCATCGATTGGCCAAGACACGTAGCAATTTTAATCGTACGGCCAGAAATGAAGGAGTAGAGAGCAAGGATGATCTGAGGGCTGAAGATGATCCAGAGAAAGCACAATCCCTCGGATTGCCAGCATGTCAAGTAGGTCTAGAAGGCTCCACCTTCGGCTATAAATAGGAGAGGGTTTCTCCTCATCCGGGGTTGTAATTTTTCTGTTTTTAATATTGTAATTTTTCTTTGTTTCGACTTAACTTTCAGTCATTGTTAAGTTTAGCTTGTATCAAAGTTTTGATTATTGTCTTTGTAATTTTTAAATGTTTAATGAAAATTTCAATTTAAAGTTATATTGAATCTGAGTTTTTTTTTTATTTGTTATTGATTTCGACTACTGCTATTAAATTCTGCTTGTTAGTTTTGTTATTTCGAATTCTGATTATCATTTCTATTATATATAAAAAAAATAAAAAAAAATAAAAAAAAAATATTATATAGCTTTCAGATAAGCTATTTCAGTGGTGTGCAAACTCATTTAAGCTCACTAGCTTATGTGAGCTTGTTTAGTTACAATTTCAGCAAAGTTCTTAAAAAGTCAAAGCAAAAGTCAACTGTGGCACTAAGGATAATGAACTGGGATTAAATCTGGTAGATCAAGCAAGTTTTGGAAGTGCTTGGCCTATCTAAAGATAGGCTACTTGGGAAAATCTCTCTGTTCTAGCTGAGAGGTGTTTGTAAGTTCATTTCAATTATTTTTTTAGCCTAAATTTTCTGCATAAGTTAGTATAGCTTGATTCATTGTTTATTGCTTGTTGATTTTTGATTATTAGGTGTTAATTAGCTTTTATAATCATAGATTAGTTGTTAGTGTAGCTTGATTCAGTTAGTTATAGGTGATTTGATGCATAACAGTGGTCAGTGGGATAAAGTAGGATTTGTTAAAAACTGTTTTGAGCAATTAGGCAAAATTCTGTTCATTGGTACTTTTTCTGAGATTATATTGATCAAAGTTGGAGTTATTGTGGCTGTTAAGGTTAGATGTTAAGTGATGTTGTAGTTCATGTGAAATTTTGGATAACTGTTGCAAAAATTTGATAAGCAAAAGCTACCTATAAGCTCTAATTAAGCTAAGATAGATCTGTGGTATTCTTGTGGTTAGAATAGAGATTTTAGTGGTAATATAGAGTTGGTTTAGTGCTTATAAGACTTTGCGCCAAAAAAAAAAAAAGAAGCCCAGGTCTGCTGCACAGTTCCTATGTGCAGAACAGTCCCACAGGGCACATTTCTAGTTTAATTTGTGGCTTTTCCTATTAAGTGCTTGTCCTGATTTTTAGCTTTTTAGGAAGTTCACTTGGCAGGGTAATAATAGAACATCTGGTATCTAGTTATTGTGGCTTATTTAAGTGCTTTTCTAGGGCTGCAAATTCAGCCAAAAATTGCTAATCTGACCTGTCAAAATAGTACAGCAGCCTTGTGATTTTTCCCAGCTGATCTGTGGCTTATTTAGCACTCAATTGGCTTGAAAGTTTTGGGGCTTTTGTGGTTTTTAGAGATTCCGTAGTGCTAGCTTCCTTTTGCCCCCATTAGATTCTAGATTTCAGCTTATTAGACTGCTTAATTAGAGGCTGCAAGTAGGACCTAAACTGTGTTAAATCTATTTTGATTATCAACTGTTCAGCTTATTTGTAGCTTATTCTGTGTGCGTATTTCTTCATTTCCAGTTTCTTTATGCTTCCAGTAGTATAATACTTCAGTTTTTAGCTTTTTAGAATTTTTGGCTTATTTTAGCTTATTTCTAGCTTATTTCCAAGTGCTTATTTTACTGTTTCAACTTATTTAGACATAATCAGTTTTTGAAATTATTTTTCTTAAATTTCTTATTAAAAATTAAAATTACTCAAAAATTTTCAGATTTTATTAATTAGTTTTGCTATTTTTAAATCATTTAAATAGATTTAATTAGTTTTTAATTCATAAAAAATTATTAAAAAGTCAAAAAAATATTTTTCTTTTTCCAAAAATTTTCTTTTATCAGATTTAATATAGGAAAATTATTTTTATATTTTTAGGTTTTAAATTTCACAAAATCATTTTTTATTTACGTTTTATAATTCGTCGCGTAACGTTTTTAAATTCAAATTTTCGTTTTTAAGTTTGAATGCTTAGTTTAATTGTTTCATTAGCTTAATTAATTGTTTACTTTTATTATTTTATTGTTCGTAGTATAAAATCACAAATCAATCACTCTTTTCACACATTCACTACACGTATTCGACACCGGAACAAAGACTCGATATTCGACCTTCGTTGGGACACGACCCGGGGAAAACGCATACGTTGCCTTTTCCTTTGGAAACTAAAATAACAAATCAAAAAAATGGCGCCGCTGCCGGGGAAGGCTTGAAAAGAGTTGGAGTTTCGCCATAAGAATCGTGTTTTGAAGACCCTTCCTCGGAAGTTTTCGTTTTCAAAAAAATAAAAATACAAAAATATAATAATTAAAAAAAAACACTTTTCCTAAAGTGTTTTCACCATTAATAATAAATCCTCGGTCTTCCGTTGAAGGAGGGCGGTTGTAAACCATTCCGAAATAACAACAAAAGAGATCGGAAAATTAAAC
Source organism: Artemisia tridentata subsp. tridentata (assembly GCA_021014915.2). Taxonomy (NCBI): domain Eukaryota; kingdom Viridiplantae; phylum Streptophyta; class Magnoliopsida; order Asterales; family Asteraceae; genus Artemisia; species Artemisia tridentata. The sequence continues at coordinate 315,525,774 of CP139505.1, read as the reverse complement.
GTTTCTTGGATTATTTCTTTACTACAACCTAATTACGGGGTTTAAGGAGGTCTTGACATTAAATTGCAGACCGAAGAGAGATCCATTCTTCTCTCCCGCCACGCTGCGCGTAGTTTTGAAAGAAACGAGTACGGTTGATTAACGATCACCAAAAAGAAAATAAATCTAATTTTTCTTATAAAAATAAAAATCCAAAAATATTTTCTTTTCAAATTTGGTTTTTCTTTTTGATTTTGTGTTTGTTTTTGGTGTATGCACACCCGATCTTCTACTTCTCACCCTCTTCTTTCACCACTATCGAATCCCGAGAGGATTATTCGTCACAATCACCGTGTTCATTTCTCAAACGTTGAAGAAATGGCCGACGACCAAAATAATCAACACCCGCCGGTGGGTGGTGATAATCACATGCCAGCTCCCGATCTCCGAACGATGGAGGAGCTGTGCCAACCTACAATGCACGGACGTGGTGGCCCGATTGCCCCCGTCAATATTCAAGCCGCCGATTTTGGACTTAAGCACCATATGATTCAACAAGTCCAAAACTCGTGCCAATTCCATGGCTTGCCGGGTGATGATGCGAACAAGAATCTTGACAAATTCATAACCGTCACCCAAAGTATGAAACAACATGGGGTCTCCGATGACGCCCTCCGTCTATATCTCTTTCCTTACTCCTTGACGCATCATGCCACCGCTTGGTTTGATCGTCTTCCCAAGAACTCCATTCGTAGTTTCGATGAAATGGTTACGAAGTTCTTGGCGAAATATTTCCCACCGTCGATGGTGACGAAATTAAGGAATGAGATTAGCAATTTCCGTCAGCTTCCCGATGAATCATTGTTTGAGGCATGGGAACGCTACAAGTTATCAATTGATCGGTGTCCGAACCACAATATGTTATTGGTCACTATTATAGATACATTCTATAACGGTTTGACTTTACGACACCGTGATACGATTAATGCTGCTGCCGGTGGTACGTTTATGAAACGTCGACCCGAAGAGTGCTATGATCTTATTGAAAACATGACCGCCCACCATAATTTTTGGGATTCCTCTGCCGAGAGGAATGAGTCAACAAGATCTAGCACTGATTCTTCTACCTCCGAGATAGCCGCTCTCTCTAAACAAATGAATGATTTGTCAACGGCTATCTTGAGAATTCATCAAAATCAGGTTTCAACTCAAAACAACAACAATCAAGTCAATGTTGTTAACCATAGTTGTGAAACATGTGGTGGTCCGCACCAATATTTCGAGTGCCCAGCCTCCGGTGGCTACACTCAGGAGAATGTTTATGCTGCTACGGGAACCTACAACACGGGTGGTAACGGTTACCAACCCCAAGGTGACCGTAATTTGCTCAGCTACCGTTCTAACAATTTTCTCGGACCACCCGGTTTCCCACCAAATCAAAATCAGCAAGTGCAAAACCGTAATGTTCCAAATAATCAAAATCAAAATCGGGGCAATCAAGTTTATCAAAACCAAGGGAATTATAACCAAGCCCCGAATCAGGGAAATTTTCAAAACAACCAAGGTTTTGTTCAAAACAACCGAGGGCCAAATCTTCCAAACAATCAAAATCAAGGATTTGTGCCAAACCCATCGCCCTCGGATGAGTTATTAAAACAATTCATTCTTCAAAATCAACAACAACAAAAGAAACAAGAGGAAATGAATAGAATGATGATTAATCAGATAACCGAATTGAACAAACGTTTAAATGATCGACCCTCGGGTTCGGGTACTACGACTCTTCCAAGTAACACGATCGCCAACCCGAGGGGCGATGCTAAGGCGATCACAACTAGGAGCGGTGTTTCATATGATGGACCCACGGCTCCGACTACCTCTTCTTCTCTACCTCCCAAAGTAGTCGTCCGTGAGACCGAGGTGACCAAGGACACGGAACCTCCTACTAACAACGGAGGAACCGAAGACGTCCAACCTCCGGTCATCCATCCATCTGAACCAAAAAATGTTGAACCTAAAGAAAAAGCTCCCGTTAAGACCACACTTCCATATCCTTCGAGAATGAGTGATCAAAAGCTCCGTGATAAAGCTTCGAGTCAAATGGAGAAATTTTTCCAAATTTTTCAAGAATTACATTTCGACATAAGCTTCGCGGATGCTTTGCTCTTGATGCCTAAATTCACTTCCACACTCAAAAGTTTGTTGAGCAATAAAGAAAAATTATTTGAAATGACAAAAACTCCAGTGAACGAAAACTGCTCCGCGGCAATTCTCAAAAAGCTTCCGGAAAAGCTTGGAGATCCCGGAAAATTTCTCATCCCATGTGAATTTCCGGGAAAGGTTGAATGTCACGCCTTGGCCGATCTTGGTGCGAGCATCAACCTAATGCCGTTATCCATCTGGAAGAAACTTTCTCTACCCGATCTCACCCCCACTTGCATGACCCTCGAGCTTGCGGATCGGTCCATAACCCTTCCCAAAGGTGTAGCCGAGGATGTCTTTGTAAAGGTGGGGCAGTTCCATTTTCCAGCAGATTTTGTGGTAGTTGATTTTGACGCCGACCCCCGGGTTCCTCTCATTCTAGGAAGATCATTCTTGAGGACCGGGCGGGCTTTGATCGATGTTTATGGTGAAGAAATTACTTTGCGGGTCGATAAGGAAAAAGTTACGTTCAATATTAATCCAAACTCAAAACCTCAAACCGACAAATGCAATGTCGCTACGGTTGATCAAAAGTCCGATCCCGTAATTGCTCCTAAAAGATTGATCCAAACCTTTCAAGATTCACGGTCAAGAGCATGTCAGAAAAACGTGCTGAGCTCAAGGCTATGAAAATCAATCCTGGATCGAACAAGTGGTTTGAATGTTGTGCCGCAAATGCTAAAAGTGTTCTTGACGACGATGATGAGCAAGGACCGGAGACTCCAACGGAAGTGATGGGAAATGCTAGCTCTAAGAGCACATCACTTGTCCCATCTCCGGAGCCAGTTTATCGTGTCGAGGTTGTTGATCCCGTTACTTCCGACTCTTCCGATCCTTCTCCTCCGTTTGAGGGAAGTGATCCTATCTTGGAAGAGGTCGATGCTTATTCAATTTCGCCGGAAATTGATAATTCATGTCTTGATCCGGAGGGAGATATTCTTATTGTTGAAAAACTATTAAACCAAGAATCATCTCTTTCTCTCCCTCCGAAGGAAGTTGAAATCAATCTACCAAAGAAATTTGATGACCTTGTTCCCGAAACTTTCAAAACAACTATCACCAACCCTCTGTTTGAGTTCGAATCAGGGTTTACTTTGATTTCGGATAATCTAATCTTTGATAGTCAGATGGAGGACAGTGATGAGTCTGTGACGGAACCTGAGCTCACAAATCATCATATGATTGATTCTCTTCATGAGGAGTTCTCCGGTGAACTCACTCATTGCATATCTCCTCCGGAATACGATCAATTCTATTTTGATCTGGAGGAAGATTCTAGTCTGGGGGGAGGCATACCTTCTCATGAAGATTTCATCCCAACCCTCCCACCCGAGACTTTTGACAAAATTTCTGCTGATGATGAAGAGCTTATTATGATCATCCTCAACATCTTTATGCTCTTCATCACATATGTTGTGCCTTCTCCCATCCTTCACTCCTTCGGGAGTGAGGATACCATCTTTGACCCCGGTATTACCATTTCTAGTTCTTCTTTCTAAAAATACCGTGGGTATCTCATCGGTGTGGAACTTTCGTATGCTTCAATGTTTATCCAAACATCTTGAACGAAAGTCCGATTGAGATTATCTTTTCCACATGCTTCCCCAAGGACAAATTAATTCGGGGTCGAGTTAAGCTCATGTGACTCGGTTACCAAAAACAAGCGCTTCGTGGGAGGCACCCCATGCATATCCTTCTATCTTCTTATCTCTTTTCTAATAAAACATGAAGAGGTTTCCTCTTCCGTATCTTGTGTTTCGTGTTTTCTGTGATGTGTCCAGGAATGCCCGATGATGAAGACTCTCGTGCTCGTAGTTTCCTTCACGCTACTCGAGTTTCATCATTCGCTGCTTATCGATATCCTAAAATCTTATCGTTTACATTTATCTTTTGGCATAATTAATAAACGGCCTTAGGTTTATGTAGGAGAACCCTTACCTTTAAGACATTGAGGACAATGTCTCGCTTTAGTCTGGGGGGTAATCTTGCGATTTGATTTTTGCCTTGCATCTTTGCCGTTTTCTCATGTAACCCCGTTTTTCCTCAAAAATTGAAAAAATCCAAAAAATGAGAAAAATTTTAAAATTTTGGTGCAAAAATATAATAAATTTTGACATTTTTGTTGATTTTCCGCTGGAGAGAGTAGGAATAAAATTCTGACTTGACCGGGCGTGTTGAGCCCTAGCTTGTCTCCTTAACCGTTTATAATCCATAAGCTCGTGCTAGTCTTTTACATAAGGAGCTAGAAAACGCGAATTCTTTTTAAGAGTTTGCAAGTTCCCGTATTTGACTTTATATATACATGGCTTGATTATAAGGCTAAGCATTCGCGGATCTTATTATTTAAGATTTTAAATTTGCGAAGAACGAGAAATGATAGAGTTGTTTATAAGTTAGATTGCTAAACGTGGAGTAGTTGGATCTCTTTAAAGCTCATCGAAGTTATTTGTGGCTTTTTGTTCCCATAAGCTTGTTTCACTCAAAAATAGTAATTTAGGAATAATTAAAGCTATTTTGGTTTTGGCGATAATTAGTTTTTATTTCTTCCTTAGAAAATCCTTGCTTATGGAAGTCGGGTACACATCAAGGTACTGCCAGTGTTACGGTGTAATAGACTATTCCATCTTGCCGGCTCGCAACCGATGTTGGGATTGTTATAAAAGCCGTAGGACTTGGGGTTTGGCAAATAATTAATTAATATGAATAATGAATAAAAATCCAAAGCCATAAAAAGTTTTCTGCATCTTGCCGGTTCGCAGCCGATGTTGTAGACTTCTAATAAAGGCAGAGGAAAAATTCCAAGGTCATAATAGACTATCACATCTTGCCGGTTCGCAGCCGATGTTGTGATTGTTATAAAAGGCCAAGGATTAATAATATGCGCTTAATAATGATAAAAATGCCAAACTTCGACTCCGGGGGTGTCCTAATAAAGGCTTCCGTCTCTGGACTCGTAGATGAGTTGTTTCGGTCGCAAATAAAAGGGATATCCTCAAAATCGTGTTAAATCAGAGACCTTGATGTGGACCTCATTTTTGTATGCAACGGTTTTCGAGGGAAGGTTTAGAAACTACTTAGCGTCTAAACTAGGTATCTTTATCGGACTAAAACTTATCGAAACGAGAACTTGAAGAAATTCATTTCTCACCAAAAAAATAAAATAAATAGAGGAAAAATAGGAATTTGGGAACAAGGAGTCCACAATTAGCTTTCTGAGTAGTGTTGGCAATCTAACTTGTAAATGACAATGATTTCGTTTTTAAGCTTAGTTTGGGGACTCGTGAAAAATCAGGGACGACGAATTTTATCCGTATGGTCACTTCTTTATGAGTCGTGTTTCCTACTCGAAGACCCTAAAAATTATCGGGAGATAATGATTGTCAACAAAAAGCCGTCACATGAATAATGAGAAAAATATAAAAATAGAATAAAGTATGAATCAAAAGGAAAATCGGGGAGTTTTTAGAAACTTAAGATTTCTTAATCTCTTTTGAAAATTTTGCTACTTTTCAAAGTTAGTAAAAAGAGATTGGAAATTTTTGGTTGTGAAAACGTGTTTTTATAACATTGCATGAGGACATTGCAATAGCTTAGTCTGGGGGAATTTTGGTATGTGCTTAAACACATACAATTTCTAGACCAAAACCGGACTCAAAAAGACCAAAAACCCGACCAAAATGCCAAATATATTGTGTTTTTTGTATTTCTACATATGCAGGCACGGATATCGAAGAAAAGGACAAAATTCAAGAAAGAACCGGAAAAACGAGCACGAGATATAGAAGTATTATTTTTAGCCGATGCCGGGACACAATAAAGTCAAAGTCAACCCGAGGTCCTTCATATTTTCAGAGATTGTCAAATTCAGCCCTTGGATCAACATTTGGAAAAAGGCAGAAAAGGTCCTTGAAATTTCAAACTTAACTACTTTGGTCCTTAAATATTTGATTAAACCAAAATCACCAAAACCTTAAACCATTAACTTACTATCCGGAGTTAATAAACTAAATCCCACACTACCCAACTCACACTTTACCCAACCCACTTTAAAATATCAACCCAACACACCACACAAACAAACCCAACCCATTAAAACACTCGTACCCAGCCCAACCATCACCTAAACCCGATCCATACCCTAAGTCTAAACCCGGTCAACACTACCCAACCCCTTCAGTTAAATAAAAATAATCAACACCCTTCTCTCTCACTAACCTAAACCCGCCTCCCAAAATTCACCCCCAATCCCAATAGTTACTATTCCCCGCAACCCTAATATTTACCGTACAACTTTTACTACAATTAAGGGTAATACGGACAATGATTGGCTCATCTAGAAGCTCCTGACAAAAAGAATGACACATGGCAGCCATCGATTGGCCAAGACACGTAGCAATTTTAATCGTACGGCCAGAAATGAAGGAGTAGAGAGCAAGGATGATCTGAGGGCTGAAGATGATCCAGAGAAAGCACAATCCCTCGGATTGCCAGCATGTCAAGTAGGTCTAGAAGGCTCCACCTTCGGCTATAAATAGGAGAGGGTTTCTCCTCATCCGGGGGTTGTAATTTTTCTGTTTTTAATATTGTAATTTTTCTTTGTTTCGACTTAACTTTCAGTCATTGTTAAGTTTAGCTTGTATCAAAGTTTTGATTATTGTCTTTGTAAATTTTAAATGTTTAATGAAAATTTCAATTTAAAGTTATATTGAATCTGAGTTTTTTTTTATTTGTTATTGATTTCGACTACTGCTATTAAATTCTGCTTGTTAGTTTTGTTATTTCGAATTCTGATTATCATTTCTATTATATATAAAAAAAAATAATAATAATAATAAAAATAAAAAAATATTATATAGCTTTCAGATAAGCTATTTCAGTGGTGTGCAAACTCATTTAAGCTCACTAGCTTATGTGAGCTTGTTTAGTTACAATTTCAGCAAAGTTCTTAAAAAGTCAAAGCAAAAGTCAACTGTGGCACTAAGGATAATGAACTGGGATTAAATCTGGTAGATCAAGCAAGTTTTGGAAGTGCTTGGCCTATCTAAAGATAGGCTACTTGGGAAAATCTCTCTGTTCTAGCTGAGAGGTGTTTGTAAGTTCATTTCAATTATTTTTTTAGCCTAAATTTTTTGCATAAGTTAGTATAGCTTGATTCATTGTTTATTGCTTGTTGATTTTTGATTATTAGGTGTTAATTAGCTTTTATAATCATAGATTAGTTGTTAGTGTAGCTTGATTCAGTTAGTTATAGGTGATTTGATGCATAACAGTGGTCAGTGGGATAAAGTAGGATTTGTTAAAAACTGTTTTGAGCAATTAGGCAAAATTCTGTTCATTGGTACTTTTTCTGAGATTATATTGATCAAAGTTGGAGTTATTGTGGCTGTTAAGGTTAGATGTTAAGTGATGTTGTAGTTCATGTGAAATTTTGGATAACTGTTGCAAAAATTTGATAAGCAAAAGCTACCTATAAGCTCTAATTAAGCTAAGATAGATCTGTGGTATTCTTGTGGTTAGAATAGAGATTTTAGTGGTAATATAGAGTTGGTTTAGTGCTTATAAGACTTTGCGCCAAAAAAAAAAAAAAGCCTAGGTCTGCTGCACAGTTCCTATGTGCAGAACAGTCCCACAGGGCACATTTCTAGTTTAATTTGTGGCTTTTCCTATTAAGTGCTTGTCCTGATTTTTAGCTTTTTAGGAAGTTCACTTGGCAGGGTAATAATAGAACATCTGGTATCTAGTATTTGTGGCTTATTTAAGTGCTTTTCTAGGGCTGCAAATTCAGCCAAAAATTGCTAATCTGACCTGTCAAAATAGTACAGCAGCCTTGTGATTTTTCCCAGCTGATTTGTGGCTTATTTAGCACTCAATTGGCTTGAAAGTTTTGGGGCTTTTGTGGTTTTTAGAGATTCCGTAGTGCTAGCTTCCTTTTGCCCCCATTAGATTCTAGATTTCAGCTTATTAGACTGCTTAATTAGAGGCTGCAAGTAGGACCTAAACTGTGTTAAATCTATTTTGATTATCAACTGTTCAGCTTATTTGTAGCTTATTCTGTGTGCGTATTTCTTCATTTCCAGTTTCTTTATGCTTCCAATAGTATAATACTTCAGTTTTTAGCTTTTTAGAATTTTTGGCTTATTTTAGCTTATTTCTAGCTTATTTCCAAGTGCTTATTTTACTGTTTCAACTTATTTAGACATAATCAGTTTTTGAAATTATTTTTCTTAAATTTCTTATTAAAAATTAAAATTACTCAAAAATTTTCAGATTTTATTAATTAGTTTTGCTATTTTTAAATCATTTAAATAGATTTAATTAGTTTTTAATTCATAAAAAATTATTAAAAAGTCAAAAAAATATTTTTCTTTTTCCAAAAATTTTCTTTTATCAGATTTAATATAGGAAAATTATTTTTATATTTTTAGGTTTTAAATTTCACAAAATCATTTTTTATTTACGTTTTATAATTCGTCGCGTAACGTTTTTAAATTCAAATTTTCGTTTTTAAGTTTGAATGCTTAGTTTAATTGTTTCATTAGCTTAATTAATTGTTTACTTTTATTATTTTATTGTTCGTAGTATAAAATCACAAATCAATCACTCTTTTCACACATTCACTACACGTATTCGACACCGGAACAAAGACTCGATATTCGACCTTCGTTGGGACACGACCCGGGGAAAACGCATACGTTGCCTTTTCCTTTGGAAACTAAAATAACAAATCAGAGGGTATTTTGTCATTTTATGCCACCAAACAAGCATTTAACAGTCAAACTAACGAAAATATTGGTCAATGGACCAAAACTGTTATGGGTCGCAACCAGAGGGAGAGATTCCGTTAAAAAAAAGTAAAAAGACTATATCCGTTAAATCCGACAGACCACAGGGACCATTTATGAAATTAACTCTAAAAACAATTACTTATAAGTCTCTATAAATCTGTGTAACAAACAATTACTTATTTTATAAAAAATGAAAATTCCAAAAATGCCCCGGTCTCATCCCAACGCATCAACTTTTGCCCCAGTCGCAATTTTTACTCCTAAACACCCAGGGCGACTGGACAACCTTTAAATACCACTATTTTTTTTTTTTGGTCAAAAATAGACCGTATTTCAATATTTTGTACATATTTTAGTACACGTGTTGCACGTATGTTCAGTTGCCCAAGTTGAAATACCCAGGGCGACTGGGCAACCGTACACATACGGGACACGTGTTGCACGTATATTCAGTTGCCCAAGTTGAAAGTCGGTCTATTTAGGAGTAAAAATTGGGCTGAGCAAAAGTTAATGCGTTTGGGATGAGACCGGCACATTTTTTAAATTTTCCCTTTTAAAAAGCTAAAGCCATAGACTGCAGTCCTTAAAGGGAAAACACCAGGAACATGTCTTCATGTATGCCACCAAGAAACTTCACCAACTTATCTTAAATCAATTTATTTATATATTTTTTACATCATCATATTTATATAAGTCTTGCAGTTATCTTTTACTTGTTCTTCAACCCAATTTAATTTAGTCCCAACCACTTGACTTCACTCACCCATATATTACGCCACCCGTTTTTTTTCCTAATAAAATCAAACCCATTTCACACTTAAAACCAGATCATATTACATACTCAATTATGTACCAAACATATAAACTATTTTTTCTTTAGTATCTTTTGTTATCAGATTGATTTTGAGCTTATTATAGGTGAGTTTCTTTGTTCATTTTAGTAGTTTCATGTGGTTTGTTTTAATTTGTTGTAAATTTAATGTTTCTGGTATGAATGATTGTTCTTGATGATTGATTATGTTATGTTGTTTATAGCTTAAAGGTGTGTTCTTTTGTGATTAGATTGATTTTGAGCTGAATTAAGGTTTGCATATTTTGTTTGATATCCTTTTTTTTGCTCTTTAGTATCAAAGTTTTGTGATTAATTGTTCTTTAAATTTGTTCTTTGAAATTGTTCTTTGATATCCTGTTAAATTGTTGAGTATGTGATGTTATGCAAATTTTAGCTTTAGAAAACAAAGAAAGTGGTTTAAGGTTTCAAGCTTCTTTCTTTAAATTAAGTCTTGATTACAATCAATCCCTTTATAATTAGATTGCTAGTAATTGCAAATGCTTTTGGTTACATGTTAATTCAAAATTATAGATGAGAAATACCCATTTTGCACTTCTAAAATAAGATCATTTCACACCTTCAATAATGTGGCAGACATTAAAAAGATATGTTCTTTAGCCTCTTTTAGTTGAGGGTTTTTAGGTTGTTAATAGGTGAGTCCTTTTGTTCGATATCATGTTGTAAAACAGGTAAACTGGAAGGGATGTGGTTTCCCTGTTCAATGTTCATGTTACCCGGGGAGGGCGAGTCAAACTGAGATTGTACGCGGCCTAACTAAGGTATATCTGTGACCGCTTCCGATCCTTCCCCTTGCCAGCCCCAATTAAGTACCTGGTTAGGTTTGAACCCTAGACCACTTGTGAGGAGGTTTGGTGTCTTACCACTAGGCCATTTTGTGATGGTTACTTGGGTTCTCTAGATTTCCTGTAAATGTTAAGTTTTTTCATTATAGATTGTGTTATATTTTGTTGATTATGTGTTAATCTAAGCTTCTAAGATAATAAAACAAAGAAAGTTTTTAAAGCTTCAAGCTTTTTAAATTCGGTCTGGATTACAGTTAATCCCTTAATTGAAGATAGTTTGCTAGTACTGAAATTGCTTTGCTGGTTGGTTACCTGTCATTCAGAAGATAATATAAAAAACCAAATTCTCACACTCAATCATGTGCCAAACATTGAAAAGATTCTTTCTTTTAGCATCTTTTAGTTGTGCAATCAGATTGATTTTCTGTTTGAGTTTATATGAATGTTTGTGCACTTTGGTATGATAGATTTGGGTGGTTATTCAAAATTTGACTATTTCTTGTAAATTGATTCTAGTTTTAATTCCAATGTAAACAGTTTAGAAGGCCAAATTAAGAAGCTATGAAGTGTTTTGGGTTATCTAACAGCGAAAAAAAGGGCGAAACATCTAAAACGTCCACAAAATCGCTTTCAGTACATTCCTTTAGTTCTCTGTTCACAGATCGGGATATACGACGGTCTGGATCGGATTCAAATTCTCGAAATGTCTCTGATCTTAGCATAGACTCGGTGGGAAGCCCTCATTTTCCTAGTTTTTCGCAAAGGCCAAGTAATCTTAGAGTGTTCACATTGTCTGAGCTCAAGTCAGCTACCAAGAACTTTAGCCGGTCTGCAAAGATTGGTGAGGGAGGATTCGGGTGTGTCTACACGGGTGTGATAAAAAACCCTCGAGATCCTACAAAACACCTCGAAGTGGCTGTGAAACAGCTAGGCAGAACAGATTACAGGTAAGCTTTGTTTCTGTATGGTTTACTCTAGACATTTGACTTTTGATAGTCAACTCTAATTCCAAAATTGATGTCCAATTTTTTACTGTTCTGAAAACATTATAGTAACTATATTGAACTATAAACCTCTTATATAGTTATTATATTAAACAACAAAAATGCCATATCAGCATAAAAATTACCCATAAGCATCGTGTCATCGTTTTAACTTTTTATGCTGATAGGCGATAATACATTATAGTAACTATATTAGACTAGAATAATCTTCAAAGTTCAAACTTTCTTTGTATCATGAACAATGCAACTTCTGATTTTGTCCTTGTTTTAGGAAGATGCTCGGTTACATGTCATTCATGAAATATCTAATAAACCCTTTGTCGTTGCATATTGACAATCTTGATTATGTTGCATCAGGGGCACAAAGAGTGGGTAACGGAAGTGAACGTTCTTGGAGTGGTTGAGCATCCAAACCTTGTGAAATTAGTTGGTTATTGTGCAGAAGACGATGAAAGAGTGAATACAACGACTTCTAGTTTATGAATATATGCCAAATAGAAGTGTGGAAGATCATTTATCTTCAAGATCCGGTGAAACTCTCTCATGGACTATGAGATTGAAAGTGGCTCAAGACGCTGCTCGTGGCTTGACATATCTACATGAAGAGATGGATTTTCAGGTATTTTAAAGTTCCACCCGCACCAATAAAAAGTTTATACAAATTAGCCTGGTTACAAGACTAATAACTTTTGTTTATTGTAGATTATCTTCAGAGATTTTAAATCTTCCAACATCCTTCTTGACGAGCATTGGAATGCTAAGCTTTCAGATTTTGGAATGGCTCGGTTAGGTCCTCCGGAAGGTCTTACTCATGTCTCAACTGCGGTACGATTTTTTTGTCCGTTTCTTTAGTTTTGTAGAATATTAATGTCTTTTTAAAATTACTAAAACAATATCATAACGGTAGTTATAAGTTTTATTAATGGCCCATGCATTAAAAATAGGTTTTGGCCGATTCAATGTGTTTGAACCATTCCCCCTTTTAGCTATACGTTTGTATTTGGCCCATTTGAGATAAAGCACAACCCACATCGACCCATTTATAATTAAATTTCTCAAAATTCTGAGCGCTAAGTTTTTTTTTCAATTGGCATATCTTTTATCAGCCACAAGTGTACTCATTCTCTCAAAGTCGCAAATGTACTATTTTGGATATGAAATTTGCAACTTCTTTATCAATAACTTATAAACCAATTGTAGTCATTGCAAATTGCTGAACTCCAACTAACGAGATACCTTTGCTTCTCTGATAAAGGGCATTTAGACATTTTACTATATATCTCAACAAGTTTTCCTCGTGAAATTTCTAATTATCTCTAATATAATGTCATCAGGTCGTGGGAACTATGGGATACGCAGCTCCAGAGTACATTCAAACCGGACATCTAACATCCAAGAGTGATGTATGGGGTTACGGTGTCTTCTTATATGAACTAATCACAGGTCGTCGCCCATTAGACAAAAACCGACCCAAGAACGAGCAGAAACTTCTAGAATGGGTCAAGCCCTACCTAGACTCCAAAAAGTTCCGGCTAATAATTGACTCAAGACTCGAGGGTAAGTACTCACTAAAGTCAGCACAAAAGTTATCGATTATAGCCAATAGATGTTTGTCTAGAAACCCAAAGTCGAGGCCAAAGATGAGTGAGGTTCTTGAAATGGTTAACCAACTTATTGGTGGCCCGTCACAAGCACCAGGTGCCACGCCACCTCTCAAGAGTTCGGTCCCGGTTGCTATCGAGCCAAGGAAAGTTTTTGTGGGACCCACCAACGTTAGAAATTCTCACGAGGAGACAAAAAGTAATCCTATGGATGTACATTATACAGAATCTCCTAGTATTTCTAGATTATGTCATCCAAAGCTTTTGGCAAGTTGCTGATTTCGAGTACTTGGTGAATGAGTTTTGCAGTGTATGGTAGCAGATGACGTTATTGCCCTTATCCATTAATGTGCATGCAGAAAGTCGTGCTTTAAGTCACTGCAGAAAACGCGGTGCGAGGTAAAGGGTGGTTTCGTGAAAAACTATAGGTGTTGTATCTTATCTTGTATCTTGCATATAAATCTTGTGTAGCTTGTGTTGATTATAGGAATGCGTCAATCTCTGGTGCATATTTGCTATGTCATGCTGATTACGGAGTAGAAGAGTATTGATACTTATGCTTAATTTTAGGCCTGAAAATCAACCTAATCATGTAATAATGACATATGGGAAATTAAAATATTAGAAACTAGAAAATGTAGTAAACACATATGGTTCAGTTTGATCAAAGTAGCCGATTTCTTGCTACAAACTATTAACCTGCCGAATCATGACCATAAACTTTGTGCTTTGCTTACGAGCTTGGTTTTAGAAGTTTCAAACCGGCCTGCTGAATAAGAATCAAAGCAATTAGTCAAGCTGCTTGTATTCATCAAGTTTTAGATGATTTTCCTTGTACCATATGATCATAGTTATGGGATATCCAAGTACATGGTTTTTATTTATGTCAATTCGTGTTAAAAGTAGGTAACTTTTAAACACAAACATAGACAACTTTTATCTTCTCTTTTAGAAAGACAGATATTCATACAGCTGAATTAACTCTCGGATTTTTATGTTCGGCATATTAGACACTTAGACGCATGTTAGGGCGAGTCTTGGAAGTTATACAACGCGGTACAATTCCTCATTGCTTTTAATTAACTCTTGATTTTCATAAAAGTTTACCGGGTAATCCTCAACATACAATGATAGTGATACAAAATGTTTGGTTGAGCTTTTATGGATCAAAGAATGGAATCCATTCCATGGGCATCATGTTGTATACTCATAGCCTCGTTCTCCATCAATTTGATTTCTTTGCGATCTATTCTGTGGGCTCATGTTATATTTCTTTTTTTCCACTACAAAATTCAAATATCTATACATTTTTTCATACAATATTTTGTTATCCAAACATTAACATTGGTAATGATAAACTCAATTATATCTATTGTTCTAGCTCATATCAAATCCGATATCTGTTGTGATTTATAGCAACAAACCAAACGGCCCCTTATATCTAGGGAATAAGTAAGACATGTCGCTGTTAATATTTGAACCTACAACCTCCAGATTGAGTTTCATATATTTATCACAATGTAAAGGATGTTCTTTATCAACCGATATGTTTTTTCACGAGTATATATATATATATATATATATATATATATATATATATATATATAGTGTAACTTTCAAACGAGAACCATTTTATCCGCAAGAACTGAGAGAACCACCAAAAACATACATGCACGCCTTCAATAATTGTATTTTTGCACATATGTTTTCAAAACAACACATATGTTTTAAAAAAAACATAGTTGTTCTAAAAAATTTGATAAGAAATTCGAAATACAAAAATTTTCTTTGAAGGTGTGCATGTATGTTCTTATAAAACGTGCAACGACAATATTGCGGCCGTGTGTAAGGTTTTTGTGAAAAAAGAGGATGAGTTCATAATGATATTGAAGAACATAGGTGGATGTTTACGATTATTGATGATTTGCATGTATTTTTATTTTATTTTAAAAGGCGTGCATGTATGTTTTTTGTGGTTCTCTCAGTTCTTGCGGATAAAATAGTTCTCGTTTGAAAGTCCCCCTATATATATATATATATATATATATATATATATATATATATATATATATATATATATATATATATATATATATAGGATCCGGTTCCATTAAGAAGGTTTTTTTTTTAGAAGATTGAGAAATCTTCGTTTGAACAAATTGATTCATGTTTTTGATTTGATTCACAAGTAAAACATCATTTTATGGTGAATCGAATCTATAAATTACAAATTTGATTCACAAATCATTGTTAAAATCGAGTTATGATGATGATTCATTAAATTTGTACAGATGATTCAGTATTCTACATATATCGCAAAATCGAGAGATTTTTAACATTGATTCAAATTTTTTTTACACATTTTGAATTTTAATCTCATTAAAAGGAGTTTTACGCTTGAAAAACATGAATCAAAGTTAAAAATCTATCGTTTTTGAAAACCTTCTCAATCTTCCCAAAATAAAAACCTTCTCAATCGATCCAGATTATATATATATATATATATATATATATATATATATATATATATATATATATATATATATAACAAAAAATGATTTTCGTGGCTAACAAATATGTCTAAAAGTATGTCTAATAATTTTGGATGACAAGTTTAAAGGTGAATGTTTATAAAAAGAAAGTGACAAAAACATGAGTCAAGTATTAAATTGATTAAACATGTTTTTAGCCATGCATTTTAAATCTTCATTGCTCGTAAGAAAAAGTAGGTCGGATGACATAAAGGATGACATAAAGTAATTATAATAATTGGATGAACTGTGCTGAAAATTCATGTGACCTCACATGTGTTGTACTAATAAAGCTATTACAATAGACCTCTACTATACAAACACCCTCTAACACATAAACCTACGGTCCCCTACCAATGTCTGTACTTTTTGTCTCATTATGTCTGTACTTTTTTTTTTTTTTTTTTTCTTTTTTGCCTATATGTTTTTTTTTTAACACTAAGTCATTTGTCCTTTTTTTTGTTTGAGTTTTCACACGTTTTTGGCATTCACGAGTTTCATTTATCGACATGGGATGGGATGTGAAGGGACAGTAGTCCTTTTTATTCTTTTTTATTATTATTATAAACATCACTTAGATTCACAATAACCAGTTTCACAATAAGCATTTTCACTATAACCAGTTTCACAATAAGCAGTTTCACTTAAAAGCAGTTTCACATAAGCAGTTTCACATAAGCAGCAGTTACACAGAAGCAGTTTCACATAAGCAGCTTTTTCACATAAGCAGTTTCAAACAAGCAGTTCACATAAGCAGTTTCACAGAGGCAGTTTCAAACATAAGCAGTTTTACGATGAATACATCACCGTTTTACACGAACGAGGTATAATTTTACGCTATTACTTTAAAAAATAAAATGAGTTTCAAACATAAGCAGTTTCAAATAAGCAGTTTCACATAAGCAGTTCAAAAGATGGCTCAGATTATTTTTTTTACACATATGGCTGCAAATTTGAAGGTTGCAAAATGTTTGCCGTCCATTCGGTTATGCCACGCCAATCGACAAGTTGTGTTTTTTTTTTTTTTTTTTTTTTTTTTTTTTTTTTTTTTTTTTTTTTTAAATCATCATCGCCATCAAACCGCTATTAGATCATAAACTGCTTAAAGTTTCAAAAAGATCAAAAACTGCTTAAAGTTTCACATAAGCAGCAGTTTCACATAAGCAGTTAAACATAAGCAGTTTCACATAAGCAGTTTCCCATAAGCAGTTTCACATAAGCACTTTCAAATAAGCAGTTTCACATAAAAGAAACCACTATCAGAACCAATAAACCATCAATCAGAACCATCATTAAAAACCAAGAACCAATAAGCACTTTCACATCAGAACCATGAGAACCAATAAGCACTTTCACATCAGAACCATCATTAAAACCAAGAACCAATAAGCACTTTCACTTTCACATCAGAACCATGAGAACCAATAAGCACTTTCACATCAGAACCATCATTAAAAACCAATAACCAACATAAAAACCAAGAACCAATAAGCACTTTCACTTTCACATCAGAACCATGAGAACCAATAAGAACTTTCACATCAGAACCATCATTAAAAACCAAGAACCAACATAAAAAATGCTTAAAATAATGCTTAAACCATCAATCAGAAGCAACAATTATGTGAAACTACTTATGTGAAACCACCAACATATTGGGGGGGGGGGGGGGGTTTAGAATAACTTGACCATTTTTTTAGATCTAACCACCATTAGAACCAAGCATCATCGGTTTTAGATCTAAAACATCTAAAAAGGGTCGAGTTTTAGATCTAAAAAGATCTAACCACCATCAGAACCACCAATTTGTTTAGATCTAAAAAGATCTAACCACCATCAGAACACAATCTAAAAATATAAGCAACCAACCAACCAGATAAGATCCCCAGTTTTAAGCAGTTTTAACCAGATAAGATCCCCAGTTTTAAGCGTATAAGCAGTTTTAAAAACCAAGAAACCATCCAGAAACCACACAAGAAACCAACCAACCAGATCTTTTTTAGATCTTAAAAAAAGTTAAAACCACGTATAAGCAGTTTTAAAAACCAATAAATCATCCAGAAACCACACATGAAACCAACCAACCAGATCTTTTTTAGATCTAAAAAGATCTAAAAAAAAAAGTTAAAACCGCGTATACCACTCCCGAGTATACCACTCACAATCACAGACTTACCCTTATCCCACCCCCAACCCATCCTTCTATACCTGTCTCTGTCTCACCATCAAACTTTTTAGATCTAAAAAGATATAACACCATGATCTACAAAGAAAACCACCATCAAAAAGCAGTTTTTAGATCAAAACCACCAAGAACACAGTTTTTGAGTGAGAGAAAAGAGAGAGTATAGCAGAGGAGAGAGGGAAGTAGGGGTGATTGAGTGAGAGAAAAGAGAGAGTCAGAGATAACATTGAAGGATGGGATGGGGGTGGGGGTGGGATATGGGAAGTCTGTGGGTGGTATGAGTGGTATACGCAAAAAAAAAAAAAAAAAAAAAAAAAAAAAAAAAAAAAAAAAAAGTTTTAAAAGTTATAAAAAATAAAGTAATTTGTTAAAAAAATAAAAGTTGTAAACGTTGTAATGTATTTTCAGGTGTTCAGTTATCCCGAGAAACTAACTGATTGGGTGCAAAATATAGCTCAATGGATCACTTTTGTTATTGTTAAAAAAAGAACCAAAACAGATAAGGGGTATTTGTATGCAATCCAGTATGGGTGTTCAAAGGGTGGGAATTATGAATGTGAAGGTTTAGAAGATGAAATTAAACGGCAAACCAGTACCTCTAAAACCGATTGTCCATTCAGATTAGTGGCTAAATATTCAGAAACACAAAAAGTCCCAGGCTACAAAAGTCCCAGACTTGAATAAAGTACCAACCGTAGATCACCGAAGAAACACAAATTCAAGATCTACAAAAGTGCCGGACTTGAACAAACAACCTGCGAGACATAGTTCTTACATGGGTCCTAGAGTTGAACAAACTATAAGACACAGGTTATACGTTGGAAATAAGGAGAGCGACTATTTGATTGAGCAGATTCCACATCTTTTCCGTCGATACATCATAAGTATTTATAATGTGCGAGGTGATGGAAATTGTGGGTTTCGGTGCGTTGCCTACGGTGTTGGTCAACCCGAAGAAAGGTGGCACGATGTTCGAATGTGGTTATTGCAAGAGTTAGACATTAATCGTGACTTTTACATAAGAATGTGGTGGCAAAATGACTATGACCATCTTCGGAGCTCAGTAGACTGGTTACATAATGGATTTGCACCGCAAGACTACTAGATGAGTATGCCAAACACGGGGTTGGTTATTGCTACAGTGATTAACCGGCCTGTTGTATTTATATCCGAGCGACAAAGTCATACGTGTTTTCCGCTCTTTTCCGGTCCAAATTTATCACAAGGAACTGGCGCCCTTGTGATTGCCCGTGTGGGGAGTGAGGAATGTGGTCACTACATTTATCTGACGCTAGACGAAAATTCACCAGTTCCGGATATTCACCCACAATGGAAGGCGTTCAGTGTTTCCGATGCATCCGAATGGGCAACTTTATATTACGATCGACTACACTTGTATACTGAGATTAGACAAAGACAAACATAGTAAATGATTACTGATTTATGTTGTAAATAATTATCCAGACAAAACATTGTAAATGATTACTGATTTATGTTGTAAATAATTATACCGGCAAAACATTGTGAATGATTACTGATTTATGTTGTAAATAACTGTTTGTATTATTTAAATTAACAATACATTGCTGATTTATGTTGTAAATAACTGTTTGTATTATTTAAATTAATTCTTTGGCCAGGTGGAACAAAATAATCCTTTCTTGTGTCGCTGTCGGAGAGGATTGATTATAGAAAGGACATCCCGTAGAGACACTAGTTATGGTCGACCGTATTATGCATGTCCTTTTTCAGTGGTAAATAATCATACATTTGCTTAGTTATGTAAATTATTTGTTTGTTAAGAATACATTTCTTATAATTTTCTTAACATGTAATAGCCAGGAACAGATGACTTTGGGTGTGGGTACTTTATGTGGAAGGATGAGTTTCAAAACAAGTACTTTAGTCAAGCCTCTTCTTCAACGCAGTGCTCAAACTGCGTAGCTAAAGATAATAAAATTGACAAGCAAGATAATAAGATTGACAAGCTTGAAACAAGAAACAAGATGTTAGTGTCTCAAAACAAGATGTTGATGACAAGAATAAAGACGCTCGAGGCATCACTGGAATTGGAAAGGAATCCTGAGGATCACGCATGTCAGTCGGGTGCAATGCTCCATGAGCTTTTAGATGACATAAATAATCTTCACATGTAGTAGGTGTTGTTGTTTTTAAATAATGTGTTAATGTTCTTGTTTAATTGAATAATAACAGTTGTTTTTGTAGTTGTTTAATGTGTTAACGTTAACGTGTTATTGTTGTTGTTTAATTAAATAGAAACACATTAGACGAATACAAATAACATAACATAACAAATAAACACTAAAATAAATATTACACAAAATAAATAAAACAAATACATACTTAAAAAATAATAATAATAAAAAAAAATAAAAATAAATACAAAGTACAATAATACAATAGTAAAAAAAAAAAAATAGTACAAAAAGAAAAGAAAAGAAAGAAAACCTACCCCACTAGGGGGTGTGTCCTTTGTATATTTAGGGGGTGTTAGGATAACACACTCCATTACAATATCATATGGACACATCACACATGCATAATACATTTTAAATGTGAATCAAATTCAATAAGTAATGATATATAGAGGGGAGGCGATGATTTGAGGATGTCTTTGTTATGAGGATATCACACTGGTGGCTTAGTATGATTTTAAAAATTATTTGTTTGTTAAGAGGATATTACACTGTTGCCAATGAGTGGAATGTTAAAAACTTAAAACCCATATCAATATGAGTGGAGTTATTCTACAAACAATAAAAAGCTCACGTACCAAGGGACAACTCTCATCCATTGATTTAAATTTGATCAATGGCTGAGATCATACCACTTGCTACTAAAAAAATACACGGAGGGGCAATTTTGTAAACTTACAACAAAACACAAACCACCTAACCACTCACTTCGTGTCATAACAACAACAACAACACATACTAAAAACATACACTACTCACACAAAAAAACAGATCAAAATTAGCCCTAAAAAAGGCCAGATCTGTACGCATTTCACCGCTCCAACGGAAAAAATGGAATCTCCGGCGAAAAGGATGAAGAAAACAACGGTCAACAAACCGATTTCAGGTATACTGAAACACTTTAAACAACTATTTTACTATCTGTTACTATCATATACGATTAGATAATGATGCGTACTGTTTATTGAGATTATATTGAAGATATTATGATTTTACACTGATTAATGGATGTTTATGGAAGTTATCGTGATTTTATGAAGAAAAACTGACTAGAAATTAGGTTTTCAAAGTTTATAGATACATTCAGATGAAGATATTGAAATAAAAAGACAGATTAGAAGCATTTATTGAAGGCGTCAGCTGCGGCTAAGCCGCAGAAGACGTAGGATGCTGCTTAGCCGAAAGCTTAGCTGAATCCTATGCCTTTGGTTTGGATGAAGGTGTAGGCTGCCGCTAAGCCTTTGGCTTAGATGCAGAAGACGGATTTGTCTTAATGGCATAAACACAGCGTTTCTAATTTTGTTTGGCTTGAAATCTATATCACATATGATATAGCGAACATTCACTTATAGATAGATTCAGTAGGTATCACAGGTGATAACTAATATGTATCACAGGTGATAACTAATATGTTATTCTGTATCACAGGTGATACCTAATATGTTATTTTGTATCACAGGTGATACTTAATAACTAAGCCAAAACAGTTTAATGCTTTATCACAAGTGATAAATGTCAAAGTATTCTATAAAATCACTAAAATAAAAAATAAAAAATTCACCAATCAGTAAAACTCATTAGGTTAGTTTGGCTTCGCCAAAGGCTATCGCTGCGGCTAAGACTTTGACAAAAGATGATGATGTATGATAGTTGGTCTGCTCGTACATAATTACTAAAAATATGTGTTTTAAAAATGCAGATGATAAAGCGACATCCACATCAGAACAAAAACCTGTTGCAGGACAAAAGGGCACAAGAGTAAAGCAGGTATGCAGATCTAAAGTGAAAAGAAACATAATGAAAAAAAGAAAAGAAGAAGCTGAAAAGGATAATGAGGAGGGTAATAAGGAGAAGGAGGAGAGAAGGAGGAGAAGGAGAGAGAGGAAGTTAAAAAAGAAACAAAAAAAAGAATGATGGAAACTGATGAAGAAGAAGATTCCGAGGAAGAGGAGGAGATTGTGAAGGTTAAACATAAAAAAATGAAAAAAGAAAAAAAAGGAACAAAAAAGGTGATGTATCCTAGCTGCAAAACCAGATCATCACCAAAAGCAATGTATGATGCAATGGTTGGTTTACCAGATGCAAGAAAGAAATGCTTGAAAGACATTGGTTTTGAGAGATTCATCAACTTTCCAATAGCTGAACTTCCATGTGATTTGGTGTACCAAGTGATAGAAAAATTCCATCCACCAAGCATGGAATTAAGATTAGAGAAAGGATCAATAAAGGCAACAAGACAAAAAATAAATGATATGCTAGGTGTGCCGATGGGAACGAAGAAATTACAAGACGTAGATGAAAGAGAGCCTGATGATCCTTTCCTACAAGAATGGCAAAACCAATACTCTCATCTGGGAAAAATCACATCACCGGCAATATCTATGGAGATATCAAACACATTTGATGCTGATTTCATCTTCAAAATAAACTTCTTGACTTTGTTTGCTAGCACCATGGGAACAATAGACAATGGTGGAAAGGTGCTACCAACAGTGCTAATGCATGTCAAAGAAGATGATGATATATCGGATATTGACAGTGTGGTTACATACTGGAAAGCTTACAAATAAGTAAGCAAAATTGGGATAAGGTGAAGTCGGGCACAGACTACTATTATGGGCCCATTACCTTCTTATGTGTAAGTTATTTTACGTGTTTCTATAAATTTGTCAAATGTGATTCAATATCATACAAATATTATAATCTAACACAAATTTATTTTTTGTATAAAAAAGCTGCTCTACTTGGACACAACCAACTACCCAAGGTTTCCAGTAATCCGTCACCGTCCAGCAATGAGAAGCTGGAACACTCAGGCAATGAGGAAGAGGATTCGAATGGAAAAAAAAAACAAATGCTTGGGGAAGCTGGAACATCATGGAGAGTACGATCCAAAGGAAGATCAAATTGGTCTGGATTTATACAAGGGAGCTGATATTTACTATGAACCATTGCCTCCTAAAAGACAAGAAACAAGAGAGGTTACTTTTAACTTTTTTCAATTTTTGGTAGTATATCACTAGTGATAAATGTTATGATTTTTTTTTTTGAGTTTTTGGTAGTATATCACCTGTGATAAAACATCTATGATGATGAGCACTTGTACTGATAAGAAGTATATCACCTTTGATATAACACAGGTCATATGTATCACATGTGATATATCACACATAAAAACAGTTGTAGTGATTTTATTCAATTTTTGGTAGTATATCACCTGTGATAATGAGCACTTATACTGATAACTAGTATGACATATGATTTTGAATATAGATTAAAAAACTAATCCAACTTACTCGTTTTACAGGAGTTTTATGCAAAAATTGAAGAGAAATTTGAAGTAATTTCAAAAGAAAAAGGAGAGTTAGATGAGACGATCAGAGATGGTATGCAGAAGTTCAAGGGGGACAAAATGATGATCATGTTATGTAAGAAATACAAGACAATGTTCAATGTCGAAGATTTTGATGTAGATGAAGGAGAAAAAGAGATTGATGAAGAAAAAGAAAGCGATGATGACGGCAGCGATGATGGCAGCGATGAAGACAGTGATGATGGCAGAGGAGAGTACAAAAAGGACAAAGATAATGAGAGTGAAGAAAGTGAGAAAAAGGATACGGAAAGTGGGAGCGAAGAAAGTGACAATGAAGAAGAAAGTGCGAGGGAAGAAACAGAAAATGAGAGTGAGATAGAAACAAAAAATGAAATGGAAACAAACATTGAGGAAACAGATGTGGTTGAAAAAAGATTATTGGTTTCACCATATATGAACCGGAAAACTGCCATAAATACACCAACAGAGCCGGATGAAGTGATGGTAACAGATGATTTATTTTCAATGCAAGGAGATCCATAGTAAGTCAGCTTTATCTTATTAAACAATCATATGGAAAAAATATATGAAATTGTGTTAACAATATATCTAAATATGCTTTATCTTTTTGTGTAGCAAATTTTTATTTGAAAGAGAATGGGCATGGGAGGCAGCAACTATCAGAGACAACATGCAAACACTAGCACCACAATTAAAAGTGGAAGCTAGTGTCATTGATAGCTTTGCTGTTGTTTTAAACTATGAAGAAACAATCAACAACTTTGGATCAAGGATGAAACAATTTTTCCACATAAGAATACTTGTAAGTACCTAAAAAATGAGAACTTAATTACTAAAATCTTAATTTTTTTCTTATAACATATGTTGATTTATAAAAACAGACAAGACAAATAGTGGAAGCGAAAAAGGAAGATAAAGAGAAACAATATAATGATTTTTGTTCAAACTTGAAACCCGTGTTTAAAGGCAATCCAGATGATGAATCAATGCAACATGTAGAATTGGTAATAACTTATTTCAATTATTATGAAAAACAAATATGTTTTATTTGTATTAAAATGAATCTAATTTTTGTTTACAATTAATACATGCATTTTTTCCAATAATTGCGCATAAACACTTTTACCTGGTTGTTTTCAATATCTTCAAAGGCACTTATGTCATCATTGACAACTCGAACTCAAGGTAGACTTATGAATCAAAATACTCGCAGGAATGTGATGTTATCGTAAGTAATTAAAGACTATGCTTAAATAATGATGCGTGTTGCTTAAATAATTAGAGACTAGAAGGCTATGCCTGCGGCTAAGTATTCAGCTTTAGCCGGAGGCTATGCCTGCGGCTAAGCCTTTGGCAAGCTAAGATTCTGCTATGCAGTTTGAAAATCATATATGATACTTCTAATGTTTTGTAAAATATTTTTAAAAATCATATATGATACTTCAAAATAATGATGCATGCTGCTTAAATAAATTGTCTTTAATAAATTGAATTCTCTATTTTGTGTAGAAAAAACTATTTTCAAGATATCTGGAATCCCACAAGCATAAAAAGGCATCACAGATAGCGACAAAAAAGACAACGGTGATGAACCTAAAGTTGGGGGACAAAAAAGAATGTCATTGATTGTGGTGTTTTTGTAATGATGCATATGGAGCAATATGATGGAGAAACTGTGAAAAACTGGAAACTGGAATTTCCAAGAGAGGGAAAAGAACAGGAGAAGGTAATAGTTAGATTGAGAATTAAGTATGCAACCAAGATGCTAACGCATGAAATAAACATTCATCGAGAAAAGATCAACAAGGAAACACATGAGTTTGCAGAGACACATTCAGACAAGGAATTGAAGCAGAAGATGATAAAAGAAGCGATAGAGAAGAGGAAGGCAGAGCAGGCTGCGAAACATGTTCGGAGTGCAATCTGATGTTAGATTCAGAAGTAGGAGTTGACAATGAAGGATGTTAACCACTAATGCAGATTACAAACTAATTTCTCTAGACTCTATTATGTTCAAGTATTGTATATTTCTGAAACAGTGTAGATAATTAAACTAGGTTTAAGAATTAGATAATGCAAAAGCCATTTGGTAGTACTGCCGGGCCACGGAATGTGACGGATAGTGTCCAAGTTTGGGGTTACCTAAGAATGATGGTGCTCTATTAGGTCCCGAACCACATTCCCGAGTGCCGGAGATTGTACTCTATTTTGTTATGGCTTTATGCTTAAAATAGGTTTAAGAATTAGAGATTGCAAAAGCCGTTTGGTAGTACTGCTGGGCCATGGAATGTGACGGACATTGTCCAAGTTTGGGGTTACCTAAGAATGATGGTGCTCTATTAGGTCCCGAACCACATTCCCGGGTGCCGGAGATTGTACTCTATTTTGTTATGGCTTCAGGCTTAAACTAGGTGTTAGGCATTACACAGATGAATGTAATCTGAATTTGAAAATACTTTTGGATAAACTGAATATAAGCTTCTTTTGTATATTACCAGTGTGTGATTTTGTATGTATCACAGGTGATAACTAATATGTTATTTTGTATCACAGGTGATACCTAATAACTTAGCCAAAACAGTTTAATGCTTTATCACAAGTGATTTTGAATGTATCACAGGTGATACCTAATAAGTTATTTTGTATCACAGGTGATACCTAATATGTTATTTTGTATCACAGGTGATACCTCATAATGTAAGTAGGTAACTACAGTTTACACAAACTCTTTGGGCTGGTCAATAAGCCCAAATTATTTTTCTTTATTGGGCTAGTGTAACCAAGTATTTAGCCAAAAAAAAAGCTTAAAAGTCTAAACATAAACCAATTAAAAGAATAATATCTCAAGTGATAAAAAAGTACATAAAGTAGAATAAAAAAGAAATGGAAGAAGTAAAAATGTAAAATTCCATAAACAAGTCTTAGAAGTCTGTTTATCAGCTTATTTTTTAAGCTCATTTTTGATTAAGTGTCCAATTGATTTGAGTCATAGTTTTCCTTTTACAAGTCTGTGTAAAAGTTTCAAAAAGCCAAGGGATGATTCCCAACCATTGGATCAAAAAGACATGTTTTAAGATTGAAAAACACTGAGGGACCACTTTTGCCAATTCACCAAACTTACCCCACTAACCCCACCAACCCCACCCCCGACCTTTCACTTTCAACTCATTCTCTATAACAAAAAACCCAGTTTCTCTCTCTAACCGCCATTAAAAAACCTACCATAAACAATCAAAACTAACCGTTTTTAACCGTTAAAATCTTAAAAACAACAAAAAATGCAAGAATCATCGAGTGCACAAGCAGATGTACAAAAAAAAGGGTTCAAAATGAACCTACTGGAGATGAAGGTACGATGCTTCCGACTAATTATTTAGTTGTTTTATTAGTATTTCTAGTGTTTTTGTACTTATTTATGAATTTTATTGCTACATATGAAGATTTTTGTGTATTTTTTTGTTGATTTTTGAAGTGATACTGTGATGCATGTGATGATTATGTACTTATTTGAGTTTTATTTGTTAATTGAGAGATTGTGATGAATGTTGTGATTTTGTTCAGTTTTTGGTAGAATATCACTTTTGATAAAACAGTTGAAGTTATCTTATTCGATTTTTTGTAGTATAACATCTGTATTATGAACAGTTGAAGTGGTTTTTTTTCCAATTTTTGGTAGTATATCACCAGAGATAAATATTATGATTTTTTTTTTTTGAGTTTTTGATAGTATATCACCTGTGATAAATCATCCGTGATGATGAGCACTTGTACTGATAAATAGTATATCACCTGTGATATAACACATGTCATATGTATCACAGGTGATATAACACACATAAAAACAATTGTAGTGGTTTTATTCAATTTTTGGTAGTATATCACCTATGATATTGAGCACTTATACTGATAACTAGTATATCTGATGTGATTTTTAGTGTATATTTTTTTGTTTAACACGAGAGATTAAATTTTTGCTTTTTTGAAAAAAATGTAGAAGCTGATATTTATGAGCAACTGGATACGATAGCAGCTTTAAACGGTTAGTTTATGTTAATAAAGCTTTACACATAAAAATTGCATACATTGTGTTTCTATCTAAAAAAGAGAAATTGTAAATGCAGTTGTGTCGACAAGCGCATTTTTGAAACTATCTCCAGAGATTGATAAAATTAAAGGTATTGTTGTTCCCTTAACACGCTTAGAGTTAACTAGAAAGTTAATCAATTCGTGTTTATGACTAATACAATGTTATGATTAATTCTAACAGATTAATGAAAACGTAAAAGTAAAAACACACAAGTATTTTTCAACCTTTAAATTCTTATTAGAAATGAATCAAAGAATCTATTACCCCAAGTGTTTTGCGGAACAATCACTTGGGATTGAACAGACAAGGTATGGTGGTGTCTCCTATCTAAACTCAAGCTTTGCTTTGAGTGGTAACAATTCGACCCACTGAGCTATCTCAGGGATTCGTTACTCTTTGTAGGAGAGAAGTTGCTTTGTAAAAGTCTAAGCTTTCAATGTACAAAACACACTCAACTTCTCTCCATTTGAACCTATTTATACACAAGTATAAAAGAGTAAAAGTGATTAAAAAAACTACAACTTGTTGAAGCAAGCGTGTCTGACAATTACAACAGTAATTGTCATTTCCAAGAACCAATGGGAATGGACTATAAAGTCTTTAGGAGTGGTTGGTTTGACACTCCATGACTTTTAGCCGTCTTAGGGAAAGTTTCTTCCTGACAAGATAAGATTTGATCTTATCTTAAAACTCTTCCCAGATCTTCCCGCCTTTCTTTCAGGCGTTGAGTTCTTCAGTCTTCAATCACTTAATGTTGTTGAGGAGACTGGGGTTCAGTGAGTTCTTGTCCAACACTCACTGAATCATCATCTTCTTCTTTGGCTTAAGTCCTACTTAGGGAGTACCGCCTTCCTGAGTAGTGAATCCTTTTTCTTGAATTCGCCTTAAGCATCCTGAAGATGACTCACTGAGAGACTGTTCTCTCAGTGACTTGAATTGTTCTCGGTTTATTTTACACTTAGTTAATTTGTGTCCAAATCTTGTTTTAAGTATTCTTGGGTACTGATGGACCCAACAGGTATATTGTAACATATAAGTTTGTCTCCTTTAGAAGAATTAACTGTGATAAAAACCTGAATGTATGCGGCGTACTTGATTTGACATTTAGCTTCTGTGTTATATCACCAGTGATACATACACATTCAGTAGAATGTGTATGTATACTTGCAGTAGAATGTTACAAATTATATGACGCATACAAATTCATAGTTTATTTATCACATATCATATTCATAAAACTTAATTGGGATTTGTTTTGTGCAGGTATGCATTCAGAAATAAAACACAGAAGAACAAAAAAACAAGGCCAAGAAATCAAAAGTAAAAAGACCATCATAAAAAAGAAAAAAACAGATACAACCGAAACATCAACACCCACATAATCAAATCCAGCAAGATACGTAACACCAATAAGTCGATCATCACCTGTGATATCACCTGAAGCCACACCAACATCAACACCAACAACCGTTGAAGGCATACCTGTGATATCACCCGAATCAGCGATAGTTGTTGCACATGATCAAACAAATATGGATGAACCAAAACATGTGCAACAAAGAAAAAAGATTGTTGCAAAAAAGAAGAAGGTTGTTAAGGAGGGAAAAGGAGGGAATGAAGAAGAAGAGTCTGCAGAAAAGAAGACAAAAGGATGTGTGGAGAAGGTTGAAAAGAAGAAAAGAACAGCAAATGAATCGCCGAGTGCGACAACAAGAAGCGTTGCCAAGAAGCAACGGTTAGAAGAGAAAGAAGAAGAGACAAAGAAAAACAATAACAAAAAGGAAAAGAAAAAGCAACAGATAGAAGAAACGGTTGTCGGTAAAAGAAAAAGGAAGTTGAAAAAAAGAAGAAGGTTGCTAAGAAGAAAGTGAATAAAACAATGGAAGATGAGGAAGAAATGGATGATGAAGACTTTGTTGTTGAGGAAAAGAAGGTTAAGGATAAGGGAAAGAAAAAAAATGGAAGATGAAGAGGATGAAGAGAGAGGAAAATGGTTCAAGTCGTTGAGAGCAAAGACGACTGTACAACCATTTTATGATGCTACGCAAAAACTGAGCCCAAAGAGAAGAGAAAGAGTAAGACAAATGGGATTTGGAACATTACTAGAGTTCCCATTCACAAAAATCCCTTCAAAACTACCATACTTCATCTTAACACATTTGAATTTGAATACAATGGAGATCACATTGCCAAATGGCTAGGTTATCAAAATAACTCCAAAAAGGATAAGAGAAGTACTGGGAATACCAATGGGGCCGAAACCATTTTATGCTAAGAGACAAAGGTTGAAACAGGACATAGTCTACTGCAAATTCATAGCACAGCTTCCAACCAAGAGAAGGAGAAGAACAACATCAACATTATCTAGTATAATTCAAACAACAGAAGGAACAGACTTCATGTTTGATTTGAATTACTTGATACTGTTTGGAAACTGCTTGGGGACGTGTGATAATACTTCAATGTTGAAGTATCATGTGCTACAAAACATAAAGTCAGCAGAAGACATACCCAACATAGATTGGTGTACATTCATTTGGAAATGCATAAAAGAAAGCAAGGAACACTGGGATGATAGAACGAACGAAAATTGGTACTATGGACCTCATGTGACGTTCACTGTAAGTAACAATTTACTTTAAAAATAACCATTCTATGAAATGTGATGTATAGTATCACCAATGATAATTCAAAGTTTTTTTTTTTTTTTTTTTTTTTTTTTTTTTTTTTTTTTTTTTTTTTTTTTTGGTAAAATAGATGGCCATGTATAGTATCACATGAGATACTAAAACTAACTTGAAAAAATATAACTAACTGTTTTTTTAATGAAAGTTTCGTTTCATTGAAAACAACTCATTTACTTGCATTACAAGAAATTTGAACAAATGGATGTGCCACGCAAATGGCCAACCATTAAAAATTGAAACACAAAGCTATTAGAGGAAAGGCAGGAGATGGAAATAAATAGAGAAGAGTTTGGTTCAGTGATAGTCATCGAAGAAGATGATGACGATCAAGAGAAAGAAATTCAAAAGCAGAGAAAGGTTAGATATCACTAGTGATAAATTACAAGATTAATTGATATCAGTAGTGATAAATGCTTAATTTTTTTTTTTTTTTTTTTAATTTTAAATTTAAAACACGGGTGGTATATGAAACAATAGAAGAAAACTTTGATAGAGTTTTAAATCAGAAAAAAGAATTAGAGACTACTATCAAAGTTAGCATGGAGATATACCCAGGGGATGAAACGATAAGGATGTTTTTAGAAAGGTTCAACACGGAATTCAAATTAGGAATAAGAACTGATGAATTTGGGAGAGTGGTGGATGATCAGGCAGGAACTAGTAGAAGAAGTGATGGAAGTGATGATGATGGAGCAGATGGTGGGGGTGATCATAATGTAGGAGATGATGATGAAGAGGCAAATGATGGTGAAGATGGTGGGAATAATAATGATGGAAGAGATGATGATGGAGCAGATGATGATGAAGGTAAAAAAGAAGCAAGGAACAAAGACGGAGAAAAATTGAATGAAGAACAAGAAAACCAAGAACAACAAAAGAAGAAACAGCATGCCGAAAATGTAAGATATTAGTGATTTAAAAATGGTTATGTGCATGCAATATCATAAGTGATAAAATTTTATATAACAAGTGATAAAATGCTTATATGTATTCAATTTTTTTATTTTTTTTAATTTAAAAAACAGGCCAAAAAAGAAGCAGCTGCGAAAGAGCAAAATGAAAAAGAAACATACGAGGCAGCAAAAAAGGCAGCAACTGAAATTGCCGAAAATGAAAAGGAACAAAATGAAAAAGATAAAGAAGCAGAAGTTGCAAAAAAGAAAAAAGAAGAAAACTTGAAGAAACAAAAGGTAATATAACAAAAATAGTAATATGACAAAAGGTAATATCTCAAGTGATAAAATCTAATAGATCTTTATTTTTTACTAAAACATGTTGCGAAAGAAGCTGCTGCAAAAGAAAATGCAGCAAAAGAAAAAAAATTACAAGTTATCAAAGAACAAAAAGAAGCTGCTGAAAAAAGAAGACAAGATGAAATAACAGCAAAATTGAAGGAACAAAAGGTAATAAAACAAAAATAGTAATATGACAAAAGGTAATATCTCAAGTGATACAATCTAATAGATTTTATTTTTTTAAATAAAACAGGCTGCGGAAGAAGCTGCTGAGAAAGAGGCTGCAAAACAAAAAGAAACTTTAAAGCTAAAAGCTAAGCAAGAGACTGAAAAGAAAGCAGCTGAGAAAAGAAAAGTAGCTGCAAAGGAGCTTACCGAAAAAAGAGCAAAAGAAAAGGTTAGTTACTTTTGACTTTAAATTATCATGTTAAAGTAATATAACAAGTGATAAGCAAATCATCGTGCATGATATGTTTTTGGATCTAAATACTTTTTGATCTAAAAAACTTGTAATAAGGTCACAAGTGGAGTTTATTTTTCAACTTATTCTTCTTTGTTTCCTTTTTAATTTGCTCTCGATACAGGCTGAAAAAAAAGGTGCTGCCAAAAAACAAAAAGATGAAAAACAAGCAGCAGAAAAGGATAAAATTGCAGAATTTCAAAGTCCAAAAATTCAACAAAAGCCATTCAGAACAGGGAAGGATGTTGCTGAAGGAAGCATCAAAGATAAACAAATAAAAGAAGGGAAAAGGATAACGAAACCATCAATATACTTGAAATCACCATATAATAACAAGATGGCAAGTACGATGGAACCCTTAACAGAACATGAAACCCTGTTGGCAAACAACTTATTTTCAATGGAAGGAGACATCATGTAAGTTTAAATATTTGATGTTTCTCTTAAAGTTATGACATTTATCACCAGTGATATACTATGCATACTTAAGAAACTGATATTTATCACCTGTGATACTAAACACAGAGAGGAAGTATTCAATGATGGGATGGAGTCAATTGTACCAAGAATATCAATGCAGTCACTTGCACCTGGGTTGAAAATAGAAAGTCACATAATTGACGCATTTGTATCAGTGTTGAATCAAGAAGAGAGTAACAATAAAGATGGGAAAGACAAGAGAAGATACTACTTCAGAACAGATGCAATGGTAAGTATATTTAAATTTCAAAAATAGATGTATATCTAGAGTATCTATGTGTTTCAAAAAAAATGAATTTAAATTATCTCTTGTGATAAAACAGCTACTAGAGATTACGAAGCAGAGAAAAGACATACAAGCGCAGTATAACAAGTTTGAAAAAATGATGAAAAAGGATGAAGCAAATAAAAATTGAGAAATGTAAACCTTGCATTCTTCCCCATAATTGCTCACGATCATTACTATGTCATAGTTTTCAACCTTGAGAAACGTAATGCTACAATACTGGACAACAGTATATCTGATGTAGATTATGAAAGCAAATACAAAGCCGTCTTTGATTTTGTGGTAAGAAATGCTTGAACTGAAAACTATTTGAATACTTATATTTTATATGCATAGTAATATCACTAGAGATAGATTGTAGTAAGTAATATCTCTTTAATTTTATGTCAATTTGCAGAAATGGGTGTTTCAACAATATTTGATGAGTGTTGGCCACCCATGCATCAACCAACTAATAAAAGAGGCTCCATTAAAAGTTCCAAAGATGAAATGGAGAACTAAAGATAACAAGATCGACTGTGGCTTATACACGATGATGCATATGGAGATGTTTAAAGGTGAATTAGGACTGAAATGGAAGATTAACATACTGGATGAAAAAACGCAAGATATAAGGAACAGATAAGAAAAATGAGGATGAGGTATGCTGCCAAGATCCTTTTGCATGAAGTGAATGAGAAAAGTGAATTCATGTCAAAGAAAGCAATGGAGTTTGCTGAGAAATACCAAGAAAAAGAAAAGATGAAAATAATGGTTGAAGAAGCTATAAAGAGAAAGATAGATGAAGAAAACAAGTAGCATTAGTTGAATTTAATGCTTCTCCATGACAATTTATGTTTATGTTCAAGTATTTTATATTTCTGAAACAGTGTAGATGGTTAAACTAGGTTTAAGAATTAGATATTGAAAAAGCCATTTGGTAGTACTGCTGGGCCACGGAATGTGACGGACAGTGTCCAAGTTTGGGGTTACCTAAGAATGATGGTGCTCTATTAGGTCCCGAATCACATTCCCGGGTGCCGGAGATTGTACTCTGTCTTGTTATGACTTTATGCTTAAACTAAGTGTTAGGCATTACACAGATGAATGTAATCTGAATTTGAAAATACTTTTGGGTAAACTGAATATAACCTTCTTTTATATATTATCAGTTTGTGATTTTGTATGTATACAGGTGATAACTAATATGTTATTTTGTATCACAGGTGATATTCTGAATATCACAGGTGATATCCTGAATATCACAAGTGATATTGTAATTACACACAAGCTTGTAGAAGCTTGTGTGTACTAATCAGTTAGATACCTTTAGTTTTTAAGTTCCTTTGTTAACTGTTTGCTTAATTTGTATTTTCCAGCTTATTTCTCAAGTTATACAAATTTTGTTTTCACAAAAGCTGTTCATTTTTAGCTTATTAATAAGTTTCATAAAAAAAATTTGCAAAAACAAAAACGGGGAAGTTGGGAAGCCCAGGGTGAGCCTAGGCTCGAACCCCAGACCTCTACCATCCTCAACCAGTTTAACACCCCACAACCATCTCTGCCCTTGGGTCTTTTTCGTTATAGCTTGCACCTTTAATTCACTTAATCAATTTTTTCCCTTTAAATTAACTTCCCTTTTTATTCCTTTTTATTCAAATAAGAAATAGAAGGACTAAAACTGTAAAATTGCAAAAACAATAACCAATCGTTATCCATCGTTATCAGCTAGATCTGCAAAATACCCCACCAGACAAAAAAAACACACACACCATCTATATCTCTAAAAATCAAAACCTAATTACTGAATCGAACTCTGAAAAACATAAAGATGAATGAATCGAAAGCTGAAAAAGCAGATAAGGGAAAGAACATTGTTGAAAATGTGGATAATGGTATGACACTCATTTTAATCTTATTTAACTATTTCTTGTTATTGTTTCTGTATTTTTTAAGTGTTTTGGATACAATTTATGAAGATTTTTTTAAGTTATTGTGAAGAAATGATAGATTACAGATTATATTTAAAAAAAAAGATATAATGAGCTAATTATTGAGGATAAGTTTATTAGACTAAGTTATCTACTGGGATATAAGAGAATGTGTTGTAGACAAGAGGTTATGCTGTCGGTTAGAGGTTATGTTGTATATCAAAGGTTTGTTGAAGAACTGACTGTTTGGGGTCTTAGATTTTGTGATATGAGACCTTATGTTGTACATTTTGTAATATACCTGTCATTAGTATTGATTAGCAAATACATGTTCTTTGATATATGAGGTTATGCTGCGCCGCTTACAGTGGAGCAGCATCAACAAAAACAGATATGTGTGTAAACTGATATAGTTGTTGTATGTGTATTTAATTGTATATCTTAATTTAGAAAGTTAAGTTATCAAGTTCCTCCAAGTGCAATATTGTCTAATGAAAATGTAAAGAATGATAACTTATATGTGATTTGTTATGTGATGAAAATGCAGAGCATAAAACAGAGGAAACAAAACCAAAAAGAAGAAAACAGTTACCAAGATTAGGATGTGAGAAAAGATGTTTTGGACCTTTGCATCCGCTATTAGCAGCGCAACAAAAAAGGTTAGAGGAAAAAAAGAAAATGAAAATGCTGATGAAGGAACAACGGTTAGAGGCGGCAAAATTACAGAGTGAACAAGAAAAGGCTGAAAAGGAAGCAGCAAACAAGAAAGAAGCAGAGGAAAAACCTAAAGAACAGGTTAGTTAAATGTAAAAATAAATTATTATTAATAAATATCACTGGTGATACAATAAAAATCACCGATGATACAATAAATATCACTGGTGATACAATAAATATCAATGGTGATAAATTAACTGCTAATGTCCTATAACCTTCTTTACATTATACCACAGGCTGAAAAAGAAACTTCTGCAAAAAGAGAAGAAGCTGAAAAAGAAGCTAATGCAAAGAGAGAAGAAGCTGAATATGCTAAAGAGAAAAAAGTTGAAGACAAGAAGCGTGAAACAGCAAAAGGAAAAAGAAAAATAGATGAAACTGAGAATGATGAAAAAGAATTTGAAATGGACGAAAAAGATGGTAAGCATAATTCAGATGACGATAAGAAGGAAGGGATTGATAAAAATGTTAAAAAGATACGAAAAGTGTATACAACGTTGAGGTCAAGGGCAACAGTTAGGCCCCTTTTTGAAGCAATGCATGGGTTAAGCATAGAAAGAAAAAAAGTCATAAAACAAATGGGATTCGGAGAGTTGATTGATTTTCCAATAAATGAAGTACCAACAAAGCTAGCGTTTTTTGTAGTAGACAGCCTAGACATAGAAACAATGAACCTTAGGCTTCCAAAAGGAAATTTACAAATATCTCCACAGACGGTGAAGGAAGTTCTTGGGTTACCAAAGGGAACAAGGAGGTTAGAAAGAAATGAAGGACAATGAGAAAACAATGATCGATTTGAGGAAGAATGGAAAGATCAATTCAAAGATGAAAACAAGTTGACAATAAATGCAATATCAAAGCAGATAACAAAAACAAGAAACACAGACTTCATGTTCAGAATGAACTTTTTGATGCTAGTTGCAAATACCTTCGGAGTATGTGAAAGCAATTATGTGGTAAAAACCACGGTATTGAAAAACATTCTTGAAGAAGATGATGTGAGAGAGATAGATTGGTGCAGATATGTATATGAATGTGCAAGATTTTCGAAAAATGATTGGGCAACCAGAAAGAGGGATAGGACAGAGGTTGTCTATTACGGCCCAGTAACATTCTTGATGGTAACTCCTGATTTTTTTATTTTATTTTATTTTATTTTATTTTTTTTTTATTATTATTTTTTTTAATATAACAATTTATGATTGAAAAAATATACATGCATATATTTTTTCCTTTTTACATGATTTTTGCTTTAAGTATCATAGGTGATACTATTCGTTACTTTTATTTGTTAAAAAGACCATATGAAGTATCACCTGTGATATATACAAGTAAAGTTTAAAAAAACTTGATAATGTTTATATATGCTTTATCTGATAAATGGTTGTTGAAACAGCTTGCATATTTACAATATACAAATTTTGATGGAATGAATGTTCCTGTTCCGAGAAGAGTACCAGCTTTCAAAAGCTGGAACGCAAACTTATTGAAAAGTAGAGAGACTCTAGAACTGGATTACATAAAATATTTTGGGATGGTGGACATTATAGGAGGTCTAAATGAACAAGAAGAAACTGCTCAAAAGGAGGTGAGTGTATAAAATCTCTAGTGATATTAGATTATAATATCTAGAAAATTACTTTTGTGTTTAAAGTATAACTGATGATTTCTTCAAATTTAAATTCAATTACAGGAAATTTATCAAATGTTAGAAGATAAAATAGAAGGTGTTTTGAGTGATAAAGAATTGTTTGAAGAAACTATCAAAGAAAATCTAGTCAAGTTTGGAAATGATCAAAGGCTTATTCAATATAGAGAAAGATTGAAGCAGATTTTCAGAAACCCAAATGATAATTTCCAAGGAAGAAGTCCGTTCTATTCATCAAGAGAATCAAGCTCTATCAAATTTGGAACAAGTGATGATGAAGATGATAACAATGGAGATGAAAAGGCAGAATGTGAATATGAAAATAGAGAACATGGAGATGAAAATGGAGAATCTATGATAGTTGATGATGATGAAGCTGACAAACACGATGCCGCAAATGATGATAATGCAGAATCAAACTATGATGAAGATGAAGGTGCACAAGGGATTGGAAATGATCAAACTGCAGCAAACAACGAGGGGAGTAGTAGCAAAAATGATGTAGCTGCGGAAAACAACGAGGTCAGCAGTAGAAACAAGGATGAAGCTGCGTGAAATGATAAAGGAAAAAAAGATGAAAAAAAAAACAAGGAACAGTCAAAAATGAGATGAAAAATGAATGAAGACAAAAAAATTTAAGATCAAATAAAACTTGGTGATGATGTATCTATTTTTGAGGAATTACTGGATATAACCGATGATGAATTTAAGAAAGAATTGAGAGAAATACAACAAAAACAAGCCAAAATGGCTTCAAAACCGCTTGAAGAATTAACTGATGAAGAATTTCTTGAAGTTTTCCAAGAGGCTGAAACGCAGACACTTGGGAATCAGAAAAACATAGAAGAAAAACAAAAGGAACAAGCAGGTTCATCTTCACAAAAAGAAAAACAAAAGGAACAAGCAAGTCCATATTGTTCTAAAAGTAGGGAGCACAATTTTGAGTTCACACCAAGATCTCAGCCAACCTTTGATCTAGGATTTGATAGCCTAATAGTAGAGTCAAAACCATTCAAAAAAACAGAATCAAATGATGAAGAAAAGCAATCTCGGTGCCTGCAATCACCCTATATAAACCAAAAGGACAGCAAAACAGAAGAGCTAACAGAGGATGAAATACTATTGGCAAGAAGCATCTTCTGTATGCCAGGAAACGAAGCGTAAGATTAACTTTAAATATTTATAAAGTTTACTTGAATTTATCACAGGTGATACCTCAAGTGTTCTTTTTAACAAATGAAAGAAATGAGTAATATCACCTGTGATACATAAAGAAATAAATAATATCTGTAGTTTCTTATACTTATCACCTGTGATATTGTCAAAAACAGAGAGCAAGTTTTCAACGACCAACGTGTAGGATTAATGAGAATGAATGTCCAATCACTAGCACCAGGATTGAAAATTGAAACTCCTATGATCGACACATTTGCTTCAATCCTAAATTACGAAGAATGGGAATCAGAGAAAGAGATTAAAAGGCATTACTTTTATACATCAATGATGGTAAGATAAATTTAATTTAAAAATAATGTATTAAAATTGAATGTATTTATGTATTAACTTAATTTAACTTGTTTTTAATTATCAAGCAGCTGCCGGCAATAATACAAGATAATCGAGAATGCATGCTTACCAAAGATGATATAATAGATAAACAATACGATGAGTTTGCAAAGATGATTGCAATTCAGATGGAAGATGATATAAGGAAGCTACAATTTGAAGACGTTAACTTGGTATATCATATGACTTTTATAAATTAATCAATGAACTTAGTCTATTATTTTAAAACTTACATCATTTTTATAATTTTATGATAACATGTTTTCTTCCCAATCATAGCACATGAACATTACTACCTAATAGTTTTCAACATCCTCAAAGGAACATCTGTGATAATAGATAACAGTGATTCAGATGGAACGTACGAAGGAAAGTACAAAGAGAACTATGATCTTGTGGTAAGAAAAACTATACTGAATACTTCATATGTAATTTATTTGTGTCAAATATAATTACAATATCACTTGTGATATTCAGAATATCACTTGTGATACTAGTCTATAATTGACACTTTGTAATTTAATTTTCAGAGGGCTGTTTTTGCAAGGCATTTGTCTACATATCTACATCCAAAAGGAGATGAATTACTGAATAAAAAAAAATCCAACAATCTTAAACATGAGTTGGAGAACAAAGAAAGAAAAAATAGATTGCGGTTTGTATATGATGTTGCATATGGAACATTATGAAGGAAGGAGTGGAGCAAAATGAGAAATAGGCATGCTAAAAGAAACAAACAAAAATCATCAAATGCAGATAAACAGCTTGAGAGCCAAGTATGCAGCAAAGATGATACTTCATGAAGTAAATGAAAACCAAAAGATGATGTCAGACTACGCATTAAAGTTTTCAGCCGAAAACCCAGACGAAGAAGAAGGAAAGAAAATGGTTGAGGAGGCAATAAAGAGAAAGATTGTAGAACAAGATGCACAAAAGCCTGGATCAAGTGGTTACTAATTTGACATTTAATTTTTGTATAGAAACTTGTAATGTCGTAGGCCATCTCGTATTTTATACTTCTGAAATAGTGTAGATAGTTAAACTAGGTTTAAGAATTAGATATTGCAAAAGCCATTTGGTAGTACTGTCGGGCCACGGAATGTGACGGATAGTATCCAAGTTTGGGGTTACCTAAGAATGATGGTGCTCTATTAGGTCCCAAACCACATTCCCGGGTGCTGGAGATTGTACTCTATTTTGTTATGGCTTTATGCTTAATCTAGGTTTAAAAATTAGATATTGCAAAAGCCATTTGGTGGTACTGCCAGGCCACGAAATGTGTAACACCCCCATTTTCGAGATACGCAGCGGAATATAAGCTTGGGGTGTTACTTCATGGTTCACAGTCATGAGAATAGGAAACGACTCGAAAAGAGACGTTTTTAAATAAAAATTTGTTATCATTCATTTATTTAATATCAGAGTACATAAGATAGGTCCCAGAGGGAGGTTTCGAATTACATTATAAAAGTTGCTTTATCCTGTTGAATGATAACAAAGTGGACACATTTTTATTTTAAGAAGAAAGTCCACCGCCGCTCCATGCCATTAATCATACTTCTAGATACCTGAGATAAACATGCTTAAAAGTCAACACAAAGGTTGAGTGAATCTATAGTGTTTAAAGTTATAATTAGTTTGGACACAAGCTAGAATCAGAGAAATCAGTTATATCATAGTTTGGAAATATTGCACTAAACCTCATGACACGCAATGCGTTAACAGTTTCCACGTTCCACAATCACGATTGAAATGAGAGTGGTCTTGCCCCCGAGTTCAAGATATCAAATATAATGCATCTGTCTAACCGACTATCATAAAGATATCCATCCGGTTAGAACAAATGGGTCGTCAGGCCAATAGACCTATTCACATATTCGCGCTCACCCACCAGGTGACTAATGGTGCATGATATGAGGGTCTTTTAAATAAATAATTCAATCTCAATAATAAGGAAAGTTAGCCTAGTGCAATAACAATCAGGAAAATACTTGTGTTCGGTTTAATAGCATGTATCTCCCCACATATTTGGAAAACACGTAAATAAGAAAGGTGGGACTATAAACTCACCTGTTTAATCTGGATGGAAAACAAAGTTTACAAAGTTGATAAACGTCTCCGGCTTGCAACCTGGGTTGTTATGTCAAGTTTCAGTAATCGTTCCTGAATTTATATAAGTTTCCAATGTTCGTTTTGTAACCTTCTGGTTGGTGATTAAAAGCTTAATTGAGCCAATATGTAGTTTCAAAAGTAAGATTTTATCTTATCTTCTTATCTGTAGGTTTCGATTTTGTCCGTTCGTTAAATAGATACTTCGTTTGTTAGTTACGGTACAAAACGTATATTAAATTTAAATAAAACTTAATATAATAATAATATTAATAATAATAATTATATTAATAAAATAATATCAAATAATAATTAGGGTTTATATTATATTTTCATTTTAGACCCTCAAGTTTCTATAGTTGGCAATTTTTACCCTTAAACTATATGGAAATGACAACTTTTACCCTCGGACTTTAGTTAGTTGTCGCTTTGTACCCTCAGGTTTCAAAATATACAGTTTATCCCCCTTAGGGATTCCCCGATCATAAAATAAATCCAAAACACAGAACTTGATGGTGCTTTGGCAAGTTTAGTCCCTATATCTCTAAGGGCTTTTTATTCGACATCCCATATATCAAAAACAATTTATATCTCGTGTTTTACCTTGAAACCTTTTACGACTCTTTTTCTAAAATGTCTATAAGTGTTATAAAAGTATTTTTTGTAAAATATTATGGGCTGATTCGAACCCACGAATTCAAAAATAAAAACAGAAAGTCGTGGCTTAGGTTTACTCGACACAGAATTTTAACCCAACTTCTTTTGCCTCGTTCTCCCTCGTTTCTTAACGAAAAACGTTGACTCTTTTTCCTATGTGTAGCTCTTTGAAAGGAATTTAACCATGTTGAAACCCAGATTTTTAGAGACTCGTTTGCTATACGAAATTTAGGACGAAAGCAGCAGATCTACTGTTGTGTCGACAGGAAAGAAAAAGAAAGAAAAACTAGTTTTCTTGAAATCCGATCTTTATACCTAGTGTTTTTATGTTATACTTAGTATATTTAACATATATAGAGTGTTCTTAATCCATAGTAAAGATCCTAGGGTTCCAAAAATCCATTTCATACTTATTTCTAAAAATCCATTCGGTTTGAAATAAAAGAAACAAAATTTCATTTCTGCTATTTATAGGTTATGACTCTTATTGATACATGTTCTAGGATTTTTTTAGACACATATGGAATATATAAAAGTAAATGAAATGGGCTAGAAATATACCTCCTATATAAAAGTCGATTAGGGCAGTTTTGAAGAAATAGGGTTCGAACTTTCTTCATACTGGACCTAGCTTGCTTCTACTAGTTCCTTAGGGTTGTATGGACTTATTTTAGGCTTGTGGGATCAGTGGTGTAAAGGTTTAAGGCTGTTTGGTTTGGTTCGAATGGGTTATGGGGTGTTCTAGGGTTTTCATGGTGGTTGTTATTTATAGAAGACAATCTAGGGTTTCCTGATTTTTCTAGGGTTATTTTAGAGTGATGTGAGATGATGTGGATGGTCAGGATTGGACCACACAGGAGGAGGGGGTTTTAAGGGATGTGTATGCTTCATATATCACACAAGTGTCCCTTCTCTAGAAGGAAAATGTGTGGCTTATTAAGGTTCATACAAAGGTAGCTTAAGGTTGAAGAGAATGATTTTAGAGTTGATGTTCTTGTTTAATTCGAACTAACTAGATGAAATAGGCTTAGTTTGGTTCGTTGGTTGCTTCTAAGAGTTGTACATAGGGCTTAGTTTAGTAGTACTCTAGGGTTTAAGGTAAGATTAGAGTTTCTAGGGTTGTAAGATGTTTAGAGATGATTTTTAGATTTCTAGGAAATAATTTTATGTGTATCGAATTACATATTTAGGTGAGAAAATAATTTTGTGCTTTATGAAGTTGTACTCTAGCTTTAATAAGGTTGTACTAGGGTTAGGAAAATATAGAAAATATAATTTTAATTATTTCCTAATTTTATATAATTTTTATTAAGCTTTATATGCCTTTTAATAACTTTTTAAGTTTTTATGCATTGATGGGTTGTACCTTGAGTTTAAGGACTTGTACACTTATTAAATAAATAAACTCATTTCAAAAATTAATATATAAAATTATTACATTTTATATCTTTAAAACATTTATTATTAAGTTTTATATAAAGTTTTTATAAGAAATTAGTTTTCATGCTTTGAAGACTTGTACCTTAGTTTAGAAGACTTGTACTTTTATTTAATGAGTTTAGGAAAAATTTAATTCTTAAGGCTTGTATATGAAAACTTGTAAATTATGCTTTTAAATAAATATAATTAGGGTTTTAAATAAGTTTTTATAAATATATAGTTTTTATGCATAAAAGACTTGTCCATTGACTTTAAATGACTTGTACATTTATATTTTATAAAAATCTTATATAAATAAATTAGGTTTTGTAAGTTTTGTACATAATTATCTGAAATTAGGGTTTTAACGGGAGTTATTTAGGATTTCTATGCTTTAGACACTTGTACACTAATCATATAATTTGTACTTTAGTATTTCTAGGGTTTTGCTGTTCATAAATGTTGTTATGGTAATTTAGAGTTTCATAAAACTCTCACCAGTTAAGAAACATTCAGTTTTAAACGTACGTTAGCGAAATAACGTAAAGTGGTAAGTGGGTCCTCATAACGTTTTAGGTCAATGATGTTTACATAGGTAAATGCTAAACCAGTTAAGGTTGGGTTGCAAGCACGGTTATTTGGGAT
The DNA here is from genome assembly GCA_021014915.2 of Artemisia tridentata subsp. tridentata. Classification (NCBI taxonomy): domain Eukaryota; kingdom Viridiplantae; phylum Streptophyta; class Magnoliopsida; order Asterales; family Asteraceae; genus Artemisia; species Artemisia tridentata. The sequence continues at coordinate 315,482,396 of CP139505.1, read as the reverse complement.
GTGATCTTCGTCACATAAGATAATAGTTACAATCAAGGGAAGAAAAAAAAATTACGTGGAAAAAGGATAAGTATTCTGAGAGATGGTTTATTTTAATGAGGGATTTTTCATAGTGGTTACAGAATGTGACGGACAATGACCAAGTTGGGGGTTACCTAAGAATGATGGTGCTCTATTAGGTCCCGAACCACATTCCCGGGTTCCGGAGATTGTACTCTGTCTTGTTATGGCTTTATAGTTAAACTAAGTGTTAGGCATTAGACAGATGAATGTAATCTGAATTTGAAAATACTTTTGGTTAAACTGAATATAACCTTCTTCTATATATTACCAATGTGTGATTTTGGATGTATCACAGGTGATACCTAATATCTTATTTTGTATCACAAGTGATACCTAATAAGTTATTTTGTATCACAGGTGATACCTCATAATGTAAGTAGGTAACAACAAGTATTTAGCAAAAAAAAATAAGCTTAAAAGTCTACACAATAAGCAACATGAAAATAGCTTATCAAATTCTTAATATTAAGACAAAAACATTACATAACAAAAATATTATTAACTAAAACATAAAATTCAATATTTCTTGAACTTGGCCTAAGACTTCGAAACATAAAATTTACCATCTTCAATTTGTTGGTAAATTTTAACTATTTCTTGTCGAAACTCTTCTATATTTTTATTACGATCATCAACTCTTTTCTGATACTCGAAAATCATCTTTTCATCTTGTTTGTTTCTTGCTTCATGATTCTTGATACGTTTGTTATAGATATCAATCATATGCTGTTCAACAACATACTTACTAGAATGAAAAATATTCCAAACTTCTGGCGAGATACCAAATTTTTTATGTTTCTCTGGCATTGGAGGAGGAGATGAATCTCTTACACGTTTTTTCTTTGGATCATTTTGAGAAGATGATGATGCCATTGGATTTGGATAAAGAAATATGTAGCAGAAAAGGAAATAGAAAGTGATGAATTTAAAATGATGCCATTGCAAGTTTTTGTTTTGTATATATAGACACTGAAAATGCATTACAACGGATAGTGAAAGTCATGACGCTTAGTATTTAACATGATATTAAATACTAACAGTGATTTAATTATATTACCCATAAATATGTTGGTAAATTCTCATATTATACTAACCGTCATTTTATTATACTAACCGTCATCTTATTATACTAACCGTTATTTTATTATATTTAACAAAAAAAAAAAGAAGAAGTTGAAGAAAAAGAAGATGATAAATTTGATGATGACCAAAAAGAAGAAGAAGAAGAAGTAGAAGAAGATGATGATGACATTTTTAAGCCAATGAAGTATATTAGAGAATCAGATGAAAATGACTCTAATTTTGAAAAATCTCCAACACTTAAAGATTATGATAAAGATAAAGCAAAACATGCAAGAATGCATGATCAAGGAGAAGAAGAAGATCAAAACTAAATTAGTATTTGTGTTTAAAAGCTTTATATTTTGTGTTTTGCTTTAGAAAATATTAAGTTGTATCAAACTAAATATTTTGTGTTCATATTTTAAACTCAAAATTTTGTATGTATCACAGGTGATAACTAATATGTTATTTTGTATCACAGGTGATACCTAATAAATTATTTTGTATCACATGTGATACCTAATAACTTAGCCAAAACAGTTTAATGCTTTATCACAAGTGATAAATGTCAAAGTATTCCATTAAATTACAAAAATAAAAAATAAAAAATACACCAATCAGTAAAACTCATATTTCAATCAGTAAAAAAATACAAGCCTTTAACCTTTTATGAACAAATAAACCAAAAAAAAAATAATAAAAAAAAATCTTCTTGTGTGTGTCGTCCGATATCACAAACTGATCAATAGCAGTACAAACTCTTTTCAACAAAGCACTAATATTGAACAGCATTAAAACCAACTAGCAGTACTAACCAATGTGTGATTTTGTATGTATCACATGTGATACCTAATAAGTTATTTTGTATCACAAGTGATACCTAATAAATTATTTTGTATCACAGGTGATACCTCATAATGTAAGTAGGTAACTACAGTCTACGCAAACTCAGTAATAATCAAACAATCATGTATAAGTCTGTTATTCAAATTTCATCAACACAATCTGGAAAATTTAAAATTAACAAAGATACTAAAAAAAGAAGCGGACGACTTATGTTGTAATTTCTGGTTGATCCAAGTGGTCCTCTTCTCTTGTAATTTATGGTTGATCCAAGTCACCCTCTTCTCTTGTAATCTCTGGTTGATCCAAGTCACCCTCTTCTCTTGTAATCTCTGGTTGATCCAAGTCACCCTCTTCTCTATACTTTTTTGGGCAAGTCCTCTTGTTGTGACCATCTGTAGCTCCACATAGTGAACATGCATTCTTGTTCTTCAAATTCTTATCAAGAGCTTGCTCTTTACCTCCTTTTATACGCATCTTTTGACGGCCTTTGGGGTTACAAACAGATGGATTGTTAACGGTTTTTACAGCCGACTTCGGGACTCCAACAAGTTCCTCCAAATTATCAAGCTTGTTCTAAGATGGAGGATTTGGACAATCAGACTCGACATCAATCTTTAGCAACCTCAACTTCTCAACAAAAGCAGACAACCTTGCCTCGTCTTTACTCAACATATGAACACAGTGATCAACAATAGAACTTGCCTCATTTGCATAATTCTCAACAATCTCATTCTTCTCACCATATCTGTTCCTTTTGTTCCTCAAAGCAGCAGGTATAAGGTTCTTTGTCCAACGCCTCAATATGTATTGATTTGGGATCACTTCAATGTTAGCGTTCTTAGAAAATGTGTCTGCATAATATTCCAACTCGAACAAAAAGTTGACAGGAACATACAACTGATCCATCTTCTTGGTTACGCAACACCTTCATGGACAAAAAGTAATAAGATAGGTAAAAATCACATGTGATAATACAAAGGAAAAAACAGAACAATGTTTTTAAGAAACTAACATACCTTAAACAGTCCATCTACTCTATAAAACAGGTTAATTGGCTCTTCTTCTTCATCTTTATCCTTATCCTTACCATTATCCTTAACTTTCTTCTTAGCTTTCTCTTTCTTCTTAGCTTTCTTCTTCTCCATAAATTCATCAACAAATTTCGTCTCTTTAATAATAGAAACCTCAGATCCTTCAACCAAACTTTTGGCATCTATTTGGCAAAACCATGTGCCTGCAAATATCTCTGCCTGAACCAACTCGAACAAAGGACGAGTATAAACCTTCAATGCATGATGTTCAATCTTAAGATAGGTTCTAAACTTTGGAACAGAATCAATAGTCTTATTGTAACACCCCAACCCAACAAGGGTAAAGATATCACAACAATGGTGGCATATCAGAAGTCACAGAACATTCAATAATATAAAACTCCAAAAGTCTTAACATTAAATCCAAAATAAGTCAACATAACTTAAATCAAAATGCAAGACAAATAACTAAAGTACAAAATCCAATATTCAAATGCCTAAACAATGGCATATCAAAATAAATAGAAGTTCAAATGGTAAGGCTAAATAACTAAGGTCAACTCCAAAATAGATCGCTCTCATCCCAAAGCTAAACCCAGCTCCTAGCTTAAGTACCTGCCGCAGGAAAAGAAATGCGGCTGAGTTTCAAAAGCTCAGTGAACAAATATATAGATAAACAAGGCAGTAACATGTAACAGTAAAAAATAATTCAGGAATACAAATCATACTGATACAAAATAAAAAGGAAAGAAATAAGAAATGGATCATTTATAAAAGAAAAGAACAAAAGTGAATAAGATTTTAGAAAAAAACAGGAACACAGGAATCTATCACGAGCCCAGATGACCGATAATACCATAGCATACTAATATAATAAAACAAACCTGTGTAGAGTGATCAGCTCTCAGACAAAGTGAAAGACGTGTATCGCACACACAATCAGTCACCAGATACAATAATCATAAATATATAACATATACAGATAACAGGTCAAATCTAGGATGCACCCATACGCCCCCGCAGATAAATCAATAATAATAATCATAATGGCCATAGCAAATAATAAATAAGGGACGGAACAGGTCATCACTCTCCTGCCCTAGAGTCATGTCAGAGGTGCGTCAATGACATAGACATAAACCCTCATGCCTAGTGATTGGCTCGTAATATCAAACTGTAGATCAAAGGTCGGGCGTACTACCAAATAATCAAAAGTTATGTCTTAAAGGTACATGGCAAAAGATTCAGACAAGATCACATCAAAAGTTCACAAACAGGAGGGAACATAGTAATGGTATAGGAAATCCTAATAAGGAAAATGGAAAGCTGAAAGAAAAGGGAATGAAAAAACCCTTACTGAAAAAGGGCAGAATATCTGTACCTTATGAGCACAGCAGAAAGACAAGAAAGCAAACACGAAGTAGAAATCAGGGCTTTTCCTTCTTCACACCTAAAGAAGTAGAAGACGGAATTACGAAATATTCAAACTCAGATTATTACTTTTTATTTATCTTTCCATTTTAAGTAACTTTCTATTTTTAGTAGCCTTCTAGATTTAGTAAGATGTTAATATCCCAGATTAGGTTAAGTCCTTATTTCAAGATTATTATGGAATTAAGGTACATTTTATCAGTTACAAAAGTTTAGGGTTAATTATGACAATATACATAGTTTAGGGTTTTAATTGTAAATTCATTAGATTCAAAGGTTTAAAATGAAAATACTTTAAGTTACTGATTTAAATACTCATATTATTCAGAATGACATTTTAATCCCTTTAGTTTCCCAGTTTACAGTTTATACCCTTTAGTTTCATTAATTACAAAACAAACCTTACATTTACATAATTCATGATTTAATCCCAATAATATTCATATTTACCAAACAAGCACCTTATTTTATAAATTTACAGAACATCACCTCAGAATTATATGAAGTACGAATTAGACCCTCAGAATTTAGTAATTACACAATTTGTCCATTAACTTTACAAAACTTACAATTTAAATCATAATTTATTTATAATTACACACCAAGCCCATAAATACTCAAAATTACACATTATACTCTTTATGACATTATTTACACAAAATAACTTCAAGTTTCCAGAATTTACACTTTTAGTCCCTCTACTTTAATTAATTACAAATCGACCCTTACAAATATAATTAATTCATTTTCTTGCAACATTTACACTTAGGACCCTCAAGTTATATTTTTCCCACATTTCTACTGAATTATATGACATCACAAAAATATCCCAGAAGTTTCAAAGTTGGCAAAACTCACCCTTATACTTTTAAGAACCAATCGTACATACTTTTAACTTATAAAACTAAACCCTAGTTTATCTAATCATTATACCATCATGACAAATCATTGTTTGCATTAATTACACCAGATCTAACCATATAAACCCTAAACCCCAATGGCATTCTAGGGTTTTTTTTTTTCTTTATTTTCCTTTAAATCGATTATAAAACAACAATTTGCATCAATTATTCTGAGCTTCTATAAATCATGTGGTTATTTTTATAGGCTTATATTATCAGTATAGAACATGTAAAAATTATGTTTACACTCCAAAAAATTCGTATGACACTATTTGGAATTTATGTGTGTTTTATCTCTTGTAATTTCGTACGCATGATTTAGCTTGCATGATTCATGTTTAACATTTTTAATGAGTTATAATCGACATAAATATCATTAGAAAAATGCTAGATCAATTATACAACGTAAGAATTAGTCATGGGATTTTTATACCTATCAAGCGCAAAGGATCGAACAAAACCAAAACACCACGATCAAACGAAGGCTTCCACAACTCGACTCCTATTTTTCGTAGCTTCCTTACACCTCAATGGACTCCAAAAATTGCTTGATCAGTTCCAGAAAGTCGAATGGAGGCTTGGTCGATTTTTGTGTGTGTCGATGTTTAGGGTTTCGGCAAAATAGGGTTTTATAAAAAATATGGTTTGTATTTATACTTAACAAACCTAATTAGGAGGGGGATAGGGTCCAGAAATTCGGCCCAAATATTATCATAAGATCATAACTTGATTTTGTGTATAACTCCTTAAATTAGTTTTGTATTTATCTTTAATAAAATGATTTTACAAAATATATAATAAACTTTTATTAATTAATTTCGGATCATGTATAATTGCATACGTGATTTTATAATTCTTGGACATTCAAAATAATGTAATGTTGTTCCAAAAATTAATTTACTTGATATGTAGTTCGTTTTCAGTAGTTTGGAATTGTTTCAGACTTTTATAAGTTATTTATTTAGGTTCTATGGTTTCAGGGGTAATTTGGTCATTTTACAGGTTATCTGAATTTCAGGTATTACAACTTCTTTCCCACTAACAAAAAAATTTCGTCCTCAAAATTTGCAGAAAGCAGAAAGGAAAAGAGAACGGAAAACAAAACGAAGGAGAACGGAAAACAAAACAAGGACATACCGGATTAAAACGAGAACTGCGGATAACTTGCTCATATTGACTCTTCAGTTTCCCAGGTAGCCTCACGCTCCGGGTGATTTCTCCAAAGAATCTTTACGAACGGGATAACTTTATTTCTCATGACTCGTTCCTGACGGTCCAGAACCGCTTCCGGTTCTTCACACAAGGACATATCAGGCCGGATCTGATCGAGCGGATAAGATACCACATGCAATGGATGATAATTGTATCCCCTCAGAAGAGATACATGGAAAACATTATGCACATGAGATAGCTGAGGAGGTAAGGCCAAACGATAAGAAACCTCCCCAATACGCTCCAGGATTTCAAATGGTCCAATAAATCGAGGACTCAACTTGCCCTTGATTCCAAAACGCCTGACACCACGGAAAGGAGATACTTTCAGGAATACCCGATCACCTACATTAAATTCTAGATCCCGACGGTGCTTATCAGCATAACTTTTCTGGCGCGCACGCGACTCTTTCAGTTTCTCTCTAGCAATAGCTACATTTTCATTTGTGATCTCAATCATCTCAGGTCCTTCAATCAGACGTTCACCTACTTCATTCCAATAAACAGGAGCCCTACATTTCCTACCATACAACATCTCGAAGGGAGCCATTCGGATACTCGCATGCCAACTGTTATTATACGCAAACTCTACCAAACATAAGTACTCATCCCAACTACCTGTCCATTCCAGCGCACAAGCCCTTAACATGTCTTCCAAGGTCTGAATGGTCCTCTCAGAATGACCATCAGTTTGGGGATGAAATGCAGTACTGAACTTAAGGCGAGCGCCCCAAGCTTTATGAAGTCCCTTCCAAAAACGCGAAGTGAAACGAGGATCACGATCTGAAACAATAGACGAAGGCATACCATGCAATCGAACAATCTCTTGCTGAAAAACTTCCGCCAACTTGCTGACACTATAGGTCATACGGATAGGTAAGAAATGAGCGGATTTAGTTAGCCGATCAACGACCACCCAAATCGCATCATGTCTTTTACGAGTAACAGGCAGACCACAAACGAAGTCCATGGAAATCTCATCCCATTTCCATGTAGGAATCTCCAAAGGTTGTAATAGACCACTAGCTCGCTGATGCTCAATCTTAACTTGCTGGCAGGTCATGCATCTAGCAACAAATAACGCCACGTCTTGCTTCATACCATTCCACCATAAATGCTGCTTAAGATCCCGATACATCTTGGTAGAACCAGGATGGATAGCGAAAGGAGAACTGTGAGCCTCAGTCAACACAGCCTCACGCAAGTCGGAATCATTAGGCACACATAAACGATCCTCATACCAGACGACTCCATCATCATCAACTCTAAACTCAGTTTGCTTACCCTCTTCAATATTCTGAACAATAGCCCAGAGTTCACCATCATCTTTCTGAGCCTCTTTAATACGCAACATCAGATTTGACTCAATCTTTAAGCTAGCCCAGTAACCAACATCACGCCGAACACACAACTCAACATCCAACCGCTCCAAATCCTTGAGGACACGCGGATCAATCTCCAAACTTGCAATCAATCCAGATTTCCGACTAAGTGCATCAGCAACCACATTAGCCTTACCTGGATGATATTGGATGTTCGTGTCAAAATCCTTCAGAAGCTCTAGCCATCGCCTCTGTCTCATATTAAGCTCCTTCTGAGTAAAGATGTATTTGAGACTCTTGTGATCAGTGAAGATATCACATGATTCGCCGTACAAGTAATGTCTCCAGATCTTCAATGCAAAAACTACAGCTGCTAATTCTAGATCATGAGTTGGATAATTTTCCTCATAGGGTTTCAATTGCCTCGAAGCGTAGGCAATCACCTTGCCGTTTTGCATAAGCACACAGCCCAAACCCTTCTTAGAAGCATCACTATAGATTTGGAAACCTCCAGAACCCGATGGTAAAGTTAGAATAAGTGCAGACACCAATCGCCTTTTCAACTCTTCAAAACTCTGCTCACGTTCATCCGTCCAGACAAACTTTTCACCCTTCCGCATCAGTTGAGTCAATGGCAAAGCCAACTTAGAAAATCCTTCCACAAAACGCCTGTAGTAGCCAGCTAATCCTAGAAAACTCCTGACTTCAGTCACAGTGGTAGGTCTCGGCCACTTGGTGATAGCCTCAACTTTAGATGGATCCATGGTGATACCATCTGCAGACACAATGTGACCAAGGAAAGCTACTTGGTTCAGCCAGAACTCACACTTAGAAAATTTCGCGAATAATTTCTGCTGCCTCAGGATACCCAGCACAATACGCAAATGTTGCTCGTGCTCCTCGGACGATTTAGAATATACCAGGATATCATCGATGAAAACAATGACGAATTTATCAAGAAATTCATGGAAAACCCGATTCATTAAATCCATAAACACAGCAGGAGCATTTGTTAAGCCAAAAGGCATAACCAGAAACTCATAGTGTCCATAACGGGTGCGGAAAGCAGTTTTAGATACATCCTGCTCTTTAACTCGCAATTGGTGATAACCAGATCGCAAGTCAATTTTGGAGAAGACTTTAGCTCCCTGCAACTGATCAAACAAGTCATCAATGCGAGGAAGCGGATAACGGTTTCGAATGGTAATGCGATTAAGCTCACGATAATCAATACACAGGCGCATAGACCCATCCTTCTTCTTCACGAAAAGCACAGGAGCACCCCATGGCGAAACACTAGGTCGAATGAATCCACAATCCAGCAACTCTTCCAGTTGCTCCTTCAACTCTTTCAGTTCAACAGGTGCCATCCGGTACGGAGCCTTAGAGATAGGTTCGGCACCGGGAATTAGATCAATAGAAAATTCCACTTCTCTAGCCGGAGGAAGACTAGGAAGTACTTCAGGAAAAACGTCAGCAAAATCCCGAACAATGGGAACACTAGAAATATCCGGACTCTCAACAGACGAATCCTTAACCGAGGCTAGATAACCTTGGCAACCATGAGACATCAAGGTTCGAGCTTTCAAGGCAGAAATGATTTTAACAGTTTTAAGAGGACGAGATTCATGGTAAATGAATTCAGGATTATTCAGGTCACCAAAATCACATTTCTGGCGTGGCAGTCAATGGTTGCTCGATGGAAAGCCAACCAATCCATACCCAGGATGACATCAAAATCAATCATGTCCAGAGGAAGTAAATTCGCCGGACGAACCCGATCATCGAAGCGTAACGGACAATTCAAATATTCATGGTTGATAAGAATGTGGTTTTTCATGGGGGTAGATATAGCAATTGGGTTATTTAGTGATGTTGAAGGTATGTTCAGTTTCTTAGCCAATTTCATAGATATGATAGAATGTGTTGCTTCAGTGTCAAATAACGCGAAGACAGTAAAATCACCAATATACAAAAAGCCGGTAATGGTACCTGTGGCCTTAGCCGCCTGATCCCGTGTAGTAGAAAACACACGCCCAGTATTCGGAGGTGTAGGAGGAGGAGGAAGAAGATAGTTCCTGGCAGATGCAGGATTCTGCTTTGGGCAGTCCTTCACCCGATGATCAGCAGACCCATATCGAAAACACGCACCAGACGCTCTACGACACTCCCCTGGATGACTTTTCCCACAAGTAGTACAGATAGGAGGTGGAGGTAAGTTCCCAGATGAACCCTTCTGAGCACTCGATCCAGAACCCCGAGACTGGTGCTGAAAACCCTTAGAAGGTTTATCCTTCCACTGCTTCTGACCATTATTGCGCCCCTGGCGCTCATCACCCTGCCTAGAAATCGAACCAGAATCCTGACCCCTCGAATCTGGTCTCCGCTGATCATAGCTCCTACCGGGCTGACCCTGATAATCACGACCACGATCTGACTGACCCCGCTGTTCAAAGCCCTTACCAGAAAACCCCTTGTTGTCCCGATTCTGACTCTGCTGCTGAATCCTGTCGCCATCACGGTTCCACTTGCAACCCACCTTCTCATGAAAAATCTCGATGTTGTGAGCTGCGTCGCAACATGCTGACGGATCAGCGAACTCCTGATTAAGAAGACGATTTAAAACCCAACTCTTCAGTGCCCACTTATAATGCTTAGCCTGATGCTCAGCATCCCCAGCCACCGGACCCACAAAGCTAACCAATCTCTGGAATCGCTCCAGAAATTCCCCTGCATTCTCAGAATCTAGCTGGGCAATAGTGTTGTACTCCCAAATAAATCTCTGCTGCTCAGATACAGGGAAGTACCTATTATAGAACGTAGTACGAAAGTTAGCCCAAGTACAACCAAGAACATAAGTATCGCCTCCCTTAGCTTCCTTGTGCGCCTTCCACCAGTTAAGCGCATCACCCTCAAGCTTAAACGCAACCAGACGAGTCTTAAACTCGTCTTCACAACCCAGTACCTCAAACAGCTTCTCCATGTGTGTTATCCAGTCCTCTGCACAGAGGAGTAGAAGCAGTACTGAAAGACAACGGTTTGAGTTTATTGAAACTCTCAAGCCAACCATTAATGGTAGTGGGTCGGCCCCCACCACAACCAGAACCACCAGCACCACTAGAGGGACCAGCACCACCAGAACCACCAGAGGGACCAGCTCCATTTCGGAAATCATTGATCATCCGAGTGATCACCTCGTTAGCATTAAGCCCAGGTAGCAAATTGGCTATAGCATTAGCCACCAACTCCTCCAGGTTAGGGATTTGCTCCTCCCCATCGGAATAGTCACCACGACGAGTAACAACCATCTACAGGATTTTCAAACGATTAGAAAGATCGAACAGGAAATGATAGAGCAAAAGAAAAACATGGCAGAGCAGGACAGGAAAAGAGAGTACGCGAAAGGAAACCTAATGTCTACCCAATCCTCACAGGTCGATAGCCTAAGCTCTAAGGTTTTCATGAAAGCCTGTGCTCTGATACCATAAATTGTAACACCCCAACCCAACAAGGGTAAATATATCACAACAATGGTGGCATATAGAAGTCACAGAACATTCAATAATATAAAACTTCAAAAGTCTTAACATTAAATCCAAAATAAGTCAACATGACTTAAATCAAAATGCAAGACAAATAACTGAAGTACAAAATCCAATATTCAAATGCCTAAACAATGGCATATCAAAATAAATAGAAGTTCAAATGGTAAGGCTAAATAACTAAGGTCAACTCCAAAATAGATCGCTCTCATCCCAAAGCTAAACCCAGCTCCTAGCTTAAGTACCTGCCGCAGGAAAAGAAATGCGGCTGAGTTCAAAAGCTCAGTGAACAATATATAGATAAACAAGGCAGTAACAGGTAAAGTAAAAAATAATTCAGGAATACAAATCATACTGATACAAAATAAAAAGGAAAGAATAAGAAATGGATCATTTTATAAAAGAAAAGAACAAAAGTGAATAAGATTTTAGAAAAAAACAGGAACACAGGAATCTATCACGAGCCCAGATGACCGATAATACCATAGCATACTAATATAATAAAACAAACCTGTGTAGAGTGATCAGCTCTCAGACAAAGTGAAAGACGTGTATCGCACACACAATCAGTCACCAGATACAATAATCATAAATATATAACATATACAGATAACAGGTCAAATCTAGGATGCACCCATACGCCCCCACAGACAAATCAATAATAATAATCATAATGGCCATAGCAAATAATAAATAAGGGACGGAACAGGTCATCACTCTCCTGCCCTAGAGTCATGTCAGAGGTGCGTCAATGACATGGACATGAAACCCTCATGCCTAGTGATTGGCTCGTAATATCAAACTGTAGATCAAAGGTCGGGCGTACTACCAAATAATCAAAAGTTATGTCTTAAGGGTACATGGCAAAAGATTCAGACAAGATCACATCAAAAGTTCACAAACAGGAGGGAACATAGCAATGGTATAGGAAATCCTAATAAGGAAAATGGAAAGCTGAAAGAAAAGGGAATGAAAAAACCCTTACTGAAAAAGGGCAGAATATCTGTACCTTATGAGCACAGCAAAAAGACAAGAAAGCAAACACGAAGCAGAAATCAGGGCTTCTCCTTCTTCACACCTAAAGAAGTAGAAGATGGAATTACGAAATATTCAAACTCAGATTATTACTTTTTATTTATCTTTCCATTTTAAGTAACTTTCTATTTTTAGTAGCCTTCTAGATTTAGTAAGATGTTAATATCCCAGATTAGGTTAAGTCCTTATTTCAAGATTATTATGGAATTAAGGTACATTTTATCAGTTACAAAAGTTTAGGGTTAATTATGACAAGTATACATAGTTTAGGGTTTTAATTGTAAATTCATTAGATTCAAAGGTTTAAAATGAAAATACTTTAAGTTACTGATTTAAATACTCATATTATTCAGAATGACATTTTAATCCCTTTAGTTTCCCAGTTTACAGTTTATACCCTTTAGTTTCATTAATTACAAAACAAACCTTACATTTACATAATTCATGATTTAATCCCAATAATATTCATATTTACCAAACAAGCACCTTATTTTATAAATTTACAGAACATCACCTCAGAATTATATGAAGTACGAATTAGACCCTCAGAATTTAGTAATTACACAATTTGTCCCTTAATTTTACAAAACTTACAATTTAAATCATAATTTATTTATAATTACACACCAAGCCCATAAATACTCAAAATTACACATTATACTCTTTATGACATTATTTACACAAAATAACTTCAAGTTTCTAGAATTTACACTTTTAGTCCCTCTACTTTAATTAATTACAAATCGACCCTTACAAATATAATTAATTCATTTTCTTGCAACATTTACACTTAGGACCCTCAAGTTATATTTTTCCCACATTTCTACTGAATTATATGACATCACAAAAATATCCCAGAAGTTTCAAAGTTGGCAAAACTCACCCTTATACTTTTAAGAACCAATCGTACATACTTTTAACTTATAAAAATAAACCCTAGTTTATCTAATCATTATACCATCATAACACAATCATTGTTTGCATTAATTACACCAGATCTAACTATATAAACCCTAACCCTTATGCATTCTAGGGTTACTTCTTAATTTTCTTTATTTTCCTTTAAATCCGATTATAAACAACAATTTGCATCAATTATTATGAGCTTCTATAAATCATGTGGTTATTTTTATAGGCTTATATTATCAGTATAGAACATGTAAAAATTATGGTTACACTCCAGAAAAATCGTATGACACTATTTGGAATTTATGTGTGTTTTATCTCTTGTAATTTCGTACGCATGATTTAGCTTGCATGATTCATGTTTAACATTTTTACTGAGTTATAATCAACATAAAGATCATTAGAAAAATGCTAGATCAATTATACAATGTAAGAATTAGTCATGGGATTTTTATACCTATCGAGCGCAAAGGATCGAACAAAACCAAAACACCACGATCAAACGAAGGCTTCCACAACTCGACTCCTATTTTTTGTAGCTTCCTTACACCTCAATGGACTCCAAAAAATTGCTTGCTCAGTTCCAGAAAGTCGAATGGAGGCTTGGTCGATTTTTGTGTGTGTCGATGTTTAGGGTTTCGGCAAAATAGGGTTTTATAAAAAATATGGTTTGTATTTATACTTAACAAACCGACTTAGGAGGGGGATAGGGTCCAGAAATTCGGCCCAAATATTATCATAAGATCGTAACTTGATTTTGTGTATAACTCCTTAAATTAGTTTTGTATTTATCTTTAATAAAATGATTTTACAAAATATATAATTAACTTTTATTAATTAATTTCGGATCATGTATAATTGCATACGTGATTTTATAATTCTTGGACATTCAAAATAATGTAATGTTGTTCTAGAAATTAATTTACTTGATATGTAGTTCGTTTTCAGTAGTTTGGAATTGTTTCAGACTTTTATAAGTTATTTATTTAGGTTCTATGGTTTCAGGGGTAATTTGGTCATTTTACAAGTTATCTGAATTTCAGGTATTACACTTATGATCTAACCTCTCTTTTATATGCCTCTGCTTTTCCATTGCCGTCTCAAAACAATTCATAAAATTCATAAGAGTAGAACCTGAATTCGTAAAATGAGAGAAAAAGGCGTTCTTACTCTCAGACCTAGATGTCGTCCTCATCAAACCACACAACGGGGAATCAATAAAATAAGCAGGAATCCAATATGAACGTATACAAAACATCTTATTTAACCACTTATGATTCTGCAAACTAAACTCCTCCAATAACTTTGCCAATTTATCCTCAAATTCCTCCGGATCGATATACATATTCCATACAATTTGATTGAACTTCTTTTTAAAGTCAGTGTGATCATAGATTTTTGAACATATCTGAAAACAATATATCACATGTGATTTAACAAATGATTTGAAAAAAGATATGCATTATCATATGTGAACAGCATTAAAACCAACTAGCAGTACTAATCAATGTGTGATTTTGTATGTATCACAGGTGATACCTTATAAGTTATTTTGTATCACAGGTGATATCTAATAAATTATTTTGTATCACAGGTGATAAAAACTCAGTAGTAATCAAAACTCATTAATAATCAAACGAAAAATACAAGAAGCCAGAAAAAATACCTTTCCAGGAAGCTTTTGTGTAATATGCCACATGCATAGTCTGTGTTTCGAACCAGCAAATTCAACTTCAATAGCCTTTCTCATAGCCCCATCCTGATCAGTAACAACAATATTTGGAGCCTTACCAAATGCTTTTATGAATGCTTTCAGCAACCATATATAAGAAGCTGTAGTTTCGTTTTTCAGCAAGCCTGTAGCAACTGTAACACACCTCCGATGATTATCTATGCCTGTAAAGGGAATAGACACCATTTTGTACTTGAAAAAAAAATAGTTAAAATAACAGATTAAACAATAAAACGCAAATCATATAATCAAAATCTCATATTTAACATATAAATACTTACTTGTTTGTTCTGAAAGTAGCATCAAACGAAATAACATCACAAAACTCTCTGTAATTGTACTTAGAAACTTCATCAGCCCAAAAAATTGCAGAAAGCTCAGCATTTTCAACCATATAATCAAATGAAAAATCTGCCACATGCTTCTTCCTATTCTCCATCTTAGATATAAGCATCTGTGCATCATTATCGCCTATATAGCAGTTCACACCCCTAAAAAAGTTCTTGAAATCAACAGTTGTACCATGAACAAGCAAATAAGAACCCTTCAAACCAGTTAAGATGTGATGAGCTCTCGTTGCACCTATATTTACACTAGCAGCTTTAACAATAAACAATTGCTCAGCATAGGTTAACTGCCTCTCAGTCTTTGACAAATGATTATACTCTTCACGTTCAAGCTCGTGATTATGAATACTATCAAAAAAACTCAACTTGTACTTAGTAGTACCAGGAATCAAATAAAAAATAACACGTGCTTTGCAGCCTGTGATATGCAGGTTCGAACTTCTAATCTGCTTGTCACTATTCTCTAAGTCTAACGTGTCCACATGTATTCCCTTAGGACAACCTTCCCTATTACACACTAAATACTTTTGTTTCACAATACAATTCCTCAATCTTTTCTGGCATGATTTCCTAACCACAAACCCTGCTTTAGCAGCATATTTCATATAGGCAGTAATGCACTCATCAATCAAATTATAAACTTTGCCCTTAACTAGTAAAACGTCCACAGGAACTTTAGGAATATAATAAACAGTTCCGACAGGAGTATCAAAATTAGAGTGAGTAGCAAACGATTCAGGAGTTTTCAAAGCATTCAAATCTGAAAAAAATAAAAAAATAAATAAAAAATAAAAACAGTGATTAAATAAAAATGAAATCACACACACATGTTCTTAATATCACATGTAATATTTCACTATGTGATATATCATTTTGTGATATATCATATGTGATATATCACATGTGATACATCATTTTTATCATAAATCATTAACAGAACATGAAACCCTCTTGGCAAACAGCTTATTTTCAATGGAAGGAGACATAATGTAAGTTTAAATATTTGCTATTTCTCTTAAAGTTATGACATTTATCACCAGTGATATACTATGCATACTTAAGAAACTGATATTTATCACCTGTGATACTAAACACAGAGAGGAGGTATTCAATTATGGGAAGGAGCCATAATGTAAGTTTAAATATTTGTTGTTTCTCTTAAAGTTATGACATTTTTCACCAGTGATATATTATGCATACTTATGAAACTGATATTTATCACCTGTGATATATCCAAACTGCTTATTATTATCAGCTACTAAGATAGCTTATTCAAAGCTTAAAACTACTTATTCAGAGCTTAAAAACTGCTTGATTCAATCAAAACCTAACTAATAGCTTATTCAGAGCTTATAACAGCTTAACAACATAGCTTATTCACACTGACACACGAATTATAGTAAAAATTAAAATAATCAAAAAGCTTACTCTTAATAGCTTCGGATTCATCACCGTGTTCATAAGCAACAATCTCCTCAACATACTTAGTTGAAACATCATCATTAACAACAATCTCTTCAGAAATAGTAGAAGAATCATTAACAACGATCTCTTCACAAGTAGTAGAAACAGAACTTTGAAGCAAATCCATAAAACCTGAATATCAGATGAAAAAATTGAATCAATTAGCTTATAATTGAGCTTATTGACTCAGATAGCTTATAATTAAGCTTAGAATTCAGACTACATAAATTAAACGATAAAAAATTAGGGTTAGGTGATGTACGGGATGAAGAAGGTGATCGATTGATGAATTAAGCAGCAAAAATTAGGGTTTGTTGATGTACGGGATGAAGAAGAAGACCGATTGATGAATTGATGAGAGAGAAAAAAGAAACACACACTTTGTGTGTGTGAAAAAAATGACGCATTAATTGAGATGGTTGTAAAAAATAATATTTATATAGTCCAAAAATACCCTTGTAGTGTAAATTTTAAGTTTAATCTCAGCCTTTAGATCAAAATTAATGAAAAATAGGAATTGATCCCTTTGTATGTAAAGAATGTTTAGTCCTCAAATGATCTTTTATCTATCAATATAATATGGGGTTTTCCGACATATTTGGTTGGCTTCATGACACATTAGTACTACTTAACATATTAGCCACACAATATTAGTGCTCTTTAATATCTTAGCCACATAATTTTGATTGTTTCTCGTTTTGCTATTTGTTTTTTTTTTTTTTTTTTTTTTTTTTTTTTTTCTTTTTTTTTCTAATTTATTCCCAATAATATTTTTAAATTTTTTATAAGTTTATAAATCAAACTTTTTATATATAATAATATATATTTTGTCTCCTAATCTTTTTTCAAATTTATCTCAAATATTTCAAACCTTTCCAAAATCCTAATACTACTTATAAACCAAACGGGCCCTGAATTTCTAAAAATAGAATGTATAGATGTATTATTGAAGAAATGATTTTTATTTTTAATAATTTACGTATGAGTTGATAGTTTCATAGTCGAATAAAGTGCAATGAAAGTCGCCTTCCAAAAAAAAAATAAAGTGCATCTTCACGCGGAAATCACGAGCGTTATATTGTGGAATGGTGACAAAAAGGACACGAAAGGGACACAACGACAAAAACCAAACATTAAATTTTACTGTAGTAGGTTTGCTTTAAATTCAACATAAGAAAATATGTTTATCATTTTCTTGATATGATTTTAACCAAATTTGTAATCTCTTGTTTAGAAATACAAACCTATAACTCTTTTCAATACGACGAGAAATTCAATTTTTAGTAATCCCAAAGGTAAATCACAGTCTTCACGAGAGCTTATGAATTCTGGTAAATCATTAGCTTTCTCAATTATTTCGTATTATAATTAAGATGGATGATGGATAATATTATAATTTATTGTTCAAAAAAATAAAAAATAAATAAATAAATAAATAAATAAAAAAAAAAAAAAAAAAAAAAAAAAAAAAAAAAAAAGAAGAAAAGAAAAAAACAAGAGTAAACTCCAAAATACATCCCTGTGGTTTACCCAATTTCGCACCATACATCCAAAACTTTTTTTTCCTCCTTATACATCCCTCCGTTAGTAAAAGTTAACCAATATACATCCCTCCGTTAAAATAAGGACAAACGGCGCAAACCATTTCCCCGTTATCTCCTAACGAGATAGAAAGTGTTTGCACCGTTAGTCCTATGCGTTAACTCTATTTGCACCGTTAGTCATTTGTTACATTTTCGTCCCCTTTTTTACGTTTTCGTCCGATTTTTTACGTTTTCGTCCTGTTTTTTACGTTTTCGTCTCTTTTTTTACGTTTTCGTCCGATTTTTTAAGTTTTCGTATGTTTTTTTACGTTTTCATCCGATTTTTTATGTTTTCGTCTGTTTTTTTTCGTTTTCGTTCGATTTTTTTCGTTTTCGTCTGTTTTTTTACGTTTTCGTCCGATTTTTTACGTTTTCGTCTGATTTTTTACGTTTTCGTCTATTTTTTTATGTTTTCGTCCGATTTTTTACGTTTTCGTCTGTTTTTTTTTCGTTTTCGTCCGATTTTTTTCGTTTTCGTCCGATTTTTTACGTTTTCGTCTGTTTTTTTTACGTTTTCGTCCAATTTTTTACGTTTTCGTCGGATTTTTTACGTTTTGTCCGCTTTTTTTACGTTTTGGTCCGTTTTTTTTTCGTTTTTGTCCTTTTTTTTTGTTTCGCCGTTTTTTACGTTTTTGACGGTTTTTTACGTTTTGTCCATTTTTTTCAGTTTCGCCCATTTTTTACGTTTTTGTCCGCTTTTTACGTTTTCGTCCGTTTTTTTACGTTTTGGTCCTTTTTTTCGTTTTTATGCCCTTTTTTACGTTTTCGTCTATTTTTTACGTTTTCTCCATTTTTTACATTTTTGTCCGTTTTTTACGTTTTCGTCCATTTTTTACGTTTTTTGTCTTATTTTTTTACGTTTTTTTCCGCTTATTTACTTTTTCGTCCGCTTTTTTATGTAAAAAAAGTGACGAAAGCAAAAAAAAGGGACAAAAACAAAAAAAACAGACCAAAACGTAAAAAAGCGAATGAAAACGTAAATAAGCGGACAAAAACGTAAAAAATCAGACGAAAACGTAAAAAAATGGACGAAAACGTAAAAAATCAGACGAAAATGTAAAAAAAATGGATGAAAACGTAAAAAATCAGACGAAAATGTAAAAAAGCGGACGAAAACATAAAAAATTGGACAAAAACAAAAAAAAAGGGACCAAAACGTAAAAAATTCATACGAAAACGTAAAAAAAAATGGACGAAAACGTAAAAAATCGGACGAAAACGTAAATAAGCGGATGAAAACGTTAAAAATCAGACAAAAACGTAAAAAAAACAGACGAAAACGTAAAAAATTGACAAAAACGTAAAAAATCAGACGAAAACATAAAAAAACAGTCGAAAACGTAAAAAATTGGACGAAAACGTAAAAAAATAGTCGAAAACGTAAAAAAAGGGACGAAAACGTTAAAAATCATACGAAAACGAAAAAAAACATACTAAAACGTAAAAAATCGGACGAAAACGTAAAAAAACAGACGAAAACGTAAAAAATACGACGAAAACGTAAAAAAACAGACGAAAACGTAAAAAATCGGACGATAACGTAAAAAAACAGACGAAAACGTAAAAAAATGGACGAAAACAAAAAAAATCGGATGAAAACGTAAAAAAACAGACGAAAACGTAAAAAACTGGACGAAAACGTAAAAAATCGGACTAAAACGTAAAAAATCAGACGAAAACGTAAAAATGCAGATGAAAACGTAAAAAAGCGGACGAAAACGTAACAAAGGACTAACGGTGCAAATAGAGTTAACCCATAGGACTAACGGTGCAAACACTTTCTATCTCGTTAGGAGATAACGGAGAAATGGTTTGCGCCGTTTGTCCTTATTTTAACGGAGGGATGTATTTAGGTTAACTTTTACTAACGAAGGGATGTATAAGGAACAAAAAAAAGTTTTGAATGTATGGTGCGAAATTGGGTAAACCACATGGATGTATTTTGGAGTTTACTCAAAAAACAATGATAATGATATAAACTTGTAAGCTACCATTCAAGTAACGGGTATCACATATTCACATATCACATGATCATTGCTCATGTGTGAAATAATCTTGACTAAGAAATGCAATAAGTGAATTTCTTTTAGAAAAGTATCATATTTCTTTTGTCGTTTGCTGATTTTACTAACGATTGGAATTTAAGGATGGGTATCAACGGAGGTAAGTTTTGGAGACTTTTGAGCCCATGTACAATATGTCAATATGGGCAATATGGAATTCAAGGAATAAAGGGGTTTTCAATGGAGAGTTCTCATGTTGGGCGGCTTTGGTCCGAACCATCAAATTGAGGGTATTTTTATGGGCTTGTAGTGCTCGGTTGTGTCGAAGCCACGATTATCACATTTGGTTAACCCAACCTTGGATCTTAATTAGTGGTGGTCTTCCCTAGTTATTTTCTCAATGTCATTTATATTTCGATCCATAGTAGTTCGATCGTATATTTTGTATTGTATTTTATGTACCATGTACTTTTCTCAAAAGTCTTTTCAACATTTTGATGAAAAGGCTATTTGAATTTATTTAATTTAGTATTTTGCTAAAAAAAAAAAAAAAAAGAAAGAAAGAAAAAAAAAAAAGAAAGAAAGAAGATGGAGATGGTACAAATATTGGTAACATTAAATTTTCTTTACTAAATGCATCTAATTTGTACTTGGTGAAGGGTCACTCATATTATTGGTCATTAATTCCAATATTTTTATATCAGCGTCACATCATCATTCAACATTTTATCAAACTCATCATCAAACATGTGTAATGGTTATCATCAAACCAAACATATAAAAATATCTTATTTTATATAAACATACTCCAGAAACACACACAAACAAAAAGAAAAGTGGGAATCATGTTGATGGTCTGCGCCACTGACCCACACCTTCGCACACGGTTGAAAATGTGTGTAGTGGTGATACCATCAAGTGGTTGGCCAGTATCATAACGCCCAACCTAAGAAGATTTCGTATATTTGCCATAAGTCACTATCAAAATGAATAAGAACTTTTTACTAAAGAACGTTATATTAAGTCATTCTAGAAGCAACTTCAAGTCAACATTTATATATGTGTATATTACGAAAGAAGATGATGAAATATAATGGTGTTGTGAAGTTTTTGCATTTGTGATTATCATTTTTAACAAATATAATATTTATGCTGCACTTTATTGGTAAAAAATTACTTTTCCGAATTTTGAAATTATTGTTTTTGAAATAAATAAATAAAAATTAAAAAATACAGTTATTTTAAGACTTATCACACATATAAGTGGTCAATAATTTCAAGCGTTATATTATGATTGTGATGTTTTTATAGCGTGAGTCATCATATAGTCATGATGTTACTAATTAATAATGTTAATATTATATAATAAACATTTTCCAATATTTATTAGCTAAGGGACACAAAACTATAAATCAGCATTAAAATGTGAGTGAACCTATATTATCAACGCATAAACCCTGAAACTAAGCATTAAACACACACCTATATAAAAATGAACCTCACCTAAAGGCAGGTGCAACCCATGCAACATTATTAACTCCTATAACTTACATCCATTATTTATAACTTTTATAAATATTGAAAACGACTATGAATCATAGTCATTTTGTTGTATTAGAGATGATGATTTTGTACTCTACGGGCAAGTTCATATTCATAACTAAAATTGATAATGTTTGTCTATAAAAGATTCCGTTTATAGTTGGTTAAACTTTTGCTAAACGTCATACCATAAAAATGCAACAAGTTCAACTGGATCCTCTAGCTTCTTCAACTGTAAAAGAGTCTTTGCTTATATTTGTACATCACACCTATTATTTAACACAAAAGACACCTACGTGTATAACTTCTGCAACACATATCCCAAATGATAAAGCAGATTTAAGGATTACTTTCGTAAATTTGGAATCGATAAACCATATCCTAAGTTATTACTTAGAACATTGTCTTGCACATACTAAAGGGAGTGGAGCGTTCCCACAGGCGATAGATGCCTGGATCGCCCTTAATCGCCTCCACACCACCCCATATGCGATTTCCACCTCAGGCGATAGAAATGGATCGCCTCTTCATACTGCTACTTTTGTACTTGTAGTGATGTTATAGTATATTTATAGTGATGTTTTGTGAAAGTGTACTATATATTCCAACTTGTCAGGTTGAGAAGAATAAAAAGAATAGTTTAATGTTATTTAATACTTTATATAGATATGGATCGCCCTTAGTTGGCTGCTAACACCCCTTTTTTTTAAGGCTACCAACTTGCTGACTCAGCGCCACGTGGCGCGAGTCGCCCCTTGTTGGTAGCCTCACTCCTTCAGCCTTAGAACATTGTCTTGCACATACTATTATTTGTGCCGAGACACATGATTAGACTAATGCAGAAGCTTTGAAAGTACAACCTACACCCATGAGCTTTGAATTTGTAATGAACCATGTTTAAACCTTACAACCAGTCTATCTTGAGTCGTCTTTACCGCGCTAGCTGGTTAAAAAAAAAAAAAAAAAAAACCTTACAAAAAGTTTGTCAAGTTATCAAAGTAGACAAATACTCTCTTAAAACAACAAACGACAAAGTATCATCGTTTTCTTCCGAACAGGGTCGCTGATATGATCTCAATTTTTCTTCTTTTGTATTTTTGTCTTTACAATGGGATACCTAAATCTCTCAACACAGTCAGTTATTATTTTAACAGAGGCGAGGTTAGTAGGATGACTAGTAGGTGCTGAGTTATCCCTAATCAGACAACTTTGTTAATTAATTATTCAACCCATAAGCTATATTCTTAATAGTTTTGGCAGTTAGGCCCCTTATTAATATCAAAATTCAGATAAAAATTTATAAACCAATAACCTAAACAATATGATATTGCATCAAAATAAATTTGACAGTAAAAATATTATATATAAATTTAGTTTAGTTCTTATTTGTTATAGTGTCAGGTTGAATGATTCGTTAAAAGAACAATAAATTCATTTTCGGTGTGATATATATTATTATGATTTTTATGTCAAGTTCGGTCTTCCTTAACTTATGATCCTGGCTCTGTCAAAAAAAATTGTTAAACATACCCTTACGAGCTACATTTAAAGTATTGACACATAATATTTGTTTGTATCTTTAATAAAAATATTCATTTTCCGAATTTAAATAAATCTAATGACAAGAGTGAGAGTGATTTACAACCATATATTTCAAATTAAAAAAAAAAAGAAATTAAAAAAAAAAATGCATTTACGTTAAGATGTGATAATCAAACTGATATTTAAAAAAAAATGCAGTTAATAAACATTTATTATATCTAAAATTTGCTCTAATTACATGTAAATTAGTACTTGACTTTTATATTCGCTTAAACACGTGCCCTTGACAGACATTTAAAAAAATCCCTTTTATTTATCATTTAAGTCTCGTAAATCCTAGCGCAGTTGGCCATCAGCTACCTTAAAAGCCTAGGCCCAATCATGTGATATCTTGATCCAACAAAGGACGCGAGTTCGAATCCGCTCCGCAGCATGGTTGGGTATTGGGTGGAGGTATTTCACAGACATCAACATTTACTGGAGGTTGATAGGTACTATTATGGTACACAAGGTTGAGGTGTCCCAACCAATCTACTCAAGTCTCCTAAATTTAACAAAAGAAAAACAAATAGACGGCGTGAGTTGGGTTGGCAGGGTGAAGTTATAACGGCGTGAAAACAAACAGTATATAAAGCCACCACCACCATTCTCCTTCCGTTCTTTCTTTCTTTCATCGTTATCTCCTCCCCGCGTCCTTTCCTTCTATAAAAAACACGCAATACATCAACATTTTTATTATTTATTATTATTTCAAATATAAAAAGAAGAGTTTCATTGGTAGGTGAATTGCATTAAGATTTAATCAGAAACTGCTGATTGATCAATTCATTATTTCTGTCTCTCTGATTCTGACATCATCATTTACGGTAACTTAATTAAACCCCTGTACTTTTTTATTTTTTTATTCATTGTACTGAAAAATTATTTATTTATATTGGATCATATTCATTTCTGCTAATCCTTTTTGTAACTCAAATAAAAAGAAATGATCTTTATTTGTTTTTGGATTGCTTAATGGTTAAGTTTTGAATAACTTGTAGTGGGTGATATCTGTTTTTAAGGTTTGTTTTAATGATTTATGTTTGTGGGTTTTTTAGTTTTGATATTTTCAAGAATTTGGTTCTTGATTATGTGAAAAAGTATTGATTTTTAGGTTCAATAATATTAAATTTTAGTTTTTTTTTTTGGGTTTTTAGAGTAATGCTAAATAGTAGTATGATTTAATTCTGGAAGGAGTCCCATTACGCTCGGGCACGGGTGTGACTGTCTACATTACGGGATACCCGGTTAGACTGGGTACATGTGAGCTAAAGACTGCCCTAGGTAACCTGGACATGGAAAACCTCATTTGTTTACCCGTTTATTATGTGAAAGTTTTAATTTTTAGGTAAAATGGTTAAAATTATGATTTATTGGAGGTTTAGTTATGTTCAAAATTTAGTTTCTTGGGGTTTTTAAACTAATGCTAAATAGCATGGAATGTTTTGGTGAATGTAGTTAAAATTGTTTTTTCATTTGATTGATGTGATTGATAACTGATTATGATAGCGTATGAGGATACCAAGACTTTACGTATGCAAAATGTTTTTATTTTTATGTGTTTGTTTGGTCTTATAGAAAGTAGATGGAAAACGCGATGTAGCCAAACTTGACTATTAGGTATAAGAAATATAGAATAGTTGTTTATAGGCAGCTACCACTATGGATGTACTATACCACCACATTATTACCATATGAATGAAACTGGGGTCCTAAAGGTATGCATAATTTTCAACATGGCATCTTTGTCTACTTAGTACAATTCCTTTCTGGTACAATGGCATAGGTATGCATCATATTCTATTGAACATGGTTGATTGGTTGTAGTTTCGCATAAATTTTTTGATTCCATTATACTATTTGGAGGATTCCATATAACATGATTTCCTGCTTTTATGGTTCCGTTATACTATTGGAGGATTCCATATAACATGATGTCCTGCTTTTATGGTTTGCATATGTGACACTTTCTGAAAGTTGAATATGTGATTGACCATAAACTTTAACATGATGTTTTAACACGTTTGCAATAAGATAACGTTTTTATGTCCTCAGAAGACTGCTTCGTATGTATTATTATAGTCTTTTCCGGTGATGAGCATTTGTTACGTTTGTCCCATTGCTGATTCTGGAGCCGGTTTTGATTTTCAGGGATTGTATTTTATTGACGGTTCAGGGTTGAATCTCATTTCTGTGTGATTTGGGAATACACTCAATTGTTAATCTTGACAAGATTAGTGCAGTCAAGTTTAGAACTTTTTGGGAGCCTTCTGCTCCGGTGAAGGAGATATAAGATATGTGCGAACCAGATTCAGATGTTGTTAGATGGGGTCTTAATTTTCTTGATGTGGACCAAATTTTCAGTTCTACCTATTACGGTGACAGTAATCAGCATGATGTGAACATATGTCATGAACAGTATAATGGAGGTGGTTATGAAGAAAATGAATATAATGATGTTAAAAATGACGAGATGTTGGCTCATTCTCTTCAACAAGAATTATTGGATCTTTCGATTGAAGATGAACATGAAGTATCCAATCCTGTAGAGCATTTAGAAACATCAAATGATACTCGAGATTGGTATGGACAACCATCAGATAATTACTATTATGGTAAGTTTTTTTCTAATTTAGAATCATGAATAAGGCAAATAGTACATGTCATTTGTACTTATGGTATTAGTTAGTAAAGTTGTTGTGGTTTGCAGGTGATGATTCGAGGTTACAGGAAACAGATGAAATGGGACAATCAAGTTCATGCTCAAGCCCTGAAACTAGATCTTACGATGGGGATGAGTATTCGTACAATCTAGAGATTACAGACGAGTCTGAGCTTGATGGTGAAGTAGGCAAGAGATTGACTGAGATCATCCCTGTTCCTGTAAGTGTAAAAAGCATATATCTCAATCCATGTAAAATACAATTTTGTTATTTCAACAAAATTGTAGTTTACAATGGCGACATATGCATCGAATATTCTAATTTTCAATATTTTTGTCTGTATCAAGGTGTTCTTGTTGATCAGTTAGTCTTACTAGAATCCATGTGTTGTTGTTTTCAAGGTTTACAGAAAAAGCCTGTACTACTTTTGACTATAATGAGTTTTCAAACAATGTAAAATACAATTTTGGTATTTCAAAGAAAATATATATTTGTATCTATATATAGACTTCCCAGACGTTCTTTGTTTTGTTGTTAAGCGGAAATTTCACAATTTTATTTGGTTTAGAAAAAAGTGGAAACAAGCAAATGTATTTGTTACTAAACAAGGCATAAGGTTATGATAGTAATGACATGTGTTAAATGATGCAGCATATCCCCAAAGTTAATGGAGACATACCTTCAGTTGATGAAGCTACTACTGATCACCAGAGGCTATTAGACAGGTTTTACATCTCTTTTGATCACGCTCATCCATTTTCCGACAATATGTATTTTGCTGATAAAATTTGCTTTTCCAGGTTACAGGTGTATAACTTGATTGAGTCTAAAGTACAAGGCGACGGTAACTGTCAGGTCAGTATTTAACAACTTATACAAATGGAATATTATGTTATATTTTGTAACCAACTCACCAGCCACCGTCTTTATTCTCCAGTTTCGTGCTTTGTCTGATCAATTCTACCGTTCACCTGAGCATCATAAATTTGTGAGAAGACAGGTGTATAATCAGGTGCGTGTCTTTTTTTGTGTTGAATTCACATGTTTACTGGTTGGTTATTGGCCCTGATATCTGAATTTTTACGTGATTGGAATATATCAGCTGAAATCGCATCCTGAGATGTATGAAGGGTATGTCCCTATGGCTTACAGTGAGTACTTGAAAAGGATTTCCAAGTATGTCATTTTATCTTCTTTTTTCTTATTTCTTCTAATATTCTTTTTTCATGTTTATCATAAGATACGAATATTTAATTATAGGAGTGGAGAATGGGGAGATCATGTCACATTGCAGGCAGCTGCAGATTCGGTACGGTGACCATCTCCTTTTCTTTCAAGGAGTATTCAATATAAAATTTTGAAGTTCAAAATTGTCTAACAGAATTGTTTGATGCTTTTATGCAGTATGGCGTTAAAATTTTTGTTCTAACCTCATTTAAAGATACTGTTTCGATTGAGATTCTTCCGAAAGTGCAGAAGTCTAAGCGGGGTAATGTTCAGATCTTTATCTGTGAAAATATTCAAGTTTTTTGTTAGTTTGTCACAGTTGTGTTTGGCATGCTTTCTAAATGTTGGTTAACCTTTTTTTTACATCTGCTAACAAGCTGTTTATTTTCTGCAGTAATACACTTGAGCTTTTGGGCTGAGGTGCATTACAACTCGATCTATCCAGAAGGAGGTATGTGACACATTTTACTCTGATATTGTGGCTACTACCGACTCCTTATAGTTATATAGAGCAAATAAACTTTTACCAGATTGGGGGTTTAATTAGAGTACTTCTTAGCATCATTTTTGGATCTTATTCTTTTCTTTAAGCGGTATGCAACACCAAGACATTGCTGCCAGAGTATGATTTGGCAGGAGTCCGCTCTTGGGCCGGACCGAAATCCTAGTCCATTTAGGCCTTGTCGTTTGGTATTAACTCTATTGAGCCTGAAAGTTGCTAACCATCAGTATACGGTCTTAAGAGGCCCTGTTTGAGGCCTGAGGGTTTTTTTTTTTTTTTTTTACAAAATATACTTTTGTGTTTTTATAAAATTAAATATTTACTGGCAGGAGTCCGCTCTTGGGCCGGACCGAAATCCTAGTCCATTTAGGCCTTGTCGTTTGGTATTAACTCTATTGAGCCTGAAAGTTGCTAACCATCAGTATACGGTCTTAAGAGGCCCTGTTTGAGGCCTGAGGGTTTTTTTTTTTTTTTTTTACAAAATATACTTTTGTGTTTTTATAAAATTAAATATTTACTGTACAACTTTAGATTATTTGCTCCATGTCTTGTACAACTTTAGATGACAAGCTAATGTCGTTATTCATTTCGACAGATTTGCCACCACCTGAATACAGGAAGAAGAGGCGATGGTGGAATTTCAAACACAGACATCAGGCGTATCTAGACTGAATGCTGACTTATCATTCTTACATATATAGCAATAAATTTATCATTATACATCATGTCATCATGTACAGCCCGTTTCTTCGTTCTTTACATGTCATGCTGATTTAATATTGCACGCTTTTGTATTCTTGAATACTATGATAGTTTTGATGAATCTTGTTTACAGATTCAGTCATTAATAAAAATTTACTTACTTTGTAGCTATATCAGTTCTTCCTTGATAGCTTAAGAATAACATACAAATTCATAAAGAACATATATAATCTTGTATTCTTGTTTAAGTGCAGGGTTGGGTAGGGGGTTATTCACTTGGCCCATTACTTGCACGTCACCATCTATCTAGAGGTGCCAAAACGGGCGGGCCGGCCGGGCACAGGCACAGGCACGGGCATCGGCTAAACAGGCACATGTTACACAAATCGCTTTATAGAAGACCGAAAATGACAAATAAAATAAATTCCGTAATACCTCATTTATATTTAAAAAATTAAATATATTATATATACAAGTTTTTCTTCAAAAACGATTATAATGTTCTCTAATTGAGAGAAAATATGTGCCTATTTAACTTTTCAATAGGCTAAATGTGCCTATTTAAAAAAAAATAGACCTAAATGTGCCCAAATCTTTTACAAAGTAACCAAAATTAGCCATTTTTTTTTTTATTTTGGGCATAAATTGCCACCTCTACATCTATCTATTCTTCTTTAATTCCTTTCTTAAGTTTGCAAACACATTTTATTTTTTCTAAATTTTCCGCATTTTTATGTTATTACGCCATTACACATATACCCACGTACACACAAAATACATTTTATCTCCACAAAATTTTGGGATACTATTGCCGAGCGGAAGTCCATTTTCGCGGAAAAAGCTTGGTTGGGGCAGTGTTACCGATCAACAAAACCCATTTTTGCCTATTCCATTTAACTTGCCGAGGGTGACCCTCCTGCCTTAAAAGATCATTTCACTTCTCAAAATTTCACTTCCCACAATTTCACTTCTCAAAGACATTACACTTATTGTAGGGAATTATCACTACTACTTATAAAGAGTTTATGTTCAAATCTTGAAACTTAAAAGTGAGTAAAATGTTATGCTTAAATTACCCCTTAATAATCCTTAAAACACACAACTTTATCAATTTTATCACCGTAATCTTCTTTTTCATCTTGTGATAATCATAGTTAAGTTGATAGAAATGAATAATCAAAAAAATGTTGATGCTGAGGTTAGTATATTGCCATATTTTATTTACCGTCATAAGTTGTTTCACTCATTTAGTTCATGCTCCACCTGAAGAAGACATGTTCTCTTTCAAATTAAAGAGAACGACAGTTTCCTGTGCGCCGCGATGACTATCAATAAAGCTCATGGCCAAACAATTCCAAACGTGGGCGTTTATTTGCCGGAATCTGTTTTCTCGCATGGCCAGCTTATGTTGCGTTGTCTAGAGGGATATCACGTTGAACTACAAGGGTATTAGTGAAGCCAGTCCAAGAGTTCGGTCAAGAAAGAGTCTGCACCTCAAATGTCGTGTACCAAGAAGTTTAACGTGACGAATAGCGTACATTGTTAGCTATCTTATAATTAATGTAATGTTTTATTTTTAGTTTCACTAAATGTTTTTATATGTTTTTTGATACATTTTAATAATTTTTCTTTGAGTTGAATTATCGCATGTTACAACCTTTGCAATTACAATCTGATTATTTCGCGTTTTATGTATAAATGTTACACGAAACACTTATAGGTGTTTGCCACTAGATATCCCATTGCTATGCATTTTGATCATTTCACATTTTATTCGCAACTCTAGCTTTTTGCAGCTAGAAAATTCCGTTGCTATGCACGGGTACTAGCCCACTTGTATTTAAAGCCACTAAACCTTGACATAGTTAGAACCATATATTGCATTGCCTTTATTATTAAAATAATGTTTTCTGAGTTAATTGCAAGAATCGTCCTTAAAGTTTCACGAAATTGCACATTTAGTCCAAAGACTGGAAAATTGCAGATATAGTCCCAAAATGAAACTATTTTGCAAATTTTGGTCCCAGCTTTCTAACGCCGTTAACCGGCGTTATCTTTTGTGGCAACGTTAGTCCATTAACCAAACAAGCGTTTGCAACGTTAGTCCTTTTACTAACGGCCGTTTTATTTTCCATTTTTGGTCCTTGTGATTATTATTATTATTATAAAAAATTTAAAAAACTTATAGAAATTCAAAAAAAATTATAAAAATTCGAAAAAATTTATAAAAATTCAAAAAATTTATAAAAAATCGAAAATTTTTTAAAAATCCAAAAAAATTTTAAAAATCCGAAAAATTCAAAAAATTTATAAAAATTCTAAAAAATTTCAAAAAATTCGAAAAACTTATAAAAATTTAAAAATTCTAAAAAATTTATAAAAATTCGAAAAAACTAATAAAAATTCAAAAAATCTTATAAAAATCCGAAAATTTTTTAAAAATTATAAAAATTCTAAAAATTTTATAAATATTCGAAAAAACTTATAAAAATTCAAAAAAATTTATAAAAATTTGAAAAAATTTTAAAAATCCCAAAAATTATAAAAAATTTATAAAAATTCGAAAAAACTTATTAAAATTCAAAAAATCTTATAAAAATCCGAAAAAATTTTAAAAATCCGAAAAATTCAAAAAATTTATAAAAATTCTAAAAAATTTATAAAAATTCGAAAAAATTTATAAAAATTCAAAAAAACTTATAAAAATTCAAAAAAAATTTAAAAATCAGAAAAATTCTAAAAAATCTTATAAAAATCCGAAAATTTTTTAAAAATCCAAAAAAATCAAAAAATTTATAAAAATTCTAAAAAATTTATAAAAATTCGAAAAAACTTATAAAAATTCGAAAACTTATAAAAATCCAAAAAAACTTATGATACATTTGAATACATCAAGCTGGACTCGATCGGTTCAAGCTTGACCTTTTTAAAAAAAATTAGTATTTTTATAAATTTTTTCAAATTTTTAGTGTTTAGGGTTTAGGGTTTATAAAATTTTTTTGATAGATTTTTTGAATTTTTATAAGTTTTTCGAATTTTTATAAATTTTTTAGGGTTTTTATAAATTTTTTGAATTTTTTGGATTTTTAAAAAAATTTTGGATTTTTATAAGATTTTTCTAATTTTTATAAGTTTTTCCGAATTTTTATAAATTTTTTAGAATTTTTCGGATTTTTAAATTTTTTTTCAATTTTTATAAGCTTTTTTGAATTATTATAAATTTTTACGAATTTTTATAAAATTTTTAGAATTTTTATAAATTTTTTTGAATTTTTTCGGATTTTTAAAATTTTTTGAATTTTTATAAGTTTTTTCGAATTTTTATAAATTTTTTAGAATTTTTATATATTTTTTGAATTTTTTGGATTTTTAAAAAAATTTCGGATTTTTATAAGATTTTTCTAAGTTTTATAAGTTTTTTCGAATTTTTATAAATTTTTTAGAATTTTTCGGATTTTTAAAATTTTTTTGAATTTTTATAAGTTTTTTTTGAATTTTTATAAATTTTTTCGAATTTTTTAAAAATAATTTAGAATTTTTATAAATTTTTTGAATTTTTCGGATTCTTAAAATTTTTTCGGATTTTTATAAGATTTTTTGAATTTTTATAAGTTTTTTCGAATTTTTATAAATTTTTTAGAATTTTTCGGATTTTTAAAATTTTTTCGAATTTTTATAAGTTTTTTCGAATTTTTAGATATTTTTTGAAGTTTTATAAACTTTTTGGATTTTAAAAAATTTTTTGGATTTTTAAAATTTTTTCGATTTTTTATAAATTTTTTGAATTTTTATAAATTTTTTTTTAATTTTTATAAGTTTTTTAAATTTTTTATAATAATA
This sequence comes from Artemisia tridentata subsp. tridentata, assembly GCA_021014915.2. Lineage (NCBI taxonomy): Eukaryota > Viridiplantae > Streptophyta > Magnoliopsida > Asterales > Asteraceae > Artemisia > Artemisia tridentata. The sequence continues at coordinate 315,449,858 of CP139505.1, read as the reverse complement.
ATAATAATCACAAGGACCAAAAATGAAAAATAAAACGGCCGTTAGTAAAAGGACTAACGTTGCAAACGCTTGTTTGGTTAATGGACTAACGTTGCCACAAAAGATAACGCCGGTTAACGGCGTTAGAAAGCTGGGATCAAAATTTGCAAAATAGTTTCATTTTGGGACTATATCTGCAATTTTCCAGTCTTTGGACTAAATCTGCAATTTCGCGAAACTTTAAGGACGATTATTGCAATTAATTATTAAAATAATGTTTTCTGAGAAAATTGTAATATGTCAAATAAATTTTATGTTAATAAATTGCAATTTGAAGAATTAGAATGTGGTGGAATTGTAATGTGTTAGAATTGTAATTGATGAGATATTTCACTGTGTTTGGGTAGCTAGTAATGTAATGCAGTTCAAAAAACATCGAAAGAACTAAAAAGAAATACTAGAATATTAGAAATTAATAATTTAATTTAATATTAATAATGATAATAAAAATTAAACATAGATATAATAATTCAAAAATGTAATATGATAATAATACTAATAACTTAATAATAATAATAATAATAATAATAATAATAATAATAATAATAGTATACTATATACTAACATTCATTAAAGTGGAACTTGGAGCCGGTACTGTTCCGAAGCTGTCGGGTGGGAGGTCGGGGAGGACGACTTGGGTGCATTGTGGAGCCATGGCTTGAGATGACATTGTTCACACGCCGAGCCAAGCCTAGCCTAGCCGTCGGCTTAGAGAGATTAAAATTTTATGTTCAGTGGGTTCTCTACTTAGCTGCCACTTGGTTTCCAGGTGTCATTGCATGTTGTACATGTGTTTTCCATTATCGATTCCAGAAGCATTAATATTGGTTTGCAATGTGAGTGAGCTCCTCATTTCTTTGGTGTCCAATTTCTCCCTCTAAACACACATGCAATGTTTTTGAATTTTGATGTTTTAGAATATGAAGGAGTGGTGTAAGGCTTAGGGTTTCGGTGTTTCAAGAATCGATACCCATGTTTGGTTGCCATCTGATTCGTCAATGGCCGAAAGTGTTGCAAAACAAGGCTTGCAAGGCCGATTAATCATCGCCTAGGCGCTACAAGGCCATAAACCTTTCCGCTTTTTGTAAATCGGTAAAAAAAATGGGTCAACCATGGTCAACAGCGGTAAATGACGGTCAACGGTGGTCAAACTTTCCGGAATCCTTCAAATCTTGCCGGAAATAATAATTTATAGTCGTTGTTATCTATTACAAGATTTTTTTTAAAGAAATATCCTGCCAGAAATACATAAAACTTACCAAAAACACCTAAAACTTGCCGAAAATACTAAAAACTTGTCGGAAATGCCAATCTAGTTAATCCCGCCTAGACCGATTACAAGCTACAGGTGGGTCGACCGGCCGACTACCGATTCGCGATTTTTGCAACCTTGATGGCTGGAATGTCGTTTGTTTTACTTTGTAGATACGTGGATAAGTGTTTTTGTTTTTTTAAGCTTTGTGATGAGTATGATATGTGATCATAAGTGGGCATGTGTTTGTTTGTTTAAGCAGGTTTGGTTGCTATCTGATTCGTCAGTAACTGTTTTTTTTTTTTTTTTTTTTTTTTTTTTTTTTTTTTTTTATTATTATTATTTTACTTTGTGGAATTGTGGATATGTGTTTGTGTTTGTTTAAACTTTGTGATAAGTCTGATATGTGATCATAAGTGGACATGTGTTTGTGTTTGTTTAAGCAGGTTTGGTTGCTATCTGATTCGTCAATAGCTGGTATGTCGCTTTTTTTTTACTTTGTGGATTTGTAGATATGTGTTTGTGTTTGTTTAAGGTTTGTGATGAGTCTCGTATGTGATCATAAGTGGTCATGTTTTTGTGTTTGGTTAAGCTTTGTGGTATCTTTTTACGACCTTATGTGCAGTGATAGGTGATGATTTTACTTAGTTTTTATAATTTGTGGTTATAAATGCTTTGTGATATCCTTTAGAGTATGATATATGCTTACAATGATTGCTTAAAGCTGTGTTTTATTTGGGTGTGATGATGTTTCAAGTTTTCATTTTTCTTTGCCTGTACAAATGGTAGGTAGGCTAGGTGTAGGATTAACTCGGTTAAGCAACCACTGTTGTCACAATCAATGTAGCATCTTATAAATTTCCACTATAATTAGTAACAGTTAATCAGATATTAATTATCATTACTGTTCTGTTTACCATTTTTATGGAAAAATTTTGAATTTTTGTTTATTATATTATAATAACACGAACATGTTAATACGTGATTCACCAAATATCGGAACGAGCTCACACACGGACCACGAAAACCAAAACACACTCACCAACTGCCAAATGGAACCTTAATTATTTCAGCCCAACATATAATCCGGATACTGTTCATCTAAGCCCAAATTAAGCCCAATAACCTTATATATTTCATTTCTTATTCGACCCCAACACCTCCAACTTTGCATTGTTTTCTCCCGAATTCGAAACACACTCCATTCGACTTTTTTTACCATTCAATTATCCTCCCACCAAGGAACTAGGATGTCGAATTTCATCTCTTAACATCAACTCTTGATAGTTGAAATTTGGCCAAAGTAAACGCCCTTCAACACCACCCATTCAAATTATTAATTTTCACCAACTCATCAAATTCGACCTAAACTCAATTGTACCTAGTTCTAATGTTTTCCTTGGATCATATATGAGTTATTAAGTTTAATTCTCCCCTAAAAACTCAATTTCACATGTTAGTTCATGATTTGGACCCTTTAAATATTATGTCGACATATATATAACACACCAAATCAAAATCAAAATAATTCTTACTCACTAGCACTCTCTAAAGCCCTAGAAATATATTTCATATCTTTCTTAAAGTCCTAATAATCTATGACCAGATCTTGTAAATCCTCTTGAAACTAAAATTGGATGTCGACATACACATATTTATATAAATCGACACACACACAAACATTTACTTACACTTCCACATGCTCTTTACACAACTTGGACTTTCATGACCATTTACATTCCTATTGTCCCCCCTCAAATCCCTGACATTCGATTCACACAACTTGCCTCCATTTTAAAAATACATTAAAACCTAAATATTACCTTCGTGTAATAAATTCGACATGTATATACTTCGCCCCCTTTCATTCTTGGACTTTTAACACCTTGTTATACCCTACTGATAGGAAACTCCAAGACCAAAAACATCCTTTCCTTTTTGATCGAACCATTTGCAAGCCAAGAAGTCCATATTCGAAGCATTTGGTTTCATTGTATCGGGTTATTTGAATTCAAATCCTTCCTACATGTTAACTGTTGATTCCAGATGAGCTTAACGATCGTGTTAATTACTTTAGATATAAACCTAAAGCAATAGGTATAGAAACTGTTCTTGAATGATCTATTAATTACTATGCGGAAACTAGTAATTAATCTTAAGAAGAATTAAACACAAAAGAATTCTCAAACAACACTTCAATATATTTAATACAGCTGCTCAAAAGCAACAGGGTTACAAGATAACCTTGAAGTGATCGAATTACTAAAGATACGTATACTAATCCTAACCCTAGATCCTCCTTTTATACTCTAAGGAGTCCTAGTCGGTTACAAAACTTTCTATACAAGAATAATATCTATTCGTATCTTAACCATAAGTATCTTAACAAAACTATACATATCTAATAAGCAGCAGAATCATAACTCTAGCAGCAGAATCATCTTAGGCTAGCAGCAGTTTGACACTTAGCTTATTTCACCATTCGTCAGATATCATCAGCAACAGAACTAATATACTAGCAGCAGAATAATTAAGCTTGGCAGCAGAATCATACTTGATATATTTCCCATTAGAACCATGAGCAGCAGAATAACATTCATAGCAGCAGCATCTTCAAACCCAACATTAACTCCACCTTCTTAGGTGTTGTAAGTCTCAACAAACTCATTTTTAATTCATTTCAACGTTTTATATAGTTCCATGCATCGTATTTATTTTGTTTCGAACGTATATTAGTTTTCTTTTCTTTTTACGTACCATTATTAATTTTTTTAGCAAAAACTTGGTCGCCTCCTTTATGGAAGGCTAGGAAACAAGTTTTCATGCTCACACGACGTTTACTTACTCATTTTATAGCTTAACAAACACCCTATTTAATTTTTGTATCACATGTATAACATGAACTAAAAATAAATCTAAGTCTTTTCATTAATTAAAACTCCCTCTGTCAACTTAGAATGGGGCGCATAAAAGCTAATCCAAACACATGACCTATTAATTTTTTTGCTTGACTCGATTCTTCATACACCCAACTAACAAGTTCGTGTTTGGAGTTTCCCAATTTGAGCCCTTGAAAACCCTTAAAAATCGCTAAAGCTAACGTCCCTTGAAAACTACCAAAACCTTATAATTAATTCGACATGGGCTTAAAGCCCAATAAGCTGATATTAAGCTCATCCGATAAGCTGGTCATGCAAACTTTTTAGATATGATTTTGTCACTTAAAAACAAGCCCAAGACCAAGCCCAACTTCCCTTAAAACCCCCCGGATCTTAAAACGTTAACGGGCCTTTAATTTGACTCGTTAAGCCCAATAGCTTAAAAATAAGCACTCCGGCCTAATAATCAGTTTCATTAGACTTAAATAAGCTTTATAAAAATATAGAAACTTTCAGAAATCTTTTCTAACTTATTTTGTGATTTTTGGACTAAATTTGCAAAACAATTCAACCTTAGGGACTAAAACTGCCAACAGCCCAAAACTATGACCAAAACTGTAAAATCAGTATCCTACGGGTATAAAATGATAAAAAAAGTAAGTTGGTGGATTAGAATGTAAAGTTTGACCTTTTTGGACTAAAAGTATAACCGAGGACTAACGGTGCAACGGTAACTCCGTTAGGGTAGAAAATGTAAAAACTGTAAAAGTTCTAGGACCTACTGTAACTTTATTTCATTTTCATTACTATTTCATATTTTACACTTTCCAACTCGATTACGAGCATTTTTACATTACGTTCACATATTTAAACACGTTATGTTATATTTATATATAACTAGTTTTAACGATTTAAACTTAACATTTTGTTTCGCCATTTTTGAGGAAACAATATTATTGGATTTAAATGACATAAAAATAAGATAATATTATATATAATATTATTTTTGAATTTTAAGCATATCACACTCACAGCACCGATCAAATCGTTATCTGATTTCTTACTTTCACACCCACTATTCGTATTAAGTAAATTCTCAGACTTCCCAATTTATTCATGTCGTGTGTTGAAGCCGTATTCCGTAATCTCACCCGTAATCTCACTTGATTTCGTATTTCACCTTGCCAGTAACACACAAGGTGAGTCATAGCCCCACTTTTACTCGTTTATCAACTTTATAAACTCTTCGGGGGAGATACATGCTCAACTACTTACTTTTACTTTCACAAGTACTATTTTCTGTATGCTATACCTGACTTATATTGCCTAAGTTACCATTACTATTGCATGCCGTTTGTGCGGTACATTACATGCCGTTTGTGCGGTACATTGCGTGCCGTTTGTGCGGTACATTGTTAACGTTTGAGTGTCATGAGACTTAGGGCAATATATATATATATATATATATATAACTGCAATATCACCATTTCAAATGATTGTATTTTACATGCAATCCTACTTGTGCTTCGAACTGATTATAATTATAAACTCTATGAACTCACCAACCTTTGTGTTGACACTTTTAAGCATGTTTATCTCAGGTAATTAGCGGAGCAGGACAAGGCACGGAGCGGGCATTATAACTCTGATAAATTACGTGGTGTAAAATAAAATATGTCATTCTTTTCAAACTACTATACCCTTTCATGAGATTTTACAAATCTGATATTTCACCTTTTGTAACGGAATTATTACTTGAATGACAAACAACTTTCAAAACGTCTCATTGGAGCCGTTTTCTATGATTATGACTTCGATCCTCCCCGTAATACCCTAATTAGTCTTCCGCTGTTATATCATAAATTAGGGGGTGTTATAGATTGGCATCAGAGACATGGTTATAGAGAACCAAATGTTTTTAAACATTGGACTATAACTACACTTTCAAAATGAATGATTTTACACCATACCACCTTACGCCCTCCGTGTCTGCATATCACCGTGCTCAGTACATTACCTATTAGGATTATTTTACACTAATCTTCACACACTAGATATTTACTCTCACACACTTGATTATTTCACCTTTATTTTCATACCCTTAATGTTATTGATTACTTATAATTACTATTTTCGGGTTACTACAGTACCATGTCTACAGACTCACACCTTAACACCTCATCATCGGACATGGAATCCGAGGATACCTTACCATTTATCACCTCACCCATAGTTCCTAGCACATTGACTGCTAACAGTGTCGAACACCCCACCTATGACACCTGTTACACTAAGTAAACCAGACTCACCCATATCAGAAGACCCGTACGTACTAGCTAGACGGGCATATATTTCATCACCTCACCCGAAGAACCGTCCAGTTCTCCTACTTACACTCCACTTACAGATAATCAGTATATGCGGACTCAGCAGTGACTGCCTGCAGCTGATTTGGAGACTCCATTACCTACATCACCACCCCTACGACCCGACCACCTGTTCAACCAACTCACCCAGACTTACCCGTTTACACCCCACCAACGGGAGCCGACTCCTAGAGAGGATTTACCCTCTCAGGTCTCCCTCATCATTATTATTTCCCACCTGTTTTCACTCCTCCAGCCCGAGTCCTCGAGACTGGAGAGAGTGAGAGGATGCTTCGATACACTATTGAGGATGTTAGTCCTTTAGTACGAGTGTATGTGATACTTTGAGTGAATATGATTAAGTATGCGGAATCTACTTAATCACACTTAGAAGGTTTATTTGTTATTGGAAATGGAACAATTGTTGGTTGTTGAATTTGATAATGAACAATGAATGTTAACTCCAAACGATTCAATATTATTCAAGAATAATACGAGTGATCTTCACTATCACTAGGGTTACAAAACCTTGAATCTTTATTACAAAAAAAAAACTTATTTTCTATCTTGTTCTATCAACTTAGTTTTCTCTGTATTCGACTAGTTACATTAATCACAAATTCACACTTATTTTCAACACTTAATATCTAGTCTAAGATCTCCCTTTTATACAAACAAAGGAGATCATTACAATTATGAAAAGTCTTGTCGAACTACTTGTTTGAGTGTGTCAGTCATTAAGATACAACATGTATCTGTGTTTACAACTTGCTCTGTGTAAACCACATGGTGACTGATCACATTGTCTAAGATATTATCTACCGTATATACTTGACTTTAGTACAAAATATCTTCGTATACTTATCCAACCAGCAGTAGAATACTCGACACTTATCCATCTAGCAGCAGTATCTGTTGCACCAGCAGTAGAATGTTTGCGGCAGCAGAATCTTAACGCTAGTAGTAGAATGAAATGCACTAGCAGTAGAATGATACTTAGTTAATTTCCTTGAGCAGAACTAATCTTGTAAACCTTTAGTTCCCGATACTAATCTTCAGAATATTTAATTCCCAACAATCCTCCCCTAAACATGTGAATCCATTTCAACATGTTTCTTCTGAATTAAATTATGATTGTGAGAATCTTTCAAACACTTTATAGTCTGATTCTTGATCTGAGCTATCTTCTGTTCTTCAAGATTAAATATCTATCTGTCTAACTCATCTACCTTCTGTGAAACTTTTTCAGCAATAACATCATCTTTCTTTGTCTTGAACAATAAAATCAATACCTTGAATAAAAGATGGTGCAATTTCCTTGGATGGAGGAATTATAAGAGGCAATGGTGCTGTGTATCTTGGATGCTTGTTTCAACAAGTGAAATCATCTTCCAGCATGCCTTTGCAAGTGATGAACAAACGTAGTGAACTGAAATTGAAACTGAAAGCTCCTAGATAGAACTTTCTCCTTTTGAATGCTTCATCCCTTCTGAATATATATAATACTCCAGAATCTTCATTTGAACTTTCTTCATTTGAAGAGCTTATTCCCAGTTTCCATCAACTGAAAAAGCTTATTCCCAGCATCCATCAACTGAATGCTCATTCTTATTATTGACTGAATAATAAGACATTTTAGCTTCTCAAAAATCTAACATCATCATCTTGTATGCTCTTGTCTTTTCTGATTGAACTTGATCTGTTTTGGACAATCTTCCTCCATTGTTTGATCATTTTCCTTCCCTGAATCCTAAGCATACTTCCTTCCCTTATTGGTTAATCTTCCTCCCCTGAGCTTGAGCTTGGAAGATCTCTCACTATGTACCAAAATATTTATCCTCCCCTGAGATTTATCATTTCCTCCCTTGTTTGGAAGATCTCTCACCATCATCTGATCTACCAATGAGAACATGTTTTCAGACAATAGTGTACATGTTGGCCATCAATTCCTTAAGAGTTTAATTAGCTGCCCTCATCACTTCTAGGTGTGTTAACTCCTATGAGAGGTGATTCATGGGGAATTTGACTCATTGTCCATCATTTGATGGTTTTTCTGAGCCTCTTTGAAAATCCCTTTTAAGAAACTTTTAGCAGTATGAATATGATTTTATTATTGAAAAATCATACTGCTCTCAACCATTTTGAAGGGATTAAGTGTGTAACAGACACTTAATCAAGAATTCGGTTTAAAGTAACCTCTGGTTGTGTGAGAACCAATATTTTCAGTTATAAATAACTGCCTGTGTAAAGATAAACCTATTCAAAAGGCTTTCTTGACAGGGTTTCCAGCTCATAGCAATTGTTGCCTCTAACACAAGTGTTAGATTCACTTTTGCTAGCTGTTCTTTCTATCAGATGTCCTTAGACTTGCTCATTATACTTAAAAGTATAAAATGATAGAAAGTGAGTTGAGTCAGTTACTATCTGACCAACTGGGCCATCAAATCAATGTGAAACATGATAACTAAGTTTCAAGAAGGAAGTTTTAAAGAATTTAATTAACTTAGGTGTAAACCTTTGTTAAGAATCCCCAAACTCAGTCCATCATAAACCTATTATTTTAGAAATTAGAATCATTCTGCTGCTTCCATTTCACTTGAAACTTCTTTTGTGCTCAATGTTCATACCTGAAAATGTTAGTCCAAAACCAAGAAACAAAATGCAAAGCATATGTCTTATAGCAGTATCATAGTATGACTAACAAATATGAACTTAACAAACAAAAATTTGTACTAGCAGCACAAACTTTTCACTAACAGTAGTAACTTATAAAGCCAGCAGTACAATCAAAAATTTATATACAAAAACACAGAGTTTTAAATCATTGAGGATTAAGCATTCCAATACTTGCTACCAAGTACTGAAACCTTCCAACATCAAAAGCTTTTGTGAGAAGATCTGCAAAGTTGTGATCAGAATCAATTTTAAGAACTTGAATCAACTTTTTCTCATTGCAGTCTCTAATACAATGATGTCTATTCAGCTTCAGTTGTTGAAGTAGCCACAATTGTTTGCTTCTTACACTGCCATGAGATAAGTCTACACCCAAGGAATTGACATCCTCCAGTTGTTGACTTTCTGTCCAAGCTAGCACCAGCATAATCACTATCCGAAAATGCTACCAAGTCAAAAGGTGATTCCCTTGAATACCATAGACCCAACCTAGGTTGACCCTTGAGATATCTAAAAATCCTCTTGACAGCTGTTAAATGAGAAACCTTTGGAGTTACTTGAAATCTTGCACAAGCACAAACAGAGAACATGATATCAGGTCTTGATGATGTGAGATACATCAAAGAGCCTATCATAGATCTGTAAGTGTGTACATCTACATTGTCTCCATCTGAATCTTTAAGAAGTGGCTTCTCAGAGTCCATTGGTGTGCTTGCCACTTTTGAATCAACAAAGTTGAACTTCCTAAGTATCTCAGCAACATATTTATCTTGGCTGATAAATATGCCTTTACTAGATTGCTTAACTTGCAGACCCAAAAAGAATGTAAGTTCCCCCATGGAACTCATCTGAAACTTATGATGCATAAGTTTCTCAAACTCCAAACACATCTCCTTCCTTGTAGATCCAAAGATGATATCATCCACATACACCTGCACTAGTAAAAGATCATTCTTGTGCTTCTTGATGAATAATGTCTTATCAATCTTGCCTCTTTGAAATCCATTTTCTATTAAGTAGGAAGCCAGTGTTTCATACCATGCCCTTGGTGCCTGATGAAGGCCATAAAGAGCCTTAACTACCTTGTACACTTTGTCTGGATGATATGGATCAATGAAACCAGGAGGTTGTGAGACGTATACCTCTTCTTCAATAGTACCATATAAAAAAGCACTCTTGACATCCATTTGATAAACTGTGAAGCCCATAAATGAAGCATAAGCCAAAAATAACCTAATGGCTTCAATCCTTGCTACTGGAGCAAAAACCTCTTCATAGTCTATCCCTCTTCTTGTGTGTACCCTTGGGCTACTAATCTAGCCTTATTCCTAATCACTATGCCCCTTTCATCCCTTTTATTTCTAAAAACCCATCTAGTGTCAATTACCTTTTCATCTTTAGGTAAATCAACTAGCACCCAAACCTTCTGAATCTTGAACTGAAGAAGCTCTTCTTGCATAGCTTCTACCCAGCTTGAATCATCTAGGGCTTTAAGAATGTTCTTTGTTCTGCCTGTGAGAGAAAACATACAAACAAGCAAGAGTTTGAAAACTCATACTGCTTTGAAGCATAAAGGGCATCAAGAAGCCCTTGTTGGTCTAAAGACATCAGTTGTTGTCTTGTCTTCACCCCTGATTGTACATCTCCAATCACATTGTCTAGGGAGTGGACTTTGTGAATCCTTGTGTGTGGAGTAGAAGGAACTTGATAGTTAGGTGGGAGATTATTGAAATCCACCTCTTCATCTGAGAAATCTGCTTCATTTGAGTCTAATGGGCCATCAGTAGAAACATTTGGCTCAGCAGTAGAAAAATTTAGCCTAGCAGTAGAATGCTCTGTCTCAGCAGTACTATCATCAGTAGAAACATTCTATTGTTCCTTTGTTCCATCTTCCTTGTTTTCATCTTCAATCGCTTCTTTAGCTTCATCAGAAGAAGGTTCATCATTTATTGAAGTTGAAGCCATACTGGTACTTATTGGCATCCATACACAATCTTGATCTGTCTTCTTTTCTAACCCTGCCTCATTTGTTGTTTGTGAACCTGAAAAATCATTAGTTTCTGCAACAACAGGCACATAATTCATAGAATGGGTTAGTGTCTCAAGATCAAATAGCCAATTAGGACCTTGACCTGCTACATTGGATTTATTCTCTAAAAATTCCACATGCAGGTTTTCCTCTACTCTTCTAGTTCTAGAGTTGTATACTCTAAAATCTTTGCTATTAAGAGAATATCCAACTAAGAATCCTTCATCTGCTTTACCATCAAACTTTCCTAGATGGTCTAAGGTATTCAGAATTGTCACATGACATCCAAAAGGTCTAAGAAATCATATTGCATGATTTCTACCTCTAAAAAGCTCATATGATGTCTTATTGTGAGATTTGACAACCAAAACCCTATTCTGAACATAGCAAGCAGTATTGACTGCTTCAGCCCAAAAAGTGATAGGCAACTTAGAGTCGGCTAACATAGCTCTAGCAGCTTCTATGAGTGTTCTATTTCTCCTTTCAGCAACTCCATTTTTCTGAGGAGTTCTAGCTACACTAAATTCTCTCTTAATACCTTTTTTCCTTGCAGAAGTCATCCATAACTCTATTCTTAAACTCTGTCCCATTATCACATCTAATGACTTTTACTCTTTGCTTACTAGGTTTTCTATCTCTGTAATGAATGTTTTAAGAATGCTAGAAGTCTCATCCTTAGAACCTAAAAAGAAAACCCATGTAAATCTACTATAGTCATCAGTAGCAACTAGACAATATCTTTTATGCATCATGCTACTAACAGAAGTAGGTCCAAATAAATCCATATGAAGCATAAACAATGATTGATCAATAGAGTTAAAAATTTTGGGCTTACAAGTGGCTTTGTGTTGTTTGCCTTTAAGACAAGCAATGCATGTTTGGTCATTTTCAAATCGTTTTTGAGGTAAACCTCTTACCAAACCATTCTTAACAATTTTATTTATGGTTTTGAAGTTAATGTGACCAAGCCTCCTATGCCATTTCATTGATTCATCCAATGTGGCCTTTGCAACAAGACAAGTAAGTGCCTCTTTAGGAACAATATTCTTCATATCAACACTGTACATGTTGCCCTTTCTTAGAATTTTAAGAAGTACTTGACTTTCATCAGGCATCTTAAAATCAGAAGAAAGTACAAGACATTCAGTGTCAGTAAAAATAACTTTGTTCTTTTTGTCACACATTTGTGAGACACTAAAAAGATTATACTTTAGCTCTTGCACATAGTACACATCTTCAAAATCTAATTTACCAGTTTTAAGAGTACCTTTACCTGTAATCTTGCCACCAATACCACCTCCAAAGGTAACATAGCCTCCATCTAATGTTTGAAAATCGGAAAGATAGGACTTGTTGCCTGTCATGTGCCTTGAACATCCACTATCTGAATATCCTTGATCTTCATGATCTGTTCGTGAATGTTCCTGCACACAAATAAGGAAATTAGTTTCCTTGGGGAACCCAAGCCATTACTGACTTGGATTTGCCATGTGCATCAATGTAATTAAATCTCTTGAGAACAGTTGATGCACCATTGGATTTGAGAGGTTTCCAAATCCAACATGCTGAGGCCTTAATAGCATTGGCCTTCTTTTCCCTAGCAGTAGAACCTTTAGGTTTCCAAATTTGTTTTAGTGAAACTGCTTTTGTTGGAAAAGGTCTCTTAGCAGTTGTTTGTGCATGTTTGTAAGTTGTTTTTGCACTTTGTACTGCTGATTTAGGGTAAACAGAGTAAAAAGGTCTAGCAGTAGAAACTGCTTGTCACTACTAGAAAAACAGCTATTCTTGACTCCAAATGCGAGTCAAGAAGAGGCTTTATGACGCGCAAATGAGAGTCAAGGATGGACCAGTCATAAAGCTTCATGACTCGCATTTGTGCGTCATCCCTCTATGACGCGCATTTATGACCCACGTTTTATGACTCTCCTTTTTGCGAGTCATAACCTAATTATTTTTTTTTAAAATAATTTTTTTCAGTTCCTAATTTTCTATTAAATGACAATTAAAAACCTGATAATACAAAATTAAAAACACAAATATCAAAATAACGCATTTCATATATTAAAAACCTGATAATACAAAATTATAAACCAGGTTTATCGTTGCTAAACATAACTAAACATAACTAAACATGCAGTTAGAGACTACTAGAGTACACAGCTAAGAACACCACAATACAGATACAGCATCAAGGACGGGCTCTTTTGTAGCTGCATGTTGGGCACTTGTACTGCTTGATGTGTTCGGCTCTGGCTGGAGTGATCTTCACACACTTATCATGAAACCACCTCTCACAAATGTCGCAACATATCCAGAACTCATCAGACGCATAACTTTCGCCACATGACCCAGAACTCATCAGACGCTGCTCAGTCACCAAGAAAGAAAGAAACCCAATTAATTGTCCAGTTTAAAGAGCAGAAGTTGCAAAAGAAGTCCGAGCCAGAATAAAACTATTTCTAATAAACGGACCAGGGTCTTATGGGTAAAAACAAAGTTGATTACCTGAAATAGAAATTGAATGTGAATCTGTATTCCATTTTAGGCAATCAACCCTTTTTCATATCCTATATGGCTTTAGCAATTAGAAGTCTATGAATTAAAATAAACCTCTCAAGCGTCCTTTTGATTTATACTTAAAGTGTTTCGTTTAACCCTCTTACTAACACTACATTTGCAGATAAGTAGACACTAACCATAAAACAAGGTGACAATGGTCACAGGAAATGGCTGGCAATCAAAACCCGTGGCTTCTCCTTTTCTGCTTTAGTTTCTTTTATTGCCCCATCTCTAATTTCCTGAACCCTTGTCTCCCAAATTTTGTCAACAAGCTTCCAGGTATCATCACTGACAACTTGAGTCTGCATAGCACAAGCATTCAGCCATTAGAGCAAGAAGATGGTGGTTGAAATAAAATAAATTTTTGGTAGTATGTAAAAACACTGCACAAACCTCCATAGGACGCGGGGCACCAAAAGTTGCAAATCCAACATTGCCTGGTGCAAATGTTGCTCTACCTGGAAGAGAAGCACCATGGATTCCCCACCTTCCAGCATATATCAGTGCAGCATACTCATCAACAGGGGTCACACTAGGCTGAATAATAAATGTAATTTATTAGAGCAAGAAGATGGTGGTTGAATAGCACCAGGCTGAATAATATATCAGTGCAGCATACTCATCAATGGGGGTCACACTAGGCTGAATAATAAATGTAATTTGAAATATGATGTGGAATCAAAGCCAGTATCTAATTATCTAAAGTTTATAAAGATAGGATACGTATATATCAGATGCAGATTTCCAACAGATTCACAGTTTATGTCCTTAATCTTACATGTCATGCGAGATAGAAGAATAATGTTTCAAGATAAGAAAATGTCTTATATGTATACCTATATACGCATCATTATTATAACTGAACTAGTTTAGAAGTAACCTGAGATATCCGAGGGGTACTTTCCTCAATGGGAAGTACTTCTCCTTCTTCTTCTCCCTTTCGGTCTTCAAAGAAACCTACATCAAAGATGAACAATCATCAGTAAAACGCATACCCAATAAACGATGTCAAACAGACCAGATAACTATCTCATTGATCAAATTCTGACTTACGTCACGTCTATATTTAAGACTTTGATGTTTTTTGCAAGAAGTTATCAACAGATCTTCTAAGTCAATGGAAATGTGGCTGACCTGGACAAACGAAGAGTAACAAAATGCTTTTATAACTGGAAAAAAAAAGGAGTGCTTTCTACAACTTACTTGTCCTTTGTTACAGCTTCCAACAGTACGTGTGTAAAGAAAAATTCACAATTTTTCTGGGCTATTAAATGCTATTTTATGGCACATAGATTACATACTTTATTAAATTTATGTCTCATAAAATAGCATATAATAGCTCAGTGATATCATGGATTTTTTTTAACCTGAAAAAAAACAAAAAAAGAAGCAGTACCTATGTCTCATAAAATAGCATATAATAGCTCAGTGTTGTCACTCCAAACCAACTTCTTACCAAATACATTTTATAAGGCTCAGACAGGGTGGGAAGTGAAGAAAGCATAAACGTCTGCGATGGCTGCAAATATACTCATTTGCCCCGCCTATGCAAATAAAATGGGATTAGGGTCAGGTATGTATCTGAGGACGTCTGTGCAGTCTGCCACCAGTGAATGCGCCTCTGGGCTAAAGCAGCTCATTATACCACTTCTAGTAACCTCAGAAATGATAATCTTGAAGCAATAGCTGAAAATGTAATGCATTTTACGCATACTCAATAACTGTGATGAAGAAGTCAAATATTTATTCGCATGTACTTTTACTTTACCATTGCATACCTATAGTTTGGCGTTAATTTCATTCCTGGTTCTTGGCAATGCCAATGAGACCGGTTGTCTTAGATTTTTCTATGACAACGGCTGCACCTGTTCATATACCATCCAAGGTTTTCTTTGATCTCAGTTATCACCGCCTCCGTAGTGAGCCGTTGGTGTTGCTGCATTTTCGTGACAGTTATTAGCTAAATATATGGCAAATTTAGTGATTAAGGTTTTTGTGTCTTACCATAAGAGTGTCTGGATTAATTTGCAGGATTGTTGCTATCTTAACAGGTTCTTGTACCGTAGATGGATGCTGTTTTTGATGTTGTGTCGCCAGCAAGGTCAGAGGCATGACAGGCCCAGTCAATTCGCTGTACCTGCATCACATTTTTTTGGCTCAGATAGTGGTAGTACCTTTAAACCTGCACAACCAACTATGCCCATGAATCTGTGATACCCCAGGTGTTTCGTCTTACAGCAGCCTACGCTGACACGTAAAAACAATGGAGTACCCGTACCCAATCCAGCAATTGCAAAGTCAAAAAGATCATGCTTCAACATAATATAACTCATTTCAACAATTAGAGTCAATTTCAACTTACTTATTAGCATAATATATGAATTCTGAAACAAACACAATGTCACCTCCTAACTCACGTTGGGGTTTGGTGCTCCTCAACATTTCTTGCATCTTTTGTACATGCAAATATAAATATTAACAACATTTAGAAATATACATGTAATTCGTAATTAAAACCATTTTGATTCATTTCAACCCATTGTACCCAATATTGACATTCTCAAAGGTTTTGAATACCAATATCATTTTGGCTACTTGGCTCCTGTAGTGGCAAATTTCATTAAAGATATATATTTTAGCTATCAAACTAGCTAGAATACCAGGTACATAATTATATAGAAAGAAATCAACAAGTAAACCCAATGTTTAAAGAAATATCATGAGTCATGAGTACTACTTAGCTTACAACACATAAACATTTAATTTAAACCAAGCAAAACACACTGTCCCAGCTAGACCCATGTTACCAATACAATTTTTCTTACTGAAGTACTTACACAATCAAAAAATTAAAAAAAATTAGCCAAACTAAAATACTAATCACCTTATTAAAAACTTGAATAAATACAAGCTTCAAAAAATGTACTAACTGCTACGGCGGCTTCAAAAACACAACAAAACAAAACCCTAATCGAACTTCACTCTAAACTCGATCTAAATACACGAACCCTTGGTCTCTTGATCTCCTTGTGATGATGATGATGATGGCGCGGCGAGGTGGTGGCGGCGCATGTTGAATACGACAGCAGGAGGTGGCCATGGTGGTATTATCAAGAGAGAGGTGAGAGGGATGAGTGATGGGTGTTGGTGGTTATGGTGTGGTTAGATTGAGTCACCGGAAAAAGGAGTGGCGCTGGAGATGTGGGTGGCGGCTGCTGAGATAAGAGGGGGAGGGCTAGGGTTTGGTTAAAGAAGATGTGTGTGTGAGGTGAGTGTTGTAAATGAACAAGGTAACCTTAATTAGGTTATAAGACGTGCAGGGAAAAAAAAACATAGATGACCCCTATTTAGGACGAAGCAAAATGAGCGTCATCTAGTAGGCTAAATTTTAACTGATTATGACCCTATGTTATGACGCTTCTGAAAACGAGTCATCCCCAATAAAAAATTTACTCGTTATGACTCTTATTTTATGACTTTGCTATTTGCGCGTCATCTTGTAGCGTGCGTCATAAAATGCGAGTCAAGGATAGACCTTTTTCTAGTAGTGTGTCTAGAAGTAGAATCTTTTGGTCTAGCAGTAGAAACTGCGTTTGGTCCAGACTTTGATGAAACTGCTCTGGGTGTGGTTCTTGTATATTTAGAGTGACTTTTAGGAGTTTGCCTTTTTAAATTCAACCTATTGTTTGTATACCCAAATACCCTTTGGTTGCAGAAAGCTGCAAGATGGTCAAATTCTCCACATACAAAACAAGCTTTGTTATAAAAGTTAAAGTCATCACCTAGTTGGTGAGACTTAAGGCCATTCCAATTCCTTTGGTTGCCTTTAGGCTTGTTTGTGGTTCTGTATTGTTCACAATATCTAACTGGTTGCCTAACATGTTTAGAATTGATTTTAGGCCTATCAGTATTTTGTTTGACTATTTTAGGAACACTTGTTCCTGCTTTCTTAACCACTTCAGGTTTAGACATAACCTGTTCATCTTCATCATCATCAGATACCCAGTTTTCAATGACTACTCTATCTGATCTTTTATCAGAGGACACCTTGTCCTCAGGAAGTGAAGTTTTACTTAAACTTTCACTTACTTTCTTAGGTTCATCAACAACTAACTTGGTTTTTGGCTGAACACCATATTGTAGCTCAGGTTGTTGAAATTCAGCTACTCCTGAATTTTCTATGTTTATCCCTGGGGGAACAGGAATTCCTCTGTAAGGGGGTGGGACAACATTATATCCTAACCCTGACTTGGCTCTATTAATCACTTGACATTCAATCATGTTGGTTACACCTCTAGAAGCATGTTCTAGTGTTTCTACAGTCAAGTGAATGTTTCCATTTTCCTTTTTGATCCTATCATAAGCCTCTCTCAAAAGCTTAATTTCAGCATCTCTAAAGAATATGTCTTGTCTAAGAAGAGCTTTGTCATCAGAAAAAGCAAATTCATTTTGTTTGTAGTGAATGATCTGCTTCTCTAGGGATTCTAAACCACACTTATAATCTACTAAGTCTTGTTGAGTTCTGCTTAGGACTTTCTTTTGGTCATTATAATGTTTGATTAATGTTTGTAGTTCTGAAAGAGCTGTGCAAGTATTAGAACAAACTTTATGATTTTGTACCTTAGTAGAGAAAGCCATGAGTGCCATCTGTGAAGAATCTTCTTCTTCATCAGCCATGAAACTCCAATCAAAACCTAGCCCATCAATAGCTACCATAGCTTTTGAGTTTGGCTCAGAAACCTCCCCTGTTTTGGATTTGCTTCCAAAACCTCTGTTCTTGCTATCTTGCTGCCTTGGCCTTCTACATTCTCTTGAGAAGTGCCCCATCATGTGGCAGTTATAGCCTTCTATCTTTGACTTGTCAAAACCAGCAGTATCATTATTGCTGATTGTGAGCTTCTTCCCCGTCCTTTGATAGAACTTCTTAGCCCTCATACTAAGAAGAGAAATTTGCCATTTTAGGTCCATTTCCTCCAGATCATCATCATTGATCTCTTGGAGGTCTTCATAGGTGAGCATGGACCCATCATTTCGACTTGTTAAAAATGCACAACAAGTCTTCTCATCCAAAATACCCATGGTACTGCTTGATGAACTAGCAGCACCAACACCATCAACAACCTTAACCTCTTCACTTGGATTTGAGGTACTAGGAGATGACATAAATGCCATGTTCCCAGTATTAGAACTAGTACCTCCATTTTTCTTCAGATCTTGTTTCACAATCTTAAAGTTGCTATACAAGTCTATTAGTTCCATGGTGTCAAGGTCTGGCTTGTTCTTCCAGAAAACAACATGTATAGCCCACTCTTCTGGTAAGCTTCTCAGAAAATTTGAGTTTAAATCTTCTTGAGGTATTTCAACCCCAAGAATAGCAAGTTGGCTCACAATATTCTGAAGCCTATTAAACATGTGGTCAAGAGATTCATTTTTGGTTGAGGAGAAGTTTTCAAACTGCTGCTTGAGCAGAGTCTTGTGGGTTTTCTTGGTGGCTTCATTTCCACCATATCTGGCAACAATAGCTTCAAATATTGACTTGGCATCTTTGAACTTGCTGAAGTTTAAAAGTTGATCATTGGGAATGGTCATCATCAGCATGCTTCTTGCCTTTAGGTCATTTTTCTTCTTTATTCTGTCTTCTGCAGATGTTGGGTGGAGCTGCAGAGTTGTCACCACTTTACCCTCAACTGTTGATGTAGTGGTTGTAGGCTGGTAAGAGTTTCCATCTTCAATAATTTCCCAAAGTGCATAGTCTTGCACTTGGAAATACTGCTCTATTCTCAGCCTCCACATCTCAAACTCATTCTGTTTGAGCATGGGTAATTTTGCAGCAACATTTGTCTGAATAGATTCAACGTCCATTTCTTCTTCTTCTTCTTCTTCTTCTTCTTCTTCTTCTTCTTCTTCTTCTTCTTCTTCTTCTTCTTCTTCTTCTTATTCTTCTTCTAAATCAAAGATATCAGCCTTGCTCTGATACCAATTGAGAGGATGCTTCTATACACTATTGAGGATGTTAGTCCTTTAGTACGAGTGTATGTGATACTTTGAGTGAATATGATTAAGTATGCGGAATCTACTTAATCACACTTAGAAGGTTTATTTGTTATTAGAAATGGAACAGTTGTTGGTTGTTGAATTTGATAATGAACAATGAATGTTAACACCAAACGATTCAATATTATTCAAGAATAATACGAGTGATCTTCACTATCACTAGGGTTACAAAACCTTGAATCTCTATTACAAAGAAAAACTTATTTTCTATCTTGTTCTATCAACTTAGTTTTCTCTGTATTCGACTAGTTACATTAATCACAAATTCACACTTATTTTCAACACTTAATATCTAGTCTAAGATCTCCCTTTTATACAAACAAAGGAGATCATTACAATTATGATAAGTCTTGTCGAACTACTTGTTTGAGTGTGTCAGTCATTAAGATACAACATGTATCTGTGTTTACAACTTGCTCTGTGTAAACCACATGGTGACTGATCACATTGTCTAAGATATTATCTACCGTATATACTTGACTTTAGTACAAAATATCTTCGTATACTTATCCAACCAACAGTAGAATACTCGACACTTATCCATCTAGCAGCAGTATTTGTTGCACCAGCAGTAGAATGTTTGCGGCAGCAGAATCTTAACGCTAGCAGTAGAATGAAATGCACTAGCAGTAGAATGATACTTAGTGAATTTCCTTGAGCAGAACTAATCTTTTAAACCTTTAGTTCCCGATACTAATCTTCAAAATATTTAATTCCCTACAGAGAGCGTCAGGACAGCAGTTGCCCACACACCTACTCCTCCCACCATCATGACGCAACTGGAGCGTCATGAGGAACAGATCGATACACACCTGAACATCATTGACAGAACACCACTCACGGTCGACGACACCCTACATGGCCTCATATCCGACAGGATGGACCCTCAGGACGGACTGACGAGGTTTCAGTCAAAGATATCCGAGACATTCCGGTAATTAGACATACATCACATCAGTTGTAGTTTTGAGGCATCTTAACCTACCGCATGAGAAATTAATAAAAGACCTTGTATCGTTTGTTTTGTAAAACAATCGATCAAGTTATTAATATTATGTTGTTTGTTTGGTTTTGCTATATATTGATTCAGAGTTATGAATGTTTCCTGTGATTATATCCAGACCTACCGTGATATTACCTATGATTTTTATAATTCCTTATACCTTCCATAACTGGGCTATAACCATAGAATTTTCTAAGACAAATTTTGGAAGAAAACTTGATGAATGAAGAGAAAGTTGCTGAACATCAGCTTTTGTAGATGATGAACCACTTTATTCCTTATCAATCCTATACCAAGAGTTGATCATTTATTTATGATAGTACCCAAACATATCGTAGTCTTATGATTTCTCAGTTGGTTGTAATTTCACATTGTGAAAAGATTGTTAGGACTTGTATACAATCACTCTATTACTCAGTTTATTCTAACATGGTCGTTATGCGGATTCTAAATTCTGTGTTTTTCTTGTGGCATTAATAGAACTATGGCCCGCACCAGAAAAGAAACCACCACTCCCCCACAGGCAATGACTCCTGCAGCTGTTCAGAAAATGATTGCCGATGGCATTGCTGCGGCACGTGAAACTCAAACAGCTACCCCAGCCCGCTCAAGTAACAACATCGGGGTAACAACTGAAGGCGAGGCATCTACACCTCATAAGTGCACTTATAAGAACTTCATAAGTTGCCAACCAACTTCCTTCAAAGGTTCAGAAGGTGTGACCAAACTAGCTCAATGGTTTGAGAGTACAGAGATGGTATTCATGAGAAGCAACTGTCGAGAGAACAACAAGGTCACCTTTGCTATGGGGACCCTACGGGAAGATGCATTGTCTTGGTGGAATGCTACCGCCCAGACCATGGGTATGGAAGTAGCATTTCAAATTTCCTGGGCTGAACTGAAAACTAAAATGCTGAAGAAATACTGCCCCCGTACGGAAATAAGGAAACTGGAGGAGGAATTCCACCAGTTGATTGTAAAAGGGAATGACCTGAGAGCCTACAACAAGAGGTTCCAAGAGCTGTCAGTGCTATGTCCAGCTATGGTGCCGGATATTGAAAAGACATTGGAAAGATACGTTGAGGGACTGCCTCAAAGCATCGAGGGATATGTCACCTCGTCAAAACCAGCAACTCTGGAGGAAGCCATCACAATTGCGCAACGATTACTAGAACGTGAAATCAAACGTAGTTCTACCTCCGGAAGCAATGATCATAAGAGAAAGCTAGATGATCGTGGAACCACCACTCACAACAACAACAACAGGAACAACAACTATCAACAAAACCGCAATAACCACCACCACCAACAAAATCACAGACAGGAAGCTGCCAGAGCTTATGTTGCTACACCAAATGACAGAAGCGGTTATATCGGAACACTACCCCAGTGTAACCGATGCAGAATGCATCACACTGGGCCTTGTCCTGCCCGATGCGGAAAGTGCCGAAAAATGGGCCATAACACTAATGACTGCAGAGCGACGGGTGCAAATTTACAGCCAGCGGAAATAGTGTGCTACGGGTGTGGCGAGCAGGGGCACTACAAGAACCGATGCCCAAAACAGAATACCAATTAGAACGACAAGGCCAGTGGAAGAGGATAAAAGCTCGTTAGAACCCCAACAACGACAACGGGCAACAACAATGTTTAAGCAGAAGGAGAAATTCCTGTTGTAAATAAATAAACCACAGTTCAAACCCTCTAGAGTTGTATTTCCTTATGTACTTTACCTTAGGTACGATGGAGTAACCTAAGTGTAACAACTACCTTTTTATCTTTTCGTAACAATACACTGTTATCCATTTAGGAATCTGGTTAATAACATTCCTGACCGAACAATAGACTATTACCATCCTATAAGTATTCTCTCACAAACACTAGAATTTATTTCAGAACTATCCTATTACCACCCTAGAAATTTCTAACCCATCACCGTAGTGCGAACCAATTTTTCTTGTTACCTTGAAAACATAATTAGGTTGTTATTTTACAAAAACAACACGTTGAACACCATCTAAAACTTCTAGGAAACATAACATTTCTTTGACTGAGTCAAGCATCACGTCATTTGTCTTCAATTATACATAGCCTGATCAACTATGTCTAATTCAGGGAAAATCACAGTCATCTTTTCAAAATTTCTAATAACAATTTTCATTCAAAAGCGAGTTTTATGACAAGATAAAATGCTCCTATTTCCAACTCACTATAGATATCTACACCTAGTACCCATCATCCCAATGAAAGAAACCCGACATAAGTACGAATTCGAGGATCACAAAAAAAAAATTCATTCATAAATATATATGGAAAGCACGAATAACGTAAATTTTATTAGAATCTACGGAAATTAATACATAACGATAAAATTAGCATCGGTAGTGCTAAAATTACAACGATTTATTTCAACACTCTTACTATCTATTGCCCCCATATCTTATCTACGACAATGGCTAGAACCACTAGTGGTACGAGAAACACTAAGATCCCGACCAATAATTCGTAGTCTTCGTCCGAAACGTAGGTCAAGTAAATGACAGCGACAACAACATACACGATCGCGAGGATAGTAATAAGGTGCGGCATTTTGGAAGAATTAAATGAGAGAAGTATGGTTGGTGGAAGAATGGAAATTAAAATGGGGTATATATAAGGAAAAACTAGCCGTTAGACACTATTACTAGCCGTTGGATTTTACTGTTCACGACCGTTTGATTTTACTGTTCCTGACCGTTAGTTTTCACTATTCACGGCCGTTGGATCTATTAGGTGGCAAGACATTCAAATTGTTTCATCTAGTGTGAGTAAATCTAACGAAGTTACGTTCTCTTGGAATACTGAGTGGAAATTCTTAGACAGCCTTTCCTCCATAACCTCTCACCCCTAAGAACCACTTTAGACTTTAATTCCGGGACGGAATTCTGAATGACTGGTGGGTACTGTAGCATCCTGTAAATTTCTACTATAATTAGTAACAGTTAATTAGATATTAATTATCATTACTGTTCTGTTTACCATTTTTATGGGAAAATTTTGAATTTTTGTTTTTATTATATTATAATAACACGAACACGTTAATACGTGATTCACCAAATATCGGAACGAGCTCACACACGGACCACGAAAACCAAAACACACTCACAAACTGCCAAATGGACCCTTAATTATTTCAGCCCAACATATAATCCAGATACTGTTCATCTAAGCCCAAATTAAGCCCAATAACTTTATATATTTCATTTCTAATTCGACCCCAATACCTCCAACTTTGCATTGTTTTCTCCCGAATTCGAAACACACTCCATTCGACTTTTTGTACCATTCAATTCTCCTCCCACCAAGGAACTAGGATGTCGAATTTCATCTCTTAACACCAACTCTTGATACGTGAAATTTGGCCAAAGTAAACGCCCTTCAACACCACCCATTCGAATTATTAATTTTCACCAACTCATCAAATTCGACCCAAACTCAATTGTACCTAGTTCTAATGTTTTCCTTAGATCATATATGAGTTATTAAGTTTAATTCTCCCCTAGAAACTCAATGTCACACGTTAGTTCATGATTTGGACCCTTTAAATATTATGTCGACATATATATAACACACCAAATCAAAATCAAAACTGTTGGGAATTATGATACGATTCAAGAGAAGACAACTTAGGTCTGGTAATATATCAGAGTTAGGTCTGTCTTTGTAATTAGGTCTGGTAATGCAAAGTTAAGTCTGGTAGTATGTTTAAGTCTGGTTGACTTATAATGTTAAGTCTGGTCGTGAAGTTAGGAAAGTCTGTTAGAGATAAGTTAGGAAAAGATACAAAACGTGTAAGTATCTTTATAGAAGATTTGTGAATATCTTCTTAGTCGGTTAGCATTAGGGTTTCCTTGTGTTATAAAAGGATCCCTAAGGATTGTTAGTTCTGTGTGTGAGTTGTACGAGTTTCACTATTGTGATTAAAAGTAATATACGAAGTTAGTGTTATCTCTGTGTGTTCTTCATTTTTCTTGTTAAGATTCCGCATTAACATTAACAATCGTCTAGGGTTTCTCACTTAGATTGGTTTAGATTTATCCCAACCATCTACTAGGTATTCAAGACTACTTAGAGATCCACATACAATTCGTGGACCAACAAGTGGTATCAGAGCAAGGCGAGAGACTCTGAATTCGAAGAACACTTAATCTCAAAAAAACCTAATTCTCACTCAAATCACCCTACACAATGTCTGAATTCGATAAGCCTGTTAACACTGAAACTTTTTCAATCCATAACAGTGAGGATGAGAGATCAAACCATGAAGATGAAGGAAAAACTGAAACCAGTAACTCCCAAACACAACAACAACCCATCCTTTCCACAACCACAATCTCAAACATAAAACTTATATTACTGAAAAGAGAAGAATATGATATATGGGCCATGGAGATGGAACATTATCTGGAGTACATTGATAGTGATGTATGGAAGGTTATTCAAAAGGGAAATTCTAAGAAAAGAATTTCACAAGGGAATGATGGGCAGATAAGAATAATGCCACCAGTATCTGCTGAGGAGATTAGGGCTGTGGAGAAGGAAAAGAAGGCCAGAACCTTGCTTCTTATGGCTATTCCTAAGGAGCATCTACAAAGGTTTCATGGCATCCTTGATGCAAAGGAGATGTGGGAGGCTATCAAGAAACGATTTGGAGGCAATGCAAACTCCAAGAAGATGCAAAAGGCTGTTCTTAAACAGCAATTTGAGACATTCAGTGTTTCAAAGACTGAAGGTTTGGAGAAGGGCTATGACAGATTTCAACATCTGTTAACACAACTGGAAGTTCATGGTGCAGCAGTTTCAAATGAGGATGCAAACCACAAGTTCCTTAGATCTTTACCATCAGAATGGGGCAATGTATCTGTGGCGATGAGGATTAAGGAGGAAGTAGATTCAATGACACCTGATTACCTATACAATAATCTCAGGATGTTTGAAAGGGACATCAGTAACAACACTCAGGCTTCAACCAGTTCATCAAATCTTGCTTTTGTGTCACAAAACAAAAGCAGTACTTACAAGGTTAAACCTGGTAGTGTTAGGTCTGGTATCTATGAAACTCCTTCAAGTAAAAGGTCTGCTTCAAGTTTTACTGATGAGGTGATACATTCTTTCTTTGCCAACCAAATGGAAGATGAAAGCTTTATTAGTGAAGACTTAGAACAGATTAATGATGCTGAAGTTGAAGAGATGGACATAAAATGGCACATTGCCATGGTTGCTTTAAGGGTCAAACGATTTCAGAAGCAATATGGAAGGACCATCAACTTCAACAACAAATCACCAGTGGGATACACAAAGAGGACAGTTGAATGCTACAATTGTCACAAGCATGGACATTTTTCAAGAGATTGTCCAGAAAAGAAGCCTGCTGATGGGAAAAGAGATGAAGATGGGAAGATGGAAAAGAATCAGATGAGCCTGCTGACAATGGAAGCTGGAGGAGTCAACTGGGGTGAGCATCCAATAGTGAATGAGGAGTCTGATCATGCTCTCATGGCCATTGGTAATGAGGTATCATTATGCTCTAAATTATGCACTGATTCATATAATCATGTTAAGGCTTTGTGTGATGAGCAGTTAGAACAAATAGGTGACCTAGAAGTAAATCTATTAGCACATAAAAATGTTGTAAAAATATTAGAGGCACAAAAGGTCACCCTTCAAAACCAACATGCTGCTTTAAATGAAAAACTATACTTTCAAGCTAATAAAATATATGAACAAGATGAAAAGCTTAAAAGGTATAGACAATTGGGTCTTAAAATTCAGAAGGAAAGGGATGAGTTGAGAAAAAGGGTAGATCAGTGGAACAATTCAAATAATAACCTGTTCAAATGTTGGGATTCTCAAATAAAGTCAAATAAAAAATGTGGCTTAGGATATGAGGAAGATGAGAAAAAGGCAATCCTTAAGTCTAGAGAAGATGATTATGTAGGCAAACCATTGTACAATAGGTTTGTTAAGACTGGTGACTTTAAGGGAGTACCACCACCTTTGAGTGATGACTATACTCCTCTTGAAAAAGAAGAGTTGGATGATTCACTTTTTGTGTATGGTAAGAAAGGTCCTCAAACACCTGAGTCAAACACCTCAGAGGACAAATCCAGTAGGTATTCTTCTTGTCAGTCCAATGACTCTGAAGGATCTATTGATGGTTCCTCTGATCACTCTAAGTCTGAGTCAAAAAGTGAGGTAAAAGAGAATCCTGAACCTAAGGTTGTTAAGAAGTGTGAACCTGTTGTTACTAAACCTGTAGTGACTAAACCAAAGCCTGAGACAGTCAAACCTAGTTGTGTCAATCACATAAAAACTCCTAGGGAATCTGTTAAAATGAGTGAGTCACCTAGAAGCAATAGTGTTCACAGAGAAAGTAGGAGTAGTTACACTTATGCTCCTAAAAGATGTTTTGTGTGTGGAAGTTTGAGTCATTTAATAAGAGATTGTGACTTCCATGAAAAGAGAATGAAGAGAGAGGCTGAGCAAAAGAGAATGAATGTTAATATGGGTCATGGTTCAAATAAACCAGTTTGGAATAATGCTAGTAGAATTAATCATGCCAACCAGTTTGTTCCCAGACCTGTCCAACTCAATAACTCTACCAGACCTAACTCTTATGTTAATTCTGGTAGACAAAATTTTAGGTCTGGCTACAGGAACTTTAATGTGAATAGGCAAAATGGTAATTTTATGAGGCCTAATGTGAATACTGGTTATGTTAATTCTGTGAGATCTAATGTGAACACTGGCTATGTGAGACCCAAACAACCATTTCAAAAGTCACAGGTGAATACAAATTTTCAAAGAAATAATTTTTATAAACCTCATTCACCTGTGAGAAGACCAGTTGTAAAGCAAACTGCAAAACCTTTAAAGGGGAATGGGGGGTCTGCTGCTAAGACCTCAGCATGTATGTCTTGGGATTCAAACAAAAATAAATCCATATATAAATCCCAAAACAACAGTGGATCAGGTTCAAATAAGAAATTTAAGCATGTTGATCCACAAGGCGGACCCAAGCCTACTCAGGCCTGGGTTCCTAAGAGAAACTAATTTCTCTTCTTTTTGTGCAGGATCATCCACTTTGCTATATGAAAGATAGAGGAATTCTTGACAGTGGATGCTCTGGCACATGACTGGTAACAAGAACTATCTAAATGATTTTCATGAATTCGAAGGAGGTTCTGTTACTTTTGGAGGAAGCAAGGGACAGATAACTGGTAAAGGAAGAATAATTGTGGGCAACATAGAATTTGACAATGTATCCTTTGTGAAAGAACTTGGGCAGTTCAACGTTTTCTCAATATCACAAATTTATGATACTCAGCATAAGGTGCTTTTTACTGAAACTGATTGTCTTGTGTTGACTCCGGACTTTAAGATGCCTGAAGAACATCAGATTCTTCTTAAAGTTCCCAGACAACACAAAATGTACAGTTTTGATATGAAAGCATCTAATCCTGCAAAAGGTGCTAGTTGTTTGATTGCAAAAGCTACTTTGGATGAATCTAAGTTGTGGCACAGAAGGTTAGGCCATGTGAATTTCAAAAACATGAATAAACTTGTGAAGAATAACCTTGTGAGAGGTTTGCCTTCAAAATTGTTTAAAAATGATCATACATGTGTGACTTGTAACAAGGGAAAACAACATAGGGCATCCTGTAAGGTTAAATTAGAAAGATTAATCACTGAGCCCTTACATACCTTACATATGGATCTTTTTGGCCCTACATCTGTCCATAGTATAAATCATGCATGCTATTGCCTTGTCATTACAGATGATTGTACTAGATATTGTTGGGTGTTCTTTATGTCTAGGAAGGATGAAGCTACTCCTTTGATTCAAACTTTCATTAGGCAGATTGAAAACCTTCTTGATAAAAGAGTTAAAATCATTAGGAGTGACAATGGCACTGAGTTTAAAAACAAGAGTATGCTAGACTTCTGTGGTAATAAAGGAATTAAGCAACAGTTCAGTAATGCAAGAACTCCTCAGCAAAATGGAGTTGCTGAGAGAATGAACAGGACACTTATTGAGGCAGCTAGGACTATGCTAGCAGATTCACTTTTACCTACAACATTTTGGGCTGAAGCAGTCAGCAATGCCTGTTACATACTTAATAGGGTTAGAGTGACTAAGCCTCAAAACAAAACCCCTTATGAGCTTATGTTTGGCCATAAACCAGTTGTTAGCCATATAAGACCTTTTGGGTGTCATGTAACCATTCTTGATACTTTAAGTGTTCTTGGAAAGTTTGAAGGAAATTCTGATGAAGGGTTTTTAGTTGGGTATGCATTAAACAGTAAAGCCTTTAGGGTTTACAATTTAGTATCCAAGAAAGTAGAAGAAAATCTGCATGTAAACTTTCTTGAAGAAAAACCCAATGTCAAGGGAATTGGTCATAGATGGATGTTTGATATTGATTATTTAACTGATTCTATGAATTATATTCCTGTCTCCAAGGAGAATCAAATTAACCCTATTGCAGGTACCAAAGAAGTTACTAACAATGCAGGTACCAAAGATCCTTCTAATACAGGGAACACTGATGATGTGGCTGAGCTTGTTGTGATTCCATCTACAGAGAACAAGTCTGTTGCAGCTGAAGCAGAAATCAAGAATTCTTCCTCTCAAGAAAAGGATTCTGAATACAAATCTCAAGATTCTGGCAAAGTAGTATCCCCTAACATTACCAGTACTTCCAATTTTAAGTCTGGTAGTGGTGCTCAACCAGACCTTTCTTCAAGTGCTGTTTGTGCTGATTCTGAGATACCAGAACTTGAAGTATTTCCAAATCCTAATGAAGGTATCTTTGAAGGGGCTTCCTATGATGAAGGGGGTATTATTACTGATTTCAACAACTTACCCACTGAAGTGGAGGTAAGTCCAACTCCCACTCTCAGGATTCACACCATTCATCCCAAGAGCCAAATTATTGGTGATCCTAAGTCTGCTGTTCAAACAAGAAGTAGAGTGCAACATCAGTCTGATTCACTTGCACTCATCAGCCTGATCAAGCAACAACAAAGGGTCAATCATAAGGACCAGCAACATTGTTTATTTGCCTGCTTTCTTTCTCAAAGTGAACCCACTACAGTTTCTGAAGCTTTAGGGGAGGAAAGTTGGGTAGAAGCTATGCAAGAAGAGTTGTTGCAGTTCAAGCTACAGAAAGTATGGGTTCTTGTAGACCTACCTAATGGAGCTAAAGTTATTGGTACTAAGTGGGTCTTCAGGAATAAAAGGGATGAAAGAGGGGTAGTTGTAAGGAACAAAGCAAGGCTGGTAGCACAAGGATACAAACAGGAGGAGGGCATAGATTATGATGAGGTTTTTGCTCCTGTAGCACGAATTGAAGCTATCAGGTTATTTTTGGCTTATGCATCATACATGGGATTCAAGGTGTATCAGATGGATGTCAAAAGTGTTTTTCTTTATGGCACTATTGAAGAAGATGTGTATGTACATCAACCTCCTGGTTTTGAGGATCCTGCTAACCCCAATCAAGTGTACAAGGTTATTAAAGCTTTATATGGTCTTCATCAAGCTCCTAGAGCTTGGTATGAAACTCTTTCACAGTTTCTTGAAGAACATGGATACATCAAGGGTGTTATTGACAAGACTTTATTCATTAAGAGAGACCAGAAGGATATCATTCTTGTTCAAATTTATGTGGATGATATCATTTTTGGATCAACAAGAAAGTCTTGGTGTGATGAAATTTGAAGGTTTAATGAAAAGCAGGTTTGAAATGAGCTCAATGGGAGAACTTACATTTTTCTTGGGACTGCAAGTAAAACAAAAGGATGATGGACTTTTTATTTCTCAAGACAAGTATGTTGCAGAAATTTTGAGGAAGTTTGAGTTCTCAAATGTGAAGACTGCAGTCACTCCCATGGAAAACAAGGTGCCTTTAACAAAGGATGAAAATGCTGCTGATGTGGATGTGCACCTTTACAGATCCATGATAGGTTCTCTCATGTATCTCACTGCTTCTAGACCTGACATTATGTATGCAGTTTGTGTTTGTTCACGTTTTCAGGTACAACCAAAGACTTCACATTTTCATGCTGTGAAGAGAATCTTTAGGTACTTAAAGGGCAAACCAAATTTGGGCCTTTGGTATCCTAAGGAGTCATCTTTTGACCTGACAGCTTATTCAGACAGTGACTATGCTGGTGCAAGTCTTGATAGGAAATCCACAACAGGAGGTTGTCAATTCCTTGGAAGGAGATTGATATCTTGGCAATGCAAGAAGCAGACAATTGTAGCCAATTCAACTACTGAAGCTGAGTATGTTGCAGCTGCTCACTGCTGTGGACAAGTCTTGTGGATTCAGAATCAATTGCTGGACTATGGTTTGAATTTTATGAATACTGTTATCCACATAGATAATAAGAGTACTATCTGTATTGTTAAGAACCCAGTATATCACTCTAAAACTAAGCATATAGAAATCAGGCATCACTTTATTAGAGATTGCTTTGAAAAGAAGTTGATAAGAGTGGAGAAAATACATACAGATTTTAATGTTGCTGATCTGTTAACTAAAGCATTTGATGGTCCTAGGTTCAATTATCTGGTAGTTAACATTGGTATGATGAACCCCTAGTTTGAGTTAAGGGGAGGTTTGGCTTAAGGGGAGGTCAAATTATAAAGTATGTAAAGTATGAGTACTTACCAGCATTTAGGTTATCTTTAAGTATTGTAGTTTTGTTTTTAGTTCTGTAAAAAAAAAAAAAAAAAAAAAAATTGTGTCTTCTATTTCTTTTATAAGTAATGCTGGATTAAGTATATTTTCACAAGTTGTTAAGTGAGATTATTGGAACTTCTCACTTGGTGGAGGTGCTTTGCACTAACACATCAAAAGGTTATCAGTCCACCTTGTCTCATCAACACAAGGACTGGCTAATCCTGAGCAAACGGCTAACAGGTAAAGATTGCTCAAATCCGTTTATGGCTGACAATTTGCCAAAAATTGTATGGTATTCAACTCACCATATCTAAGATAAGTGAAGAGTTGGCTAGCCCACAAGATTATGGCTTGTGGTAAAGGCTGTGGAAAACCATAAATGGTAATCAATTCACCATGATGAGGTGCTTTTCCATCAAAGAATTTGCTAGTCCAGAAGCAAACGGCTTTTGGTAAAGACTTAACAAATCCGTTGATAAGCTGATGATTTGCTAAAAATCATATGGTTATTAATGTACCATGGTCTTACACACCAAAACATTGGCTACTCCAGTGGTAATGGCTATTGGTAAAGAGATTTTAAATCCATCACATTTTCAATGATTCACCTCTCACAGATGGTAACACATTTGGAAGTGATGAGAATAGTCTGGAACTTAAATGAATTTGATGTACATATAGTCAATGTTGCTGCAAAGACCATATCAGAAGAGCTTATCAAGATTCAAGCTACTAGAAAGGATCAAGAGCTAAATACAATTCAAAGTGTTCAAGATTCAATCCTCAGAAAGCTTAATCAGAAGAACTTGAAGTTCATGGAGCATGAAGATCAAGTTAGGGAAGGATTGTTGGGAATTATGATACGATTCAAGAGAAGACAACTTAGGTCTAGTAATATATCAGAGTTAGGTCTGTCTTTGTAATTAGGTCTGGTAATGCAAAGTTAAGTCTGGTAGTATGTTTAAGTCTGGTTGACTTATAATGTTAAGTCTGGTCGTGAAGTTAGGAAAGTCTGTTAGAGATAAGTTAGGAAAAGATACAAAACGTGTAAGTATCTTTATAGAAGATTTGTGAATATCTTCTTAGTCGGTTAGCATTAGGGTTTCCTTGTGTTATAAAAGGATCCCTAAGGATTGTTAGTTCTGTGTGTGAGTTGTACGAGTTTCACTATTGTGATTAAAAGTAATATACAAAGTTAGTGTTATCTCTGTGTGTTCTTCATTGTTCTTGTTAAGATTCCGCATTAACATTAACAATCGTCTAGGGTTTCTCACTTAGATTGGTTTGGATTTATCCCAACCATCTATTAGGTATTCAAGACTACTTAGAGATCCACATACAATTCGTGGACCAACAAAAACAATTCTTACTCACTAGCCCTCTCCAAAGTCCTAGAAATATATTTCATATCTTTCTTAAAGTCCTAATAATCTATGACCAGATCTTGTAAATCCTCTTGAAACTAAAATTGGATGTCGACATACACATATTTATATAAATCGACACACACACAAACATTTACTTACACTTCCACATGCTCTTTACACAACTTGGACTTTCATGACCATTTACATTCCTATTGTCCCCCCTCAAATCCCTGACATTCGATTCACACAACTTGCCTCCATTTTAAAAATACATTAAAACCTAAATATTACCTTCGTGTAATAAATTCGACATGTATATACTTCGCCCCCTTTCATTCTTGGACTTTTAACACCTTGTTATACCCTACTGATAGGAAACTCCAAGACCAAAAACATCCTTTCCTTTTTGATCGAACCATTTGCAAGCCAAGAAGTCCATATTCGAAGCATTTGATTTCATTGTATCGGGTTATTTGAATTCAAATCCTTCCTACACGTTAACTCCACCTTCTTAGGTGTTGTAAGTCTCAACAAACTCATTTTTAATTCATTTCAACGTTTTATATAGTTCCATGCATCGTATTTATTTTGTTTCGAACGTATATTAGTTTTCTTTTCTTTTTACGTACCATTATTAATTTTTTTAGCAAAAACTTGGTCGCCTCCTTTATGGAAGGCTAGGAAACAAGTTTTCATGCTCACACGACGTTTACTTACTCATTTTATAGCTTAACAAACACCCTATTTAATTTTTGTATCACATGTATAACATGAACTAAAAATAAATCTAAGTCTTTTCATTAATTAAAACTCCCTCTGTCAACTTAGAATGGGGCGCATAAAAGCTAATCCAAACACATGACCTATTAATTTTTTTGCTTGACTCGATTCTTCATACACCCAACTAACAAGTTCGTGTTTGGAGTTTCCCAATTTGAGCCCTTGAAAACCCTTAAAAATCGCTAAAGCTAACGTCCCTTGAAAACTACCAAAACCTTATAATTAATTCGACATGGGCTTAAAGCCCAATAAGCTGATATTAAGCTCATCCGATAAGCTGGTCATGCAAACTTTTTAGATATGATTTTGTCACTTAAAAACAAGCCCAAGACCAAGCCCAACTTCCCTTAAAACCCCCCGGATCTTAAAACGTTAACGGGCCTTTAATTTGACTCGTTAAGCCCAATAGCTTAAAAATAAGCACTCCGGCCTAATAATCAGTTTCATTAGACTTAAATAAGCTTTATAAAAATATAGAAACTTTCAGAAATCTTTTCCCACTTTTTTTTGTGATTTTTGGACTAAATTTGCAAAACAATTCAACCTTAGGGACTAAAACTGCCAACAGCCCAAAACTATGACCAAAACTGTAAAATCAGTATCCTAAGGGTAGAAAATGATAAAAACAGTAAGTTGGAGGATTAGAATGTAAAGTTTGACCTTTTTGGACTAAAAGTATAACCGAGGATTAACGGTACAACGGTAACTCCGTTAGGGTAGAAAATGTAAAAACTGTAAAAGTTCAAGGACCTATTGTAACTTTATTTCATTTTCATTACTATTTCATATTTTACACTTTCCAACTCGATTACGCGCATTTTTACATTACGTTCACATATTTAAACACGTTACGTTATATTTATATATAACTAGTTTTAACGATTTAAAGTTAACGTTTCGTTTCACCATTTTCGAGGAAACAATATTATTAGATTTAAATGACATAAAAATAAGATAATATTATATATAATATTATTTTTG
Organism: Artemisia tridentata subsp. tridentata; assembly: GCA_021014915.2. Classification (NCBI taxonomy): domain Eukaryota; kingdom Viridiplantae; phylum Streptophyta; class Magnoliopsida; order Asterales; family Asteraceae; genus Artemisia; species Artemisia tridentata. The sequence goes on along the minus strand of CP139505.1, from coordinate 315,415,146 downwards.
AATTTTAAGCATTTTAAGCATATCACACTCACATCACCGATCAAATCGTTATCCGATTTCTTACTTTCACACCCACTATTCTTATTAAGTCAATTCTCAGACTTCCCTATTTATTCAGGTCGTGTGTTGAAGCCATATTTCGTAATCTCACTTGATTTCGTATTTCACCTTGCCAGTAACACACAAGGTGAGTCATTGCCCCACTTTTACTCGTTTATCAACTTTATAAACTCTTCGGGGAGATACATGCTCAACTACTTACTTTTACTTTCACAAGTACTATTTTCTGTATGCTATACCTGATTTATATTGCCTAAGTTACCATTACTATTGCATGCCGTTTGTGCGGTACATTACATGCCGTTTGTGCGGTACATTGCATGCCGTTTGTGCGGTACATTATTAACGTTTGAGTGTCATGAGACTTAGGGCAATATATATATAACTGCAATATCACCATTTCAAATGATTGTATTTTACATGCAATCCTACTTGTGCTTCGAACTGATTATAATTATAAACTCTATGAACTCACCAAACTTTGTGTTGACACTTTTAAGCATGTTTATCTCAGGTAATTAGCGGAGCAGGACAAGGCACGGAGCAGACATTATAACTCTGATAAATTACTTGGTGTAAAATAAAATATGTCATTCTTTTCAAACTACTCTACCCTTTCATGAGATTTTACAAATCTGTTATTTCACCTTTTGTAACGGAATTATTACTTGAATGACAAGCAACTTTCAAAACGTCTCATTGGAGCCGTTTTCTGTGATTATGACTTCGATCCTCCCTGTAATACCCCAATTAGTCTTCCGATGTTATATCATAATTTAGGGGGTGTTACAGTCAAAGTGGCAAGGAGTTTGTGGATATGTGTCTGTATTTTTTTATATGTAAATGTCGGATGCGTCCTGTCGTTTTGGTAAAACCATGACCGTTTTTGCATGGGTATGGTCACAAGTGCAGTATGGTAAGTTTATAAGTGTATACTTTTAAAATTGATTTGTTTAAATAAAACACTTATAAAACAATATATTATGCATAATTTATAAAGTTTGTGTTTTTTTGGCTACGTTCATTTATGTTCGATCATTTATATTCGTTTATGGTTCGTTTAGTATCTTAATGAACGAACATGAACAACTCATTTTCTTAATAAACAAACATGAACAAGAAAATTCGTCCGTTTAAGCGTTCACGTCCGTTTATTTAACTGGTTAAAATTAAACAAACGAACCTGAACGGAGCCGAACATGAACAAGGCTCCGTTCATGTTCGTCCGGTTCGTTTACAACCCTACTCTTTGGCTTGTCACTTTCCTGCACCCTAAGGGATTCCTCAATACGTAGATGACTGCCCAACTCAACAAGAGTTAATTCCTCCTTCTTATGTTTCAAGGTATGCTTGATATCTTTCCAAAAGGGGGGAAGTTTATCAATAACACAAGAGACTGAAATAGACTCATCCATGTTCATCTTGTGTTGTGTGAATTGACCAAGTATACTAAGAAGTTCATTGTATTGTTTCATGACAGGTCTAGAATCGACCATTTTGTAATTTGTAAATTACTCACAAGGAACTTCTTGCTAGAGGCATCCTCAACCATATACTTAGCCTCCAAAGAATCCTATAATTCTTTGCAGATTCAACATTTTGGTAAATATCAAAGAGAGGATCATACATACCATTGAGGATTAAACCTCTGCAAATATAGTCATCATTCTCCCATTTGCTTCTTTTCCTTATATCTTTCACAGTAGCAACATCCCCATCATCTGGAATAGGTGTGCCCAGAACATACAACACACTCATGCTAGACAAAAGAAAGTGCATCTTCTTCTACCATCTTCTAAAATCAACACCTTCAAACTTTTCTAGTTTTGAAAAGTTAGCAGCAATATGTTTCATAGCAGCAGCCATTGATATCACAAAATAGTTTTCTTTGATTGTTGGATTTGGTATTGCTCCCATTTGGGTATAGATGATCAATGAGTACCAGATATCACTTAGAATCGTGTAATCACTTTCCGAAGAAACTATTCGATCCTATGCCTGGGTTACACGAATATCTTCTTGGGATAAGACCAAGTGTTTGTTCTTATTTTATGCACAAAGCAAGAACCCTTTCGCTTCTAAGTGTTTAGGTTTTCTGTGTGTTTTCCATGTTCCAATTTTATAGGAATTACTCAAGGCCCAATAATGGAATCATGATAATTACCGGCCCATTAATTACGTCATAGTGTTCCTCCATTATAGAAAACTAGTGGTTACATGACCGTTAAACGTGTTAATTAAGTTGCAGTTAAAACTGCCATTGAATAGGTCAAAACTGTTACAAATAAGTTTGAAGTCAGTTCCAACATGTTTACTTACTGAAGAACATGTTTGCTGAAGAGCTTGTTCAGGAAAGAGTTTGCTCACTGAAGAGTTCACTCGCTCAAGAGATGAACCATCTAGAGAGACTACTCCCTGATGAGATCCTTCTGCTTACTACTCAAAGAGTATGAAGCTGGCCTGATGAACACCTTCAGCATAAGGTGAACTTATCAGTGACCTGAATCGCACTTTACTACTAGGTGGTTCAATGACCTAATAGGTGTACACTCCATACCTCCAGACCCATTACCAAGTATGACCTCAAAACCCTCAATTGAACTAAATTTCCAACATTTAGCACTTTTAAACTTTTGTTTATCCCATATATGAATAAATTTGTTTTGGTTTATTTAAGAATAATATGTCCAGTTCAGGTCAATTTTTATTCCTCAAGTCTACAAACTTCGTAAAGTATGAGACCTTGCATAGCTTGCAAAAGTCGTTAAAAAATTTCATGCAAGTAAAATTCAACTACTCCAAAAGACCGCCTTGTTGTAGCAATGCTAAAACCTCCTACCTTTTCATCCTACAAAACCTCCTACTCACAGGATCCTAACAAATGTCAGAACTGATGGCTTGGATGCAGAGAGAGAATGAGCGGAAAAAAACTATATAATATTGTTGTGTGTGTATGAGGATTTGTAGGACGAAAATGTAGGAGCTTGTAGCAATTCTCTTTTCTTAGACGTGTTTTTCTTTAAGATTTGATAAGTTATATTTTAAAATGAAATATCAATCATATTGGTTACACAGTGGAGCTGTTTATTACAAGTTCAAATCACAAAATGGAATTCTGGTGAGTAGTCAACATTTTGATTGGGAGGTCTTTTTCGTGTTCGTTTGTTTGATTTAACCGCTCAAACGAACGAAGACAAACACTTAAATGCACTGTTTTTATATTTGTGTTTGTTTATTTAGAAAATAACCTTGTTCATGCTCATTTTGTTTTTATGCAATAAGATGCTAAGGACGCATAAACGAACAAGCACACAGTATAAAGATTGCTATTCTTACGATCTCACAAAATGTTATGCCCTTAAAGGGCGAAATAGACGCAGGAAATTCACAAAAAGAAGACGGTATCGTGACAAGTCAGATTATTTTGTGTGAAAAACAAATGAACTTGAGCCTGCCGCTTAACAAAATGTTTGTGACTTGGTGTGACGATCACGATGGAAATTGGCCAACCAAGCAATTGATGATGCCAAAATCAGTCTTCAATAAAGTACAAGTAGATCAAACATCACTAGTGAAGCATACGTCTACAAGTTTATTCGAAATGGGAAAATATATTTATTTGAATAACAAATACACGTTCACACATGTTCTTATTTGGACTTATCAAACATGTGGCGAAAAAGTTAGAACGAGATTATAGTTTTTCCAATGCCTAACAAAAACCAATAATATATAGCTGCGAAACCTTTAAATGATTGTGTGTAAAGAGTCCTCTCATAGCAAGGTTGTAATCACTATTACTTTGTTACATCCTGTAAACCAAGTTATGATGAATAAATATTAGATGCATACAAAGCAGGTTCTATGGAAATAGTAAGTTGGTCACCATCTTCCATCTCATTCTCCCCAAACATCCAATGACTTAAGAATGTTAAATACTTCCCACCTACATTGACATCGTCAATATAAGGCTTGTGTATCCAGGTAAGATTCTTTGTTATGTTACTAATTCTGATATACGGCAAATAGAACAACTGATGATATGGGTATTCAGAATTCCTTTCTTGATCTTCAGACCTCCAATATGGAAATTTTAATATCTGTACATAGCAGACATTCAATCCTCTGAGCTTTATAGGAGATGATGGGATGGTAAATGAAATTAATGCCCCCTTGCTTCTATGCCTAATCCAATTTGGCATCACTTTCCCCCCATAAATTGTGCTGAATATTCCAAATTCATAATACATCTGCCAAATCACAAGAAAAACTAATCAGAATAAATTATCTGTGTATACATATTAATATAAACACATATAGTTAGTTAGAGGAACCTGGGTTTGAGATCCCTCTGGTCCTCTTTTATAATGATGCGTTCCCACACGCCTTTTATTAATGAACTCTAAGTTCCTCCACCCCAAACTACATAATATAGTTTCATCAACACCTGCTATAGGTTGGATTTTGATAATTCCTTCAATTTCAATGGATGAAGGTGATAATTGATGCAAAGGCAGCACTAATAATCTGAGTGGGGGCGTTTCTGGATCAAATGCAATTTTCTGTATCAAAGATTTATAACCATCTTGGATACTCTTCATAGAAACCTGGCATGCCAACTCTTTTAGTGTACGTGGAGGATTTTCGATTGACACCAGCATTTCACAGTCCTCCAAACTAAGTGTCTCAAGCCCAGGAAGACTTCTCACACAATTGGGCGTTGAAACTATTGGATTACCATCTAAACATAAATACGTCAACATAGATAGGCAACTGAAGTCCATGGGAAAGGATTCATTGGACAGCTCATTATTTGCATGTGACAACGTTACCAATGAGCTCGGTAAATAAATCGTCAAGGACTTCGAATCTCTTGGTACAACCTCCATGTTGCACAGGTTCTTTAGGGGTTTCCAGGATCGAATGATAAAACAACAATACGCCAACATAATCATAGAATCAAGAAAAAGAAACAAGAGAGATTGGGTTGAACCCTTTAATAAACTGATATATAAACTGAAAAGGGTTACAAATTGTTTACAGAATCCTACTCTATTTATACTACATGAATCGGTGTCTTCACAAAGGACACAACGTTTCACCAAATGTTATATTACTTCTAACCGTTGTAACTATATAACCGTTTCTACCCATTATGACCCAGCCCATATACATTGGGCTTACAGACTTTACATAAACACACTAAACTATTCTAATTACAATTTATAACACTAATCTTCTAATCTTTAACTATTGATGTCAAGACTTATACAATTAAGTCCAACACTCCATGCCAAATTCACCTATATTACATCCATCCAGTACCAGCTTTTGGACCTTCTTTAACTTGTCTAACATTCTACGAAGCATTCTTAGCTCTTTGCAGTAACTGAGATCAACGATGATAAGTTCATCACATTGCTCAATTGATTCACTGACATCAATCAAACTTGTGCAGTTTCTAAGAAATAAACTCTCAAGCGTAGGGAGTTCACAAAATCCAGCTATACAATTAAGCTTATAGCAGTAACTCAGATCAAGAATCTTCAACGAACCCAACAACCTGTCATCTTTTGAGCAAGATCCAGTCAACTGTTGAAATGGTATAATATTTGGTGAAATGGAGTAACTGTACATGAATGTATAACAATAGTTGAAGTAGATGCTTTTTAGTTTCTTACCATTTGTCCGCCTTCGAGTGGTTGAGGGTTACTACAAGACACGTCAAAAGATTCGATGTTGCTATAAGACATGTCAAGAGCAACTAGATTCTCCATTGGCAACTCCGAAGGTATAGACTTTAAAGGAAACCCACACATACGCAACCATCTTAATTCTTCTGGAAAGTTCTCATAAGGCCCATTGATTTGCACGTAATCGAGATGTAGTATCATTAGACTATCAATATTACTAAATGCAGCTGTTTTAAGTTCACTTGATCCTCGCAACTTCTCTTTCTCAAGCATCCGCATATCAAGGCTCAGGCCTAGTAGATTTCCCTTACCCTATGAAGAAAGGACCATATACAAAATTATTATTTACGAGTACATGTATATTAAGAATGCAAAATAGTTGGAAACATCAAGTATTACTAATATCATGCATCATACCTTTTTTTGTTTCAGAACATTGAATGACTCCTCATGACACCATAACTGGCTCCGCTTCCATGGTTTGTCAGGTGATTCTTGACGTACCGCATCTCTTCCCATTTCTTGAATCAGTGAACGCATACTCAACACGTTATTCCTATCGATATGGAGAAGGCATCTGTCAATGAGATGAGTGATCCCGGATATTGTGTTAATATTACATGCTTCTAATATTGCTTCAGTAAAATATCTACTTTTTCCAACAAAATAACAAGCAATATGCTTAAATAATTCTTTATCATTTCTGGATGGCAAAGATTTAAAGCTCATTCTCAAGGCATTATTTATATGGGAATCAGGTTCTTTCTTTAGCCCTTTTATGCAATCTTCCCAATAAGCTACATCTCGGTCATGTAGTGACCTGCCTAAAACTATAAGAGCCAACGGATGCCCTTCACAGTAATTCACAATATTATCTGAAACAGATTTATAACCTTCTTTGAGATCTTCAGACTTGAATGCATGAACACATAAAAGCTTTAGTGAGTCAGTCGCATATAAGCTTTTGAGATTGAGTTTTCGATGCTTGGGTTGAACTTGTGGGCTCTTGAATAGTGCACATCTCTGTGTCAACGATGCGTCTTTGGTTGTTATAATGATTTTGCTTCCTGGGTGAAAACCTTTCTTTCCAAGTAACGCATTCAATTGGTCAAGACTATCAATATCATCAAGAACTAGGAACACTTTTTGATGCGCTAGTGCATTCTCAATGATAGAGGTGTGTACAGAAACATCATGAACCGGATTCGAACTTGTTTTTGAAATGTCACCACAAAGTTGTTTTTGTAAATCAAGCAATCCATTATGTGGCTCCACACATCTTCTACTTATATTTTCAATAAAGCTGCTTTTGTTGAATTTAAAACAGTGTAATTTATAGACATGTTTGGCTAAAGATGTCTTCCCGATCCCACCTATACCCAATACAGTGAAGATATCAGCAGTGTGACTAGATCTATCTGTCAACCAGGAACTAATGGATTTGATGTAATCGTCCAACCCAATTAATTCCAGGCTTTGTGACAGAGTACTCCAGAAGGGAACACCTAATCCAATCATGATGTCCTTAATAATTTCTTCGATAAACTCCGTCTCTAACCTGAAATTTTATTTCAACGTAGTTATACATGTATGTACATGCTCTGCATCAGGATACATTTAAGATCAATAAAATTGTTCGACCCTACCCAAAACCGAGTTGGAATCTTGTTAAAAATGTCAAACTTTGATATTAAATAGGTTTCTCAGCCTTTTAACTAAAGGTTTAAGCTACAAAATGGTAACTTACTGTTCGTAAAAAACAAGTTATAAAATGATTTATTAACAAAATAACTATATTGAAAATGAAATGACAGATGAAGTTTACCCCTCTGGTGTTTTCCCTTTTAAATCGGCAACTTGTGTAAGTGCTTTTTTCCATATTTCCATTTTCTCAGCCAATAGACTTTTTTCCTCCACATTTGTCTGTGCTTCCATCCTTCGTTTATGCTTTTCAATTGCGTTTCCAAAGCTCTTTCGTTGCTTCCTGACATCGGTGGGTTCGACATGATAGAATATGGGGAACACAATATGGTTGGAGGTCCTGTATTGATCAAGGATCAATGCCAATTCCTCAAGGCACCACGTTGAAGATGCATAATTCTCGGACAAGACAATAACAGAAGCCCTGGATGCTTTAATCCTATTCACCAATTCTTCTTTCAACGGTTTTCCGAATTCAATCTCTTCATCATCATAAAATGTTTCGTAATTGGCTTCCTTGAGAGCCTGATGCAGGTGAGCAGTGAAATTGTTATTAGTTGACTGTTATGTATGGCCATAGGCCCGTTTTGTATTACTTGTATTGAGGCCCTATAGAGCCCACTCTCTAGAATACTCTTTTGTAATCTATATATTTATTAGTGATTGGCAATGATAAGGCAAGGAACAATTACCTTCAAACATGGTATCAAGCCAATAAAACATACAGATTCTTTCCCTCCCTCCCTCCACAATTCTCGGATCTCCCTTCACATCTTTCTGCCGCCTCCACATCAAATCCTATCTCCCTAATCGGCAGCTATGGCCGGTGATGATGACACCCCACCACCCCCTCAACCACCAAATGCCGAAAAACTCATCCCATTTAGCATTGGAAACAAGGTTCCTGGAAAACTAGACCTGGAAAAACACAACTTTAATTCTTGGAGTTCCTTTTTTAAGATTCACCTTGGGAGTCTCGGACTCAAATCCCACATAGAAGAAAAAGCATCGTCTAGCACTCCTGACCCCGAATGGTGTAAACTTGATGACCTCATCAAGATGTGGATCCTTGGATCCCTATGTGATTCATTGCAAGAACAAGTTGTTTCTACGCCAGGTTTTGCAAAAGACCTATGGGATACCCTCGAAAACTTGTTTCATGACAACAAGGACGCTAGGGCCATCAACCTTGACAACGAACTACGCTCCATTAAGATCGGCAATCTGTCCATCAATGCATATTGCACCAAAATCAAAACCATGGCAGATCGACTTAAGAATCTTGGCGCTCCAGTTAGTGACAAAAACCTAGTCATGTATGCAGTTAATGGCCTTGATTCTCGCTTTGCTACCATTGTCAAGATTATTCGCCATCGCGAGCCTCTCCCATCCTTTGAAACGGCTCGCACCATGTTGTTACTTGATGAGTCCCAACAAAGTGAGGAAGCTGAGAATACCACCACCATTGATAGCAGTACATCATCACCCACTATCCTCATGACCACCAAATCAGAACCCAAAAATCAAGCATCTAAATCTCTCAACATGCCTCACTTGTGCAACCATTTTAATAGAGGGAATTGCAAGTTTGGTGATCGGTGTAAATTCATACACGATCACCGTCACCGATCCGGTTTGGACACCAAACCCCACTGCCATAACCCCTAAATGGTATTCTCGGCCCTGCTCCCGGCATGTACCCGACTCAAGCCACCTCACTACCAAGCGCGTTTAGCACGATGACTCTACAAGACCCAACATGGAATATGGATACAGGTGCCTCATCTCACCTTAACTCTAATGCACGTAACTTAAGTACACTGTTTAATAAACACTTACACTCATCGGTCCATGTTGGTGACAGTACATCCATTCCCGTCATCAATACCGGACATAGCATTATTCCATCCCCTCATCGCCCCCTTCATCTTCATAACGTTCTTGTAACTCCTAATATTATTAAAAATCTTATTTCTGTTCGTCAATTTACTAGAGATAATAATTGTACTATTGAATTTGACGCTTTTGGTTTTTCTGTGAAGGATTTCTTGACTCGCCATATCCTCCTTCGATGTGATAGTTCAGGCGATCTTTATCCCGTTACCAAGCCTTCTGTTATTCCCACTGCTCTCCTTTCCACAAGCGCCTCCACGTGGCATCAACGCCTCGGTCATCCAGGTGATGAAGTGCTACGGTCGCTTGCTTCTCGTCATTTTATTTCGTGTAATAAACAAAGGGCTCCACATGTCTGTCATGCTTGCCAACTTGGCAAACATGTGAAGTTACCTTTTCACAGTTCAGACTCTATTGTTAAACATTGTTTTGATATTATCCATTCTGATTTATGGACTTCTCCAGTTGTTAGCTCTAGTGGTTTTAAATATTATGTCATATTTCTTGATCATTTTTCTCACTACTTGTGGATCTATCCACTTCGTTCTAAATCTGACATGCTTGCTAAATTTTTGCATTTTCGTACTTACGTTAAAAATCAATTTAACTGCGAAATTAAGAGTTTCCAATGTGATCATGGTGGCGAGTTCGATAACAACCGTCTCCACACCCTATTTACCAACCATGGCATCCAATTTAGATTCTCCTGCCCACAAACATCTCAACAAAACGGCAAAGCCGAACGCATGATTCGCACCATCAACAACACAATTCGAACCCTCCTTTTCCAAGCACACCTACCTCCCTCCTTTTGGGTCGAGGCACTCCACATGGCCGCTTACCTACTAAACCTTCTACCCTCTACATCAATAAACAACGAAATTCCATACACCAAACTATTTCAAAAAAACCCCGACTATTCCCGCTTACGCATCTTTGGGTGCCTTTGTTACCCTCACCTTAATTCACCACACAAACTTGCTCCCCGTGCCACTCCATGTATATTTTTAGGGTACCCAGCCTACCACCGTGGCTACCGTTGTCTAAATCTAGAAACCAATAAAATTATCATCTCCCGACATGTCACCTTTGATGAAAATCAATTCCCTTACCGTTCCATGACACCCGACTCCCCGCCCTCTTACTCTTTTCTCGAACCATCGACCCCACCACTCCTAAACCAAATACTTCTCGACAAACCTAATTCTCCACAATCCACCGCCACTCAAATAAATGAGCCCACTACCCCACAACATCATCAAAACACCAACTCGACCCAAACCCACCCTACCACCACTAGCAATAACGAGGCCCAACCCACTCCACCACATGACACTCAAACTCCACCACAAGCCCAACAACAATCCTCGGCCCACCACCAACCACATCCATCGCCACCACCTCACCCAAACCCACCACCCGTAAATCCCCCACAACCCACTAACGAACCATCTCGCACTCACACCATGGTCACTCGGTCTCAACGCGGCATTGTCAAACCCATCGAACGTTTATCTTTACACACTTCCTCTATTTCTCCTATTCCTAAATCACCCTTTCTCGCCAAAAAAGACCCTCATTGGCGTAATGCTATGAACGATGAGTATAATGCGTTAATTAAAAATGGTACTTGGGTTCTTGTGCCAAGGCCTACGGATGTTAATCTTGTCCGCTCTATGTGGCTCTTCAAGCATAAGTTCCATGCAGACGGATCCTTGAGCCGTTATAAGGCCCGTTTAGTTGCTAATGGGAGTAGTCAGCAACTTGGTGTCGATTGTGATGAGACTTTTAGTCCGGTTGTCAAACCCGCTACCATCCGTACTATTCTCAGCCTTGCCGTATCTCGTACTGTTCTCAGCCTTGCCGTATCTCGGCATTGGCCGGTGCATCAGCTTGACGTTAAGAACGCTTTTCTTAACGGTGATTTATCTGAGACTGTATACATGCATCAGCCACCAGGATTCGTTGATTCTAGATACCCCCATCATGTTTGCCTTTTACAGAGATCATTATATGGACTTAAACAAGCACCTCGTGCTTGGTTTCAGAGGTTTGCAGGTTATGCCACCAAGGTCGGATTCTACCACAGTCGCTGTGATTCCTCACTATTCATTTACAGACAGGGATCCGAGGTTGCTTACTTACTTATATATGTGGATGACATCATTCTTACTGCTTCCTCCAGTGTTCTTCTTCAACAGATTATTGCCTCGCTGCACAGAGAGTTTGATATGACTGATCTTGGGCCACTTAATTATTTCCTCGGTATCTCTGCTAAACGTCATTCTACAGGGTTGTTTTTGTCTCAGAAGCATTATGCTATTCAACTGCTTGAGCGTGCACATATGACTCAGTGTAACCCCTCTAGGACACCTGTCGATACAGAATCTAAACTGGGTCCTGAAGGGGTCCCAGTTAAGGATCCCACTTTATATCGTAGCCTTGCGGGTGGTCTTCAGTATCTCACTTTCACACGTCCAGATATTTCTTATGCAGTTCAACAGATATGTCTCTACATGCACGATCCACGAGAACCACATCTTGCAGCTCTTAAACGGATTTTACGCTACGTTCAGGGGACATTGGACCTTGGCTTACATCTATACTCATCGTCGACCACTTCTCTGGTTGGCTATACAGATGCAGATTGGGCTGGTTGCCCCTCTACACGACGATCAACATCCGGCTATTGTGTTTTTCTGGGTGATAACTTACTATCTTGGTCATCCAAGCGCCAACACACTCTTTCACGCTCCAGTGCTGAAGCAGAATACCGAGGGGTTGCTAATGTTGTTGCTGAGACCGCGTGGATCCGCAATTTGCTCCGGGAGCTACATTCTCCTTTATCATCTGCCACGCTTGTTTATTGTGATAATGTTAGTGCTATCTATCTCTCTGCTAACCCGGTTCAACACCAACGGACGAAACATATTGAGATAGACATACATTTTGTCCGTGACATGGTTACAGCTGGTCAGGTCCGTGTTCTTCATGTGCCCTCTCGCTACCAGTATGCAGATATCTTCACCAAAGGGCTTCCGTCAGCTTTGTTTGAGGAATTTCGGTCCAGTTTGAGCGTCCGCCCTCCTCCCGCTCCAACTGCGGGGGAGTATTAGTCGACTGTTATGTATGGCCATAGGCCCGTTTTGTATTACTTGTATTGAGGCCCTATAGAGCCCACTCTCTAGAATACTCTTTTGTAATCTATATATTTATTAGTGATTGGCAATGATAAGGCAAGGAACAATTACCTTCAAACAAAATTGTTACGAGTGTCAACACCTCTAAAACTTAAAAATACATCATATATAGGATCAGTAGTTGATGAAGAACTTAAACTAACATCATATTTTCGATCATTAGCTGATGAAGATGCGTCAACAACATCTTTTAGAATGACCATTATATTATGATTTATATATGAAAGGTATTAGTAATCTGAGGGATGAGGAATTGAGTAAGCTGTGATTTTGTAATTGCATGAAGAGTGATTCATCTCCACACAACTGTTAATTTTTATTCATTCTAAATTGGAAGCCAAGTCAACCATGGCTTTTTCTTGGAAATTACTGTTTGGAAAATTTAGTGCACTTGAGGGAGTTCACACCTGGTAATGGGTTTGGAGGTACGGAGTGTACACCCATTAGGTCTCTGAACACCCTGACTCAATAGTGGTTATGCAGAGTTTCTACTAGTAGTAATGATTCTACTGCTAGTATTAAGACTACCAGTATTCTACTATAAGCTTGTTCGTGCTGGTAAGCTTGTTCCTGCTGGTAAGCTTATAACCACTGATTCCTAATATTATGGAAACTATTATGGTATAATTAATGGGCCGTTAATTATGCATAATTTCATGGGCTAGGGTTTGAGTAAACTCTATTATTAATAGAGGTCGTATCATAACTGCATGCATATACAGAATAGAACATACAAACTCTAAACACTTGAATTCGATTTGGTTCTTGATTTGTGCCTAAAACAAGAACATCACTTGGTCTTATCCCATAGAGATATTCGTGTAACCCAGGCATAGGGTCGAATAGTTTCTATTGGAAAGTGATTACACTATTTCAAGTGAATATCCGGTACCTTGATTATTGATTATCTTTACCCTGATCTGGGAACAACACACAAAACAACCAACAATTACTTATTGAAATGAAATTATATTAACCAATCAAACAATGTCATGTCATTTTGTTGATTTGTTTGTGGAAGTTTTTTTTGAGTCTATCATTGCTCTTAAATCAAGCAGACATGGACTGACCTGGTTCACAGCTTTGAAAGTCCCTCGGATACTAAAAAAAACATATTCACGGACTTTAAACTTTAGTATCGATCACTTTCAAAGCCAAAGAGCATGTAAGTCTCTCTCATACCTACACCAGATATAAGACCTAAATGAATGAACTAACCAATGATAGTGTCACCCTATCTAACCATGAAATCAATATTGGTTTTGTAAACAGTCTCCCCATAAAATGTCTTAACTACAATCAGGGGTTAAGGAATGCAACCCTTGTCAAGAAACTTGACTTAGCTGATCTTTATGAGAAATTTGTTTATGAGGATAACCTCATGGCTTAGATGTATCTTGAAACTAAGAAAGCCCTGACCACAACACCTGTATCAAATGCTTTCTTTTCAAATCCTGTAGGTCTCTACAAATGATCATTTCACACACATAATAATAAAAAGAAGTGAGTTTTAGAGAGAGAGAGAGAGAGAGTAGAGAGAAGAATGAGGGTTTAGAGAGAGAGAAAAAAAACAAAATGGCGTCATTTTGGAGAGCCATAAAACGGTGTCGTTTCTTACAGTAAATGTATAATAGAGTAATTGTATGTCTCCACAAAGTATCAATCGCACATAAGAATGATCAAAAGGTGTCTAGAGAGAAATAAACCTAGAGAGAGGGGGGGGGGGGAGGAACTTAGAGAGAGAAAGCAACTAAGTAAATTTGAAGTTCCACACACCTTACAATGAAGTGAGGCATTTCATATATTGTACATGATATGTTTTTGGGCTTTAACGGGCTTTCTTAATGGACTAGCTTACATATATTACTATCTTGACATATCTAAGCCCATTAGCCCTTTACTAATCTATTACACGTTACACATTACATTACAAGGTCCGTTATAAGCTTAATCAACACCACTTTAATGCTAAACACAACGCCGCATATTTTTTTCAAGGACCTTATGTGTTATTAAACACACATAATGTCTAAAACATGATACCAATAGTTAAATTTAAACAATATCAGTCTAACCCCATGCCAGCTAAACAAAGTCAAACCCTTCATGCAACAGAAATCTATACAAAATATAAATATTAATCGAAATTAACACATAAATTATGAAAATACTTATACATGCACATGTATTATAACTATATAAGTACTAAAAGTTAATATAATATTATAGAAAAATCTGACAAATTACAAAACCATTGATTTTATGAATTTTCATAATATTTAACTCCAAAACAAAGTTATTGAAATATTATTACACGTTATAGTATCTGCCCAAACCATATGCGTGCGCCGGTTGTAAAACTAGAAATAATAATAACAAGGGAAAATTATCTGAAAAGGCATCATATTTGCCACCTTATTCTTTTGTTGGCATCAAACTTTTTTTTTTCTTTTCTATTGTGGGCACATACTTGCCACCGTTAAGTTATTGTAGCTACTCCGTTAGATTTATTTACAAAAATCGTCCTAAATTGCAACGACAGTCCTTAACGGCCATTAAGTTATTTGCATAAATCGTCCTTGTTGGTCAAGGGTCAACGGGTCGGGTAGGGTGCGACGTGTCACCACCTGAGTGGTGCCACGTTTCATCGGGTCAGGTTCGGATTGCCACGTGGCCCACTCATAGAATGACACGTGGCATGAGGATTAAATACCTCATTTTGTCACCGCCGAGAATCGAACTCGGTACCTCTCGTATAGAGGGGAAAGTGTTTGCCAGCAGAGCTAGCATACACTTCAATTATATTATTCTTTTTTTAGTATTTAACCCCACTTCAACAAGCTTTACTTCATCACTTTCGGTAAAAACGTTTTTTTTTTTTTTTTTTTTTTTAAAGTTTAGAAAAAAAAAGTTTTAAAAAAAAAAAAAAAATGTTTTAAAAAAAAAGTTTTTAAAATGTTTTTAAAAACGTTTCTAAAC
Organism: Artemisia tridentata subsp. tridentata; assembly: GCA_021014915.2. Taxonomy (NCBI): domain Eukaryota; kingdom Viridiplantae; phylum Streptophyta; class Magnoliopsida; order Asterales; family Asteraceae; genus Artemisia; species Artemisia tridentata. The sequence goes on along the minus strand of CP139505.1, from coordinate 315,399,620 downwards.
TTTTTTTTTTTCTAAACTTTTTTCAAAAACTTTTTTTTAAACTTTTTTTTTTTAAAAAAAAGTTTAAAAAAAAAGTTTTTAAAAACATTTTTTTTAAACTTTTTTTTTTTAAAAACGTTTAGAAAAAAAAAAAAAAAACTTTTTTTTTAAAAAACGTTTTAAAAACGTTTTTTTTTTTTTAACTTTTTTTATAAAAAAAACTTTTTTTAAAAAAGAAAAACTTTTTTTTTTAAAACGTTTTAAAAAACGTTTTAAAAACGTTTTTTTTTTACTTTTTAAAAAAAAAAACTTTTTTTAAACGTTTTTTTTTTCTAAACTTTTTTTAACGTTTTTTAAAAAATGTTTTTTTAAAAAAAAAGTTTAGAAAAAAACGTTTTTGAAAACATTTTAAAAACTTTTTTTTTAACTTTTTTTTTAAAATAGAGTTTAAAAAAAAGTTTTTGAAAAAAGTTTAGAAAAAAAAAGTTTAGAAACGTTTTTAAAAAAAAAAGTTTTTTTTTTTTTATAAAACGTTTTAAAAAAAATACGTTTCAAAAAAAAAAGTTTAAAAAAAACGTTTTTACCGAAAGTGATGAAGTAAAGCTTGTTGAAGTGGGGTTAAATACTAAAAAAAGAGTAATATAATTGAAGTGTATGCTAGCTCTGATGGCAAACAGTTTCCCCTCTATACGAGAGGTACCGAGTTCGATTCTCGGCGGTGACAAAATGAGGTATTTAATCCTCATGCCACGTGTCACTCTATGAGTGGGCCATGTGGCAACCCGAACCCGACCCGATGACACGTGGCACCACTCAGGTGGTGACACGTGGCACCCTACCCGACCGTTGACCCTTGACCAACAAGGACGATTTATGCAAATAACTTAACGGCCGTTAAGGACTGTCGTTGCAATTTAGGACGATTTTTGTAAATAAATCTAACGGAGTAGCTACAATAACTTAACGGTGGCAAGTATGTGCCCACAATAGAAAAAAAAAAGTTTGATGCCAACAAAAGAATAAGGTGGCAAGTATGATGCCTTTTCAGATAATTTTCCCTAATAACAACAGTAAAAGATAAATATGATTATTTAGATTGTAAAACCTGAATTACAACGTAATCAAAACTTTACATTGTTATGTAATCTGAATTCCAACATCAGATGGAACGAAGAGATAAATAGTTTAGTTACAGGATCGCACGGGTAGCCTGCTAGTATACAATAATGCATGTTTGGTATTCATCAATATTGTAGTTGATAAATAGTTTATATTTAATTGAGAATTAATATGCACACCACAATAAGTGATGCTCATATCACAAAATCACATATGTAATGCATAAAGTATAATACTCCCTCCGTCCCAGTAAAAGTGTCATACTTTGAATATTCAAAGTCTTTGTTTTTCAACTTTGACCGTAAATATTTTTGTTTGTGTTATATAATACTTGATGAAAGTTATATGAATTGATTTAGTTTTAGATGTGTTTTCATTGGGTATACTTTTCATCAAGTATTATATAACACAAACAAAAATATTTACGGTCAAAGTTGAAAAACAAAGACTTTGAATATTCAAAGTATGACACTTTTACTGGGACGGAGGGAGTATAATATTACATATGAATGTTTGTGATGTGCACATCACTTATTCTGATGTGCACCTCTCATATTTAAACCACTGCATATACGACAATCCATGCATATCAGACAAACCATTGCATAAACCATTGGGGGCAAGTACTTTTTACTTTGATGCCAAGTTCAATTCTGGTTAGAAGTCTTAAGAGTTTTTTTCTTTTTCTTTTTCTTTTTCTAGTTTCATTACGTTTTTCATATATCCAAAGTTACCATCAATTGTTTACCATTTTTCCCCCTTTTTAACTTTTTTTTAACTTTTTTTTAACTTTTTTTCCTTTTTTTTTTTTTTTTTCTCTTTCTGTTAACAAGCGGGCAAAAAGTATTCGTTCAAGGCTAATCCACAAGCTTAATGATCGGAAATTTGGTAAAAAAACAATAATAGAATGTTCCAAGCCTTAAAAGTTTTGGTCTCAACTCCAGCGATTGTATTCAAGTGTTACTTTCAGTTGGTTCTTAGGTTATAGCGCATTCAGAGTAACCAAAACAACTGTTTATAAACTAGTTGATGTTGCAACTGCAGTTTAATATTAAATGCAACAAGGGATAAAAACTATAACGAAATCTGAACTTGAATTTGGAAGGAATTTTTCTAATTGGAGGTAGAGAGTGAAAGACAATTTACAAAGTACATCCATACACTTACAAAACAATTGGCGAAACATTTTTCTTCTAATTAGTACCAACCAACGAGGAAATAAGTCTTATGATCAGCGATACCATAAAGTTACATAAATTACATAAGTTCAAAAAAGAAAGAGTATTTTAATGACATATAAAGAGTACGAAATGCAGATAAGATTACTGGAAAACTAGTTATAGAGATCATCATCATCGGCTGCGCCTGCAGGAGCAGCAAAAGGGTCCGAGCCACCAGTAGCAGCAGCACTACTCGTCTCTGCAAACTTGAATTCGGAAACAAACCCTCTGGACTGCTGTAGTGTTTGAGCAAACGCCTGGTACTTACGGATGTCACCATCGCTGACACTCCTGCGCGCAAACTTCATCGACTCTTCACAACGTGCAGCCTTGATCTTTGGCACCTCATCTTCCACGTCCTCCTCCATTGCCTCAGGGTTCTCATTTCTTCTATTTTCTCGCTCAATATCCTACAAACACATTTGAAAGTTAGCATCTCTTAACATGATATCTTGAAATTACTTGACAGATCTACATATGGTAGTTAACAAAATGTCATTAAAAATCGTGTTTATACCAAAATAGCCATCAATTCCACAATGTTTCTGTGGAAATATTTTCTCTACTACAGCCTGCAAGGCTTACCCCCTTCCCAAATCCCAAAAATCCCTTTAAAAATCCAGTCAAAACTTTGTCTAACTGCTATCTTGGTACAAACAACTCCTTTGGTATTATTCAATGTTTTTTGAAGTACTCACCTTTTCGATGTTTTCACGAATGGCATATTTGCATGCGCGTTGGCAGATTTCAGTGATATCAGCTCCACTGAAACCCTGGGTGTACTTGGCAAGAGCATGAAGATCGACGTCTTTGGCAACTGGAGACTTTCTTAATGCTGACTTGAAGATCGAGTAACGAGACCCCTCGTCAGGTAGAGGGATGTATATCAACTGATCAAGCCGACCAGGCCTCAAAAGTGCAGGATCGATGATATCAGGCCTGTTGGTAGCACCAATAATGAACACGGTCTTCTTGGCCGACATACCGTCCATCTCAGTCAGAAGTTGATTCAAAACTCTATCGGCCGCACCTCCAGCATCTCCTTGACTACTTCCTCTCTGTACACATAACAAAGAACGGCCTTAAGTCACTGAAAAATAAAAAGCAAATACTGAAACGAAAACGATATGTAAATAGTAGCAAAACAAACCTGGGTAGCAATGGAGTCAAGTTCATCGAAAAACAGGACGCAAGGAGCAGAGCCACGAGCCTTGTCGAAGATCTCACGAACATTGGCCTCACTCTCTCCGAACCACATTGTAAGCAATTCTGGACCCTTGATACTGATGAAGTTTGCTTGGCATTCACTGGCAATAGCCTTGGCCAGAAGTGTTTTCCCACACCCTGGTGGACCGTAGAAGAGAACTCCTCTAGATGGTGACATGCCAAACTTCTCGAACTTTTCAGGATGCTCCACTGGATATTGAACAGTCTCTTGGAGCTCTCTCTTAACATTCTCAAGGCCACCAATATCTTCCCAACTGACATTAGGAACTTCAATAACCGTCTCACGAAGAGCTGATGGGTTACTGGTGGTAAGTGCAGTTTGGAAGTGCTCGTTAGTCACAAACATTGAGTTGAGAATTTCAGCATCAATGGTCTCGTCTTCCAAATCAATCACATCCATCTTCTCACGGATACATTGGAGTGCAGACTCGGTACACAAAGCAGCAAGATCTGCACCAACGTATCCATGTGTCTCCTTGGAAATCTTTTCCAAGTTTACATCATCAGACAGCTTCATGTTCTTGGTATGGATACGAAGAACCTCAAGACGACCAACTTCATCCGGAACTCCAATATCAATTTCCCTGTCAAACCTACCAAAACGCCTTAAAGCTGGGTCAATGCTGTTAGGACGGTTGGTTGCACCCATGACAATAACATGAGCACGAGATTTTAAACCGTCCATGAGAGTCAAAAGCTGCGACACAATCCTCCTTTCGACTTCACCGTTTGTTTTCTCACGCTTGGGAGCAATTGAGTCGATTTCATCAATAAAGATGATGGATGGAGCATTCTTCTCGGCTTCCTCAAAAGCTTTTCTGAGATTGCTCTCACTCTCACCAGCCAACTTTGACATGATTTCTGGACCGTTGATGCAGAAAAAGAAAGCACCAGTCTCGTTAGCAACTGCACGGGCTATCAAAGTCTTACCAGATCCAGGAGGCCCGTAAAGAAGAATTCCCTTTGGTGGTTTAACACCAATCGACTTGAAGAGTTGTGGATGTCTCAATGGAAGCTCCACTAGCTCACGGATTTGTGCCATCTGTTTGCGGACCCCACCAACATCGTCATAACCAATCTCGTCTAGTCTATCCTCATCCTCCCTTCTGATGGGCTCACCTTCACAGAAGATCTCAGTATCGGGTGCAACGACACAATATTCAGCAGGGTCGGTTTCTATAACTTTAAACTCAACACTCCTCATTCCTCCCCTCACAAGAAAGAAGTCACCCTTCCTCACAGGTCGGTATGCCTCCATAAAGTAAGCTGATAACAAAACAGATTAATTATCAGATAACTGTGTTTATACCAAGCAGAGTAACGAAAAGGAATACATGAACTTTCTAAATCAAAGATACTTACGTTTCAAGTAAGCATCAAAGAGATTGCCAGTCATCCCTTCGATTGTGTCATCAACTGGAAGGATGTGAACACGCTTCCCATACTTGACATCAGCACATTGATGAACAGAGACCACATCACCAAGCCTAACCCTCAGGTTAGCCCTGACAACCTTGTTCATTCTGATTTTTGGCTCATCACATGTGTCATCAGCAAGAGCAATACAGATGGTATCTTTCCTTTTCTTACCCTGTAGATAGAAACAGGTAAATTAAGAATCTTTGCCCTAGAGTCAAAAGAGGCAGAATGTTTATATCTGCTTCTATATATCACTTCCAATTATACAATGTCTATTACAACGAGCAAACATAGAATAAGTACAAAGGTTCTTTTGTCTTTCGAGAGCACTTGCAATTTGCAATCCTAAACACCCTCTATAAATCGTCAAATTTTTAACAGATAATTTCCCAGAGCCTAAACCCTTAAGTAGGAAAGAGTTCATATACTAAAAAAAAAACCCACCCGGAAAAAAAGCTGAATCAATGCTATAAATAAACTAGCACACCAGAATATATACTCATATTCACATACTACCCTACCCTAACCTAACCCGAAGATAAAGATCAATGATACTAAAGTAAGCCAAAACAATGCTTTGCAAAGCCTAAATTTCAAATCATTCAACAACAAACTACCTTGAGTAAGATTGTATCGCCTCTAAAAAGCTGAAGCTTTTCCATTGTATCAGGATGTATAGCTACAACAGAGTTATCGTCATTAACAGCTTCATCAACTACGAGCCTATTAGGTGCCTTCTTACGCTCCAGAATCGCTGTACTGAAGTCACGCTTGGTGCCCTTACTGCAATGAAACAAATTAATTCCACGTTAAAACATAAAATCATAATAATCAATGAAACCAAGAATACGCTGATACTCATATATCATCATATAGTGTAATCAACAACAATCTAGTACTCGTATATCATCAAAGTAGCATTGAAAATATGCAATTAATCATAATGAACCTCGCAACATCATTGAAAAAGCCTAATCAACAACTATAAACCTTAAAACATCAAAACTCATTAAATTAACAAATTTTACTACTCATGTATCATCAACAGGTTCATTTAAAAATTACAATGATCCTTATAATAACAAAATAAAACACAGTAAAAACATCAAATTCAATATCCACCATTAAATTATCAATATTTTAATACTAATATCGCCATAACATCATCAACTGGTTGAATCAATCACAATATAACCATTATAACATTATCATAAACCTTAAAACATAAAATCAACAACACATAATCAAAACATTAAATTATAAAAAATTTAATACCAAATTCATCATCAACTATCAACTGAACAGTAAATTAAAAAATCACATAGCCATGACATCACAATGACGTCATCAAAACTAACAGCAATTGAATATATCATCATCGACAATTAAAAAATAATAAACCTTAAAACAATTAAATTAACTAGTAATATATCATCATCATCATCAACAGGTTCAATTGAGAGGATGTGGGACTTACGAATCGGATGATTCAGGTTGATCAGCAGCCATGATAATGAAGATCAAATGATTTAATTACGATTTTGATTAATTAGGTTTACCACGATTGGGGTTTTTTATTGTTTTGGGATGAGTGAAGAGGAGGGATGGGTGTTTGTATTTATAGTGAAAAGGGTGTGAATAGAGTCCTTTCTTGTTACGAAAGAAATCTTTTTTCCTTTTCTATTTGAGTAAATTGCAAAAATAGTCCTTGTGGTTCGGTCAAATTGCACGTTTGGTCCCTGTAATTCATTAAGTGCAAAAATGGTCCGGATTTGGCACTGTTTCATTCACTTTTGATCCTCCATCATTGCAAAAATCGTCCTTGTGGTTTGGCCAAATTTCATGTTTCGTCTTTGTGGTTCAATGTTGAGAAGAGTGTTGGGCTGACACTTTTATCTTCTCAGATCTTTTCCTTATTGTTCCCGCCTTTTCTTCAGGCGTTGGTTCCTCAGTCTTCAATCACTTTGTTGTTGAGGAGACTGGGGTTCAGTGAGTTCTTGTCCAACACTCACTGAACCATCATCTTCTTCTTTGGCTTAAGTCCTACTCAGGGAGTACCGCCTTCCTGAGAAGTGAATCCTTCTTGAATTCGCCTTAAGCATCTTGAAGATGACTCACTGAGAGGTTGTTCTCTCAGTGACTTAAATTGTTCTCGGTTTAAGTTTAACACTTAGTTAATTTGTGTCCAAATCATGTTTTACGTATTCTTGGGTTTTTCATGACCCAACAATCTCCCCCTATTTGGATATAAATTATTCCTAAGTGTTTTGATCAGTATGAGTGAGCTAAAGTCTTCTGCTCATACTGAATGTACTAGAAAATAAATAAGGATATTGATATAGCAAAACATTCATCAATTTATTCATATTATTACAAGTCCTATTATTCTAAGTACAAAATACTCAAGGTTCCTGAACAAGACCCATGAGTTCAAGTTTCGCCTTCTTTGACATCAACACCTCTTTATCAGGTCGATCCTTCATCATTTGATCCATCAGTCTGACAAACTCCTCATTTTCAGGTCTCCTGATATTAAGCGCCATTAGTTTGTAAGCAATGAGTGTTGTCGTTTCCACTTTGTCGATGTCAGAGACTCTTTGAAAGGCTTCCTGACCAAATTCATCCACAAAGAAGATACCATACTCAGGTTCCTTGATGACCAGGTTGGGACGGAACTTGACTCCCTAAGGAGTAGTCCTGTTGCAATGAAGTGCAGCTATGTATTGTTCAGGTTCAATATCCACAGCTTTTCTTTTCTTCCCAGTCTTCTGAGTAAGTTCAGGGATAGCCAGTCCCTGAGAAGCAAGTGCCTCATCATGGTTAATGCCAAGACTCTTTGCCACTCTTGCGAGTTCCTCATACTTAGCACTCAGTGACTTGATGATGATTGGGGCATTCTTGCTTGTGGTTTTCTTCCTTAGGATAGGCATCATCATATCCCATTCTCTTAACCCATAGTCTAAAAATTTGACTGCTGGAAGATGTTCAGACTTTCTTGGACCTCTATGGATTGTCAAGCTCAGAGGTCTGGTGGGGTGAATGGTGATGTCAGTTATTTTGCCTTCACCTTTGGTTTTGGTCATGTGCCATACATACCTCTCATAAATCCTCTGCCTCTTTTCTTCCTTAAGTTTGGCTTGTTTGTTGTGTTCCTTAAGGATTTCAGCCTGAAGCTTGAGAAACTCATCCCCTTTGATGTCCCTCTTCTCAGACTCCTTGATCACTTCTTTGGCAACCTTAGAAATTTCAGACCTGTTGAGTTCCAGCTCTTTCTCTTGTTCCTTCCTGAGCTCTTCTTGGTGTAAAATTTCAGCAAGTTGTTCAGGAGTCCCATAGACCCTTCTCCCATCCTCTAAATCAACATAGAACGGTGCATCAGGATCTGCACGTCTTTCAGTTGAAGCCTTAACTAAGCGTGCTTCAGGAGGAGGGTTTGTTTCAGTCACCATGATTTTCTTCCCTTTGTCAATGGGAGGAGGTTGACTGGTGGATGTCTCAGGGACAGTTACCAAAGCGGAATTAGGGTCAGGGATTGGAGGATCATCATTTATCTCCCCCTCAGCAGATGGTGGAGCTTCAGTGGAGACACCTGCTGACTGAGGAGGTGGAGGAGTATGAGAGGCCTGAAGAATGGATAGGATGTTTGAGACCATAGACTTTGTTTCAGAAGTCTCATTCTTCACGGCACTTAATTCGGCAGCCATTTCCTTCTGGTGGGTGGTGAGTTCAGTTACTTGGGTGGTGTAGTGGTTGACCAGCTCATTATGTGTTGTTGAGAGCTGCTCAAAGGCTGAGGAGATTCTGATCAGGTGCTCCTTGGATGCAGTAACAGCCTGATGAATGGACTCTTGCTGTGTCCTTAAACCTTGAAGATCTACCCCTTGAAGGAGCTTTAGAAGCTCAGTAATGCTGGTGGAGGTGTTAGCCTGAGAGGCCAAGTATGCATCCAATCTGGTGACAAAAGTGGGATCATCTGTAAGATGTTCTTGTACTGATTCGATAGCCTTGAGGATGTTGGACAGTTCCTGATGCTGTCCAGTGGCTATGTCATCTACAGATTTGTTCAGGTCGCCAAGTTGTTTATCAGTGAGGGTGGCGGCCTGAAGAATCTTTGCCTGAGATTCTTCAACAGAAGCCCTGAACTCAGCATAAGAGGCTGCCACTTCAATGTGCTTATCCCATTGCTCATCCGTAAGAGAGTTGTAAAGACCTTCGTTGGCTTTGCGAAGGACTTTTGCCATTTGTCTTTCAGAAGCCGGACGAGCATTGTCATACTTTTGCAACCACTTAGGAGTGGTTGAAGCACCTAATGATGATGATGAGGTTGATTGAGAACTGGGTGGTTGATCCTCAGGATGAGGAGAGGAATGTTGTTTCTCAGAGGGCTGAGGAGGGCTTAATTGGGTTTCCATTTCCTCCTCAGCATCAGGGATATCATCATCACCAAAATCAATCTCCTCCTCCGACTCATCCGCCAACTCTTTCAAACCCGAGATTTTACTTGCTTTCATAAAAAATATAAAAACATAAAAAGAATCTTCTCTCACCCTTAGACCTATTAGAGTAATTTTTCATACCTAACGAATACTATTCCCTGTGGAGAACGATCAATCCCCCGTACTTACCACTACACTATACTACATCGGTCAGGTACACTGCCTGGTGGGGTTGTAAGCCTCTCGAGATCCCTTGAGAGGTAAAACCTGTTGTAAGGTTGCAAAACCACGCATCAAGTTTTTGGCGCCGCTGCCGGGGAATAGTTATTGTTTAGGTTGAATTTTTTATTTTATTAGGTCTACTCACTAGATTCCTTCCTAGTGAGATTTTTATTTTCTTTTTATTAGATTTTTTTTAGTCTATCTTTTTCTTTGTGCCCTTTGTTTGTAAAACCATTTTCATTTGTCACCATGGTGGATGAAATTCCATTTAGATCATTAACAATAGAGGAACAATTACTTTACACGGATAGATTTGCTTCCTGTTGTTCCAATGAATTTTTAAGTGATCTTAGATATATACAAGAGGAGATGGGTATAAAGTTTGATAGGTTTGATGAATTATGTGCATGTGTGGCTTCTATTAAACAATCATTGTTAGGATCAACTCCTTTTAGTAAGACCCTTTGGAAAAAATTTGAAGAAAGCCTCCTAACCGTGAACCATAAGTTTAATGAATTAATGGGTTCGTATACATCACAACTTGAGGAAACAATTGAGGAGGATTTAGCCGAACATGAGCATATTGAGCAAAAAGACCTAGGTTTTATGATCAATGACTTTGAATCTCAAGGAACACATGATGAATCCTTTAGGCAAATTGAACATAGTAATCATGTTATCGGGGAAGATTCTTATGAATCGGACTTAGAACTTGAAATGGCTAGAGAAGGATTTGAGATACTTAGGAACATGTTTGGATTAGATTCTACTAAAACACATGATGTGGATATAATTGATATAGAGACAAGGAAGGATGAGGTAAATAACACAAACCTACAAAGTACCCCACAAGTCCTACCATCATTCGAGGCATACACACCGCCCGTGACTTACCCGGAAGAAGTTGAGGAGACTATAGGAACCCCAATAGAGGTAGAGCCCTTGGACCAAACACAACTAGAAGAAATAGGTTTGAATGCTTTTAGTGATCACAACCTTTCTTTTAGTCCTATGGAAGTTCCTAGTTTTGATGAGCCGGAGCCTCAACCAAAACCGTTACCTAATCTTCCATCCTTGGATGAAAATTTAGGAATTGAATTAGGTCCCGATCCACCCATCAAAACATATAGTCCAGGTAGTCTTAAGTTTAAGGTAGTAGACATTAAGCCTTGTAGTGAGGAAGACAATATAGGAGTGAACCATGACCTTACATACTTACATCACCCATTCATGATTGATCACAAGAAACATTATGGGTTTAAACCGGGTTTATTAGGTCAAGATGGATTCCCAACTAGGAATCTCTCGAAGTTGATAGAAGATGATCCCTTTTTAGGAGAAAACTTTAATTCACCCATTGACCAAAGTGAACTAGGTAAGGTTATGATGAAAGGAGCACACCCCTTTGAGTATATAATTCATCCACCACTCTTTCCTCAAGCGGCATACTTCCACCAAGATGGTATGTATCGCTACTATCACCCGCACTTAATCCTAAGTGTAGGGAAAACCTCCCCTATTTCCGTTAAATAAGGGTAGAGTCAGGCTCGTGACTCGAACAAAAACAAGCGCTTCTTGGGAGGCAACCCAAGCTTTATTTGTTTTGTGTGTTTATTTATTTGTTTGATTGTTTTTATTTGTTTCCGTATGTATGTTTAAATTTTATTATTATTGATTCATGTTCAAAACTAAATTGTGAAAATGCTTTATCTTGTTTTTAACCTCATCTTAACTACATATAAAGGTATTTTGCAAAAGTTAAGTGTAAGGGAAATCTAAATCGGTTTATTAGAACAAATGAACATGAATCATAACAATAATAAATTAACATACATATTAGTATTTGTTTGAGTCAAATGCTTGTATCGAGTCATAATGATGTTTTGCAGGATTTCCAGGAAGTAAGGTATAGGTTTTTCCAAAATTTTTCCGGAAACGTAACATGAGAATTCTGTCAGATCATATCTGACGGCGTCTGGCTTTACAACCTGACGGCGTCAGGTTTAATTTTCTGAAAATTTTTTGAGTTTTGTTTTCATAAAAAGTTTTTATTAAATTTCTAACTTATAATCTCCAGGAATCTGCAAAATTATCATTCCACAAGCATTATATCCTTATATATAGAGTTTATCCCGCCGATGTTATGCAGGTTTTCGTGTTTGTTTTCTCAGGCTTAACAGGTTATTTTGGACAAGGAAATGTTTTGGATCAAGCTTTTGGCGATGCATTAGTCATGAAGCTTTTACATTCTCTTTGGAAGAAGATCTAACCGTGTTACTTCATTTTCCACCGAGCGAATCAGGGGAGTATTTGATTTCATTCTTTTACTTTATGCTTTTACATTTGTTATTTGAACATTGGGGACAATGTTCATCTTAAGTGTAAGGGGGGGTAAAAGTACGATTAGAGAATGCTATTACGCTTGATTTTTGTTTGTTTAATAGTAGATGTGTAATAAAACTGAGATAAATACCTGTTAGGGCAATTTTAGTGCCAAATTTAAAATTTTTTACAACATATAGGAGTGAAACTTTTATTTTAATAAGCGTCTCACGGATAGGAGTTATATGACTAGCACAAAAACCGTACCACTAAAAAAAATTTCCACCCCCAAATATGTGAGGTTCGCCCCTAGAATTGGTAAGAAAAGCATTTATGCTATGATGTGTGTACCGGTAGCACTTAGATTCTAGAACTTGCGTTAGGACCATTCCGAGGCCACAAGTGAGACTACATTCGTGTAGTTAGATTTACTACATGATAAGAGGCATTAGGATTAACCCATTGTTTTACACCTGTGTTTTTGTTATAATTACATTGGCTACATTGGTCAAGTAATTCTCCCACACCCTTTGCGTTGTACTCATTTTTAGTACACGATACCCCTAGTACACCCCTCAGAGCCTATCTTTTCGTTTCGACCTTTAAGCATTTTACTTAAAGGAAGAATTTGTTACACCCCACTAAAATGTACACCCAAATCGCCTTAGCCTACCTTGTATGCACTCATTTTTAGTGCATTATTGTGACAACATTTGTTTAAACCCCAAGTTAATTATCTAATTGATTACATGGTTGCTAAGTCGAGTCATATCCTTGTACATATTGTTTTGGGACGATTGGGACTCATGGGTAAAGTACTAGTGTAATGGAGTAATGGGGAAGAACATCATTTATTACCCCCATATGTGCTAAATATTTTAAAAGTACTCCAAGTGTTTTGATTATCTTAATTCGAGTCATTAGATTAGTTTTTTGTAAAGTTATGTAAAAGTTCAAGTGTAAGGGGAATGCAATGCCCTTATGATGTATTATTTTGGATGGTAGGGCAAAAGTGTATGCAAAAAAAAAAAAAAAAAAAAAAAAAAAAAAAAAAAAAAAAAAAAAAAAAAAAAAAAATCGAAAAATCAAGAAAAATACAAAAAAAATGAGAAAAAGAAAAGTAGAAAAAACATACGGACTACCATCCCGTTTTATTTTATGTTTTTGTTATTTTGTTTTTAGCTTAAGATTGAGTCGAGTCTTGGCTTAGCAACATTGTATAGTACATGTAATTGATCAAGATCTTTAACTCGCCACCAGTAAAATATCCTTTATCCAACAAAACCGTGTTTTCCTTTTCCCTACACCTAACGTTATAACCCATTTAAAAGACCTCTTTGATAGTTTATCTTAGGTGCTTACGCCTAGTGGAGGAGGTTTTCGATCCTTTCCCAAGCCTATGGTAATCTATTTGCTATGACAGGTAGTGAGAGATATTATCCGTTTTCATTTATGAGATTTATTTTGATGACACTTGAGAGATGTGAGTATCTAAACACTACTTGTGAGGTGCTAGTTTGTAATCTCCGTGCTTATTATGATTAAAGTGGAACGAATATTTGTTGTAATTACTTTTATGTTAGCATTAAATGACCCCTAACTTGTATTTTGATTAGAATAAAAGCGCATTTGCTTGAGGACAAGCAAATCTCAAGTGTAAGGGTATTTGATGAAGCGAAAAGTGTACCGCTTTTAAGGGGTCATTTAAGCCCTAAATCGTATTTATTTGATCAAATATTGCCCTAAATCGTTCCTTTTGTCATTTTAGGTACTTTTGAGAAGAAATCTGGAAAAGGAAGCATTTTGGACGTTTTTGGAGCATTAAAGTGAAGAAAACGACAAAGTCTCAAAATTGTGCTGGAAACTACCTTTGACGGCGTCAGGATTTGTTCTGGACGGCGTCATGGCTTGGCAAGAAAAGGTGGATGTGAAAATTACTCATGATAAGCCAGTGAAATTTGCATGAAATTCTGACGGCGTCACGCTTTAATATGATCAAGGTCGTCACGGCTTAATTTAGAGAGGGACGGCGTCACGCATAATCCTGACGGCGTCAAGCCTTGATAAGCCAGAACGGATTTTGGAGAGCTAAAGAGGGACGGCGTCAAGAAGGTCATCCGGGAACCCTAAAAGCGGCGAGGTGACGGCGTCACACTCCATAACGTGACGCCGTCAGATCTGAAAGTCTATATATAGTTTTGCAATTTTTTGTCATTAGGGTGGAACTTATTGTGGAACTTATTGGGGAACTTTGTGTGTGAAAACCCTAGGACGAATTTGGCAGCTCTTTCAAGGCTTTTTACCTTGAGATCTTCCATGTTACATTGAAGATAAGTTATCAATTAATCATTCAATATGTCTATGTGTTGTTTGATTCTATCTTGTTCTTGTCTTTTGTTTAACATGCTAGGCTAGATTTATCTTGTGTTTGCTTAGATCTAATGAAACCTAGCTATTGATTATTGGTTATTAGTGTGTTGTTAGTTGTATTGGATGATTGTTCATCTATGTTAGGCTTAAGAAAACTGGCTAACTTCCTATTCGGTAACTTGCTTGAACGTCTTAAGAAACATGAACCAATGCGTACTAAAGGTTTTTATGGTTGTATTTAATGCACAAGCGAATTCTAGTGATCCCATGTTAGGAGCTTCCTAGCCGGCTCGACATAGGAGTGAAGTAGGAGCTTGTAGAGTTGGGGAAGTACGTACGCCACCCCACGATTGGTATTAAGGAATACACCCGTCATCCACGCAACTAATACACACTAATCAACCGGTAAAAGATAGTTAGGGAGTAAGGAAATCTAAGTAAACACATTTTCCTCCACATAAGTTTTCACCAACCTTTTCATTTTCAGTTATTTTATTTTATTTGCATTCGTAGTTATTTGGGTTAGTTGACTAGCAACTAATTTCGCCCACTCTTTCAAACCCGAGATTTTACTTCCTTTCATAAAAAATATAAAAACATAAAAAGAATCTTCTCTCACCCTTAGACCTATTAGAGTAATTTTTCATACCTAACGAACACTATTCCCTGTGGAGAATGATCAATCCCCCGTACTTACCACTACACTATACTACATCGGTCAGGTACACTGCCTGGTGGGGTTGTAAGCCTCTCGAGATCCCTTGAGAGGTAAAACCTGTTGTAAGGTTGCAAAACCACGCATCAATGATCTGGTTTGGTCGAAAAAAAATGGTCGGATGTTTCTAAATGCTAAGAACACACACACAATTTGTTTTGAGAGAGAGAAAAAAGGGCAGAGTTTGCTTATAATTTTCAAAAACGTGTGTGTGAATTCTTTTGGATGGGTATTTATAGGATAATGGAGATGGGGGTATTTTTGGCATTTGAGTGATCTTATTTAATCAAAATATAATTTTTGGAAGTTATTTTGAATAAAATGTTTGAGATCCGCATTAAATGCCACCACTCCACTTTTCCTCTTTTTTCACAATTGGCAGAGTGAACAGTTGAGCAGTTTCTGCAAAAGGAGAAGTTGCAGAGTTTCCATCATCACACAGTGTATTGTGTGAGAGAGGGCATTGAATGCCAAGTTGGGAAGTGGGGGCCCATAAGGTGTATGCCAGAAAGGCTAAAAGAACAAATATTCTTGAATTAAATATGAGTTCAGTTACCAACCTCGGACATTTACTAACTATATACTTAGAACATTTAAGTCAGTATTTAATGTCTCTTTTCAGGGCCCTGAATGACTTTTCATTCAGTGATGGTATTTCAGGGACATGGGATTTAGTCACTGATGATTCAGGAATATGGAAAGATTCCTGAGAAACAAGGATTCAGAAACTTGGGTTTAGTTCCTGAACCCTCAAGATTTCAGGAACTTGGGTTTAGTTCATGAGGTTGAGGATTCAGTGAGATGTTTTTCACTGATATACACATTGAGCCAGGGACCTGAGGTTTTAAGAATTTACACTTCAGTTGGAAGGATTTCAATCAGTGGACTGATTTTCTATATCCAACATTCCTAATTCAGCTTTCAACCTTGTGAAAGTTGGTTCATCCAAAGGTTTGGTGAAGATATCAGCCAACTGATATTCAGTAGGGATGAAGTGTAATTCAATGTCACCATTCATGACATGGTCCCTGATGAAATGATATCTGATATCAATGTGTTTTGTTCTCTGATGAAGAACAGGGTTGTTTGAGATTGCAATTGCACTTGTGTTATCACAAAAGATGGGTACCATCTTGTACTGAATTCCATAGTCACTGAGTTGACTTTTCATCCAGAGTACATTTGCACAACAACTAGCTGCTGCAACATATTCAGCCTCAGCTGAGGACAAGGCAACTGATTGTTGCTTCTTGGCACTCCAACAGACTAATTTCCCACCAAGTATTTGGCAAGAGCCTGAGGTGCTTTTTCTGTCCATGTTGCATCCAGCATAGTCAGAGTCTGAGTATCCTTTGAGATCAAGTCCTGAGAACTTTGGATAGTATAATCCAAGGTTAGGAGTGCCCTTCAGGTACCTGAATATCCTTTTCACAGCAGTGATATGAGATTCTCTTGGGTCAGATTGATATCTGGCACATAGACATACTGAGAATTGGATATCAGGCCTTGATGCAAGTAGATACATCAGTGATCCTATCATTCCTCTAAAGAGAGTTTGATTTACTGGTTTACCAGTTAGATCAGGACCAAGGTTGTTTGGGGGGACCATGGGAGTTTTGACTGAGGCACAGTCACTGAGATCATACTTCTTCAGTAGATTCTTTACATACTTCTCTTGACTGATAGTGGTTCCTCTATCAGTCTGCTTGATCTGTAGACCAAGGAAGTATGTCAGTTCTCCCATCATGCTCATTTCAAACTTCTTTGCCATTAGTTTTTCAAATTGTTTGCAAAGTTTGAAACTTGTTGAGCCAAAGATGATGTCATCAACATACACTTGTACTAGTATGACATCATTATTTGTCTTATAGATAAATAATGTGTTGTCTATCTTGCCTCTGACAAATTTGTTTTGGATTAAGAAGGCTGAGAGAGTCTCATACCATGCCCTGGGAGCTTGCTTCAGTCCATAAAGGGCTTTGTTAAGCTTACAGACATGATCAGGAGACTCATGGCTTTCAAATCCAGGAGGTTGCTAAACATAAACTTCTTCTTTCAGTGAACCATTTAAGAATGCACTTTTAACATCCATTTGGTATACCTTGAAGTTCATGTATGTAGCAAAAGCAAGGAAGATCCTGATGGCTTCCATCCTTGCTACTGGTGCAAATGTTTCCTCATAGTCAATGCCTTCTTGTTGATTATAGCCTTTGGCTACAAGTCTGGCTTTGTTTTTAATGACTATGCCATTTTCATCAGTTTTGTTTTTGAATACCCATTTCATGCCAATGACTGAGACATTCTCAGGACATTTGACCAAGGTTATTACCTTGTTTCTGTCAAATTGTTCCAGTTCATCATGCATGGCCTGAACCCAACTTGGATGTGTAAGTGCTTCTTTAACACTTTTGGGTTCAATTGTGAAAATGAAGTCCACAAATAGGCATTCATTGGATGAGGCTGCTCTTAGACCAGCAGCCATGCTCCTGGTGAGCATCCCTTCAGTAGGCTCTCCAATAATATTGACAAGTTCAATGTCCTGAGACCTAGTCCAACTTTCTTGAGGTCCTGGATACTGATTTGAACTTGTGGAGGCCTGATTGGGTAGAGGGGTTGGTTCTGGAGTAGACACATGATCATTGATTGGATCTTGAGTGTCTACCCGCTCACTGAGATTGTTTGGTTCTTGAGTATTTTGAACTGACTGATTGATATCATCAGTGTGTGCATGAGCCTCAACAAACTCAGTGATGGTTGGGTTAGGTAGGTTGTGAGGGATTATGTAATAGGAGAGATTAGCATCATCTTGATACTGAGTAGAATGATTGTTTTCAGAAAGATATTCATCAGGAGGATATCTTGAAGAATTATCAATTCCTATATCTTCTACTGAGGCAGTTGAGAACCTAATTGCATCAGTGCTCTCATCAAAGGTAATATGAAATGTTTCCTCAGTCTGTTGTCTCCTTGTGTTGAACACTCTGAAGGCTTTTGAGACAAGATGAGTATCCCAAGAAGTATCCATCATCAGCTTTTGCATCAAATTTCCCTAAGTGATCCTTGTGATTATGAATAAACACAGGACACCCAAAGACATGAAAGTAGTTGATGTCAGGGATTCTTCCTTTGAATAACTCATATGGGGTTTTCCCATGTCTCTTGACAATGATGGATCTGTTTTGTGTATAACAGGCAGTTTTGACTGCATCAGTCCAAAAATGGTTGGAAAGGACTGATCCACATAGCATTTTCCTAGCAGCTTCAATGAGTGTTCTATTTTTCCTTTCAGCAACACCATTTTGTTCAGGTGTGTATGGAGAGGAAAAGTTTTGGGAAATACCTTTCTCATCACAGAAACATTCAAGTTCATAATTTTTGAACTCAGTCCCATTGTCAGTTCTAATCTGTTTGACCTTAATGTCATTTTGATTTTCAATGTTCCTGACAAAGGACATGATTGTTTCAGCTGCCTGACTCTTTTTGATTAGGAAGAATACCCAGGTGTATCTAGAGTATTCATCCACAATGACCAGAGTATACTTCTCATGGTTAGTAGACCTTGGACTGATAGGTCCAAATAGATCCATATGGAGAAGATGTAGGCAGTTCCTGATGGAAAAGTTGGTTTTGGTTTTAAAGGATGCTCTGTGATGTTTACCTTTTTCACAAGCTGAGCATGGTTTATCCTTTGAAAACACAAGTGATGGTAAGCCAAGGACCTTGTTTTGTTTTACAAGATTGTTTATGTTTTTAAAGTTCAGGTGGGTGAGTCTCTTATGCCAAAGCCAGTTGAGTGTATCAGTGGCTTTAGTAAAGAGACAAGTTCCATCCTGAGTTAGACTGGACATGTCTAGTATATAAACATCTTGTCTTCTTGGTGCAATGAGGACAATTTCCTTATTTGCATTGAAGATGGTTCCTTGCTTATCATCAAACTAAACTATGTATTTAGCATCACATAGTTGACTGACACTGATCAGATTATACTTAAGACCATTTACATATGTTATCCTAGTAAAGACAATACCATTGCAGTTTATTGAACCATAGCCTTCAGTGAGACATGATGAATTATCAGCAAATATCACTTTGGGTCCTGATTCTTCCACATATTTGTGCAGGCATTCCTTAACACTAGTCATGCTCCTTGAACATCCACTATCTAGATGCCAAACAGGATCCCTGGCATGCCTCTGCACAAATAGTAAACTGGGTCAGTTCTTTCTAGGACTCCATTTCATGGAGGGTTTGGTATTGTAGGTCTTTATGAAAGTATTAATTGATTCATGGTCAGAGGTTGAGTGGACTGAGCTACCACATGTTTTGCATTTAATTGCAGGGGTAGCCTCAGTAGTATGAGAGGATTGTTTATTCTTTCCTCTTTTTGACTGAATGACCCTTCTCTTTTCCTGAGGATTTCTGAGTGGTACTTCCACTAGATTCACAGTGTTTGTCATTTTAACAATCCTCAGGATGATGGTCATTGAATCCACACAATGGGCAAGGTGGAAAAGGCTTGGCCTTTTGCTTCTGTTTCTGCTTAGAATCAGAAGGATAGTTCAGGCACTGAGCCTTAAGTCTTGAAAAGTTTGACATGACTGAGCATTTTTTATGATCAGAGGTCCTGTGATCTTCCTTTTTGCAGATCATGCAGTAAAGGACTCTATAGCAGTCATCAGTGAGATGATTTGTATAGTTGCACAGTTCACACTTTTTCAGGGGTTTGGTTGGTTTGGATTTGGTCTTTGAGGAGGCTAGTTTTTGTTCCTTCTTTAAATAAGAAGGTTTTTCAGAAGATACAATCTTCTCACTTAGCTTCCTGACCATTTCAGTCAACTGATCAATTCTTGGATCAGGACTTTGAGTTGCAACTTTAGAAGGGACTGAAGTTGATGAGTCATCAGTATTTACTGAGACTTCAAGGGGTGGTCTTTTTAAGAGGATTCTACCTTTTCCTGATCTCTCCCTTGGAGAGTGTGGGGAGTAGACCAATGGTGGGAGGTCTGAGCTTGGTGCAGCACCCTGAAGGGTATTTAGTGGAGGGAGTGAAGGAGTTGATTCAGATTCAGGCTCACTGATTGGATCAGAAATACTGAGTTGGTCAAAGAGTCCAAGCATACCTTTCAGAGCCTGACTTTCAGGGAGCAAGATGTTTCCAGTCTCAAATTTTGGCAACTTACTGACTCGGTTGTCCCTGAAAATCCAGTCATTTGACTTGGGTTTCATCTCTTGCTCAAAGGATATCCCAGCTGGAACAAAGGTCATTTCACTGGGACACTCATTGGAGGTTTCAGTGAGGTGGTCAATTCCTATAGTTATCTGAGGAATTAAGCCCACAGAATCAAAGACCTTAGGGTTCTTTTTGGTCCAGCTTTCAATGACAGCTTTTTCTTTCTTAAGTTCTGTTTGAAGGGCTTGGTTTTGTTTCAAAATTTCAGTGTTCTGAATTTGTAGAGTGATGGATTCTAGTTTGGCTTGTTTCAATGCAAGCAGTTTATCTCTACATTTATTCAATTCTGACACAATTTTGTTATATTTTGAAAACAGGTCAAGCCTTTGTTCCTCAACAAACTTTAGATCAACACAGATATAATTCATGTAAGATTGCCAATCAGAATCATCATCCATAGAAAGTAAAGTATTTACCTTTTTCATGGTGATGTTGACCCACTCTCCATTCCTAGCATGGCTTTTTCCCACAGCCACCTGATCCTCTTCAGAAAGTGCCATCAGTGCACTAACTCTTATTTCCTCATCTGAGGAAACCTCTTCTTCATCCCAGTAATATGCTTCTGCAACTAATACCTTGTTCTTTTTCTGAATAGGTTTAGATGTTTGAGCATCCTGAGACAATATGGGGTTAGTTTCAAGAAGTGCAAGTTTAGCTTTGATTTTCCTATATTTTGTTTCAAAATCCTTTTGATCCTTGTTTTGAAATTGTTGGGTGGACTGAAACATTTTAGGTTGAAACTTGCTAGTTCCTGAGGAACTGTTTCCTGAGAACTTGTAAGAGGGTTCTGAGATAGTTTTAGAATAACAGTCCCTAGCAAAATGACCCTTTTTACCACATTTAAAGCATTCAGTGGTCTCATTTTCTTTTGGTTTTGTAAAGTTGGACTGATTTCTTTTGATGAAACGTCTTGAACTAGCAAGGAGTGCCCTTTCTTGGAATTCCAAGTTCAATTCGTTCAGGTACTCCTCACCAGTCCTTTCATCAATTTCTTCTTCAGAATCCTCTTGAATATCCTGCACAACACCATTATAATAGAAAGCAGTTGATATAGGTGTTGAGGTTAAGGCCTTTTTGGACTCAAGAGCTTTTGAGTCAGGGTATCTCCTTGAGATCAAGTTGTCCTCATAGACAAACTTCCCATAAATTTCAGGGAGCTCAAGGTTCTGAATGTGGTTAGCATTCCTCAGGCCTTATGAGAAGTTGAGCCACTTCTTAGGGAGACTGTTGACAAAGCCAACATTTGTCTCATGCTTAGACAATACAACACCATCATTTGATAATTCATTTATCAAAGTCTTGTATCTGGTGTAGGTCTGTGAGAGACTTTCAGAGTCTTTTGCCCTGAAAGTATTATACTCAAGTTTAAGGTCCATGACCCTATTTTCCTTGGTATCTGAGGGACCCTCAAAGCTGTTTACCAAGTCATCCCAAGTTTGCTTGGCTGTTAGACAGTTGATGACTGATTCCATTATATCTTCAGGAAGACATGATATAAGGATGCTTTTCAGGCGTTGGTCTTGATTGACCACCCTCCTCTCATCAATGGTCCATTGGGCCTCAGGCTTATTTAGCCCTGCGACTGTCTTAGGGACAAATGGGCCATCCCTGATACAGGTGATGTAGTAGGGTTCCATACCAGTAAGATAGCAAATCATACGCTTCTTCCATTTGCTAAATTTCCCAGCTTCAAGTCTGGGTGCAACAGCGGAGTAGCTGCCACCCTTTTTGTCGACTAGCTGGGGTACATTGATATCAGTCATAGTAGGATCTTGGTTTTAAAACCTAGAGCACTCTTGGTTAGTTTAAAAGATTTTATAAACCAGAGGCTCTGATACCACTTGTTGGTCCCTTTACACGATTAGAGTTAACTAGAAAGTTAATCTATTTGTGTTTATGACTAATACAATGTTTAAGGTTAATTCTAACAGTTATAAAACGTGAATATAAAAACAACAATATTTTTCAACGTTTAAATTCTTATTAGAAATAATTCCAAGAATCTATTACCCAAGTGTTTTGCGGAACAAACACTTGGGATTGAATAGACAAGGGTATGGGGTGTCTCCTATCGAAACTCAAGTTTTGCTTGAGTGGTAACAATATACCCACTGAGCTATCTCAGTGAGTTGTATACTCTTTGTAGGAGAGAAGTTACTTTGCAAAAGTTCTAAGCTTTCAATATACAAAGCACACTTTAACTTCTCTCCCTTCTGATCTATTTATACACAAGTAATCTAAGTATAAGTGATTAAATATAATACAAGTTGTTGAGGTTGCGTGTCTGACAATTACAAAAAGTAATTTTCATTTCCAAGAACCAATAGGAAAGGGCTAATAAGACTTTGGGAGTTGTTGGCTGACACTCCATGACTTTTAGCCACAATAGGGAAGGTTGGATCTGACAAGAGAAGAGTGTTGGGCTGACACTTTTATCTTCTCAGATCTTTTCCCTATTGTTCCCGCCTTTTCTTCAGGCGTTGGTTCCTCAGTCTTCAATCACTTTGTTGTTGAGGAGACTGGGGTTCAGTGAGTTCTTGTCCAACACTCACTGAACCATCATCTTCTTCTTTGGCTTAAGTCCTACTCAGGGAGTACCGCCTTCCTGAGAAGTGAATCCTTCTTGAATTCGCCTTAAGCATCTTGAAGATGACTCACTGAGAGGCTGTTCTCTCAGTGACTTAAATTGTTCTCGGTTTAAGTTTAACACTTAGTTAATTTGTGTCCAAATCATGTTTTACGTATTCTTGGGTTTTTCATGACCCAACACTATTTAATGGTGATTTACCATGTATAAGAGCCTAATTAAGCATTGTTAACTTGTAGGCTTATTCGAATCAGCTTACGAGCTTTTTTATTTATTTATAAACTTGTTGTCACTTGAGTATGTTAAACTAAGTCAATTAGCTAAAGGAAAATTGACTATTA
The DNA here is from genome assembly GCA_021014915.2 of Artemisia tridentata subsp. tridentata. Lineage (NCBI taxonomy): Eukaryota > Viridiplantae > Streptophyta > Magnoliopsida > Asterales > Asteraceae > Artemisia > Artemisia tridentata. The sequence goes on along the minus strand of CP139505.1, from coordinate 315,376,433 downwards.
TATATAAACGGAGTCATATAACTTAAACACACACTTTACACAATAATATTGGACGTAATTTCTTGATTTGATGTTCTTTGAGTTTATCTAATCATAGATGGTTTAGCTTTCTAAAAATACCTGGTTTGTAATTTTTATTTGCTCAAGCACTAATGTAACCACTTTTATAAGTCTTTTTGTTTTGAGATACCTTCATACATTATAGTGTTCTTTTAACTTGAAAGATCACTTTGTTTTATACATTGTTGATTTTAAATTTTAATTTAATTTTTTTTATTTTTTATTTTTTATTTTATTATTATTATTTTTTTGTTAAAGGGTTTATACCCAATGAATATATAAAAAATAATGATGTTCGTACAAGAGAGAATGGACATGAACCACTCTTCAAGACGAACAAACAATATGCTTGGAACAGATTCACAAGCACAACAACCTAGCTAATTTACTAGAGAACTATTAAAAAACAAATAAAGCTTACAACCAAAACAATTCTCTAGTTACAACAAGAATCAGCTTCCATTGTGATCTTCTTTTGCTAGCTTCCAGGTCTTCCTCGTCTTGTCAACTCTAAAGTTTTTCTTAAAATGAATAGATGCAAACTTTAAACGAACCGTGTCATCTACAATCTTAGTAATGTGCTCGGGATTCCTTTCTCCATTCCCATGAATACGAATGTTCCTCTCTTGCCACACAAAATAAGCCATTGTAGCCACAAGTAAACGACCCACTATACAGTGGCGCAACTACATGTGGGGGGGGGGGGGGGGGGGGGGGGGGGGGGGGGGGAGGCCGACCCCCCGAAATTTTTTTTGCGATGTAGGGGGTATATAGTTTTCGTGTAGAAAATTTTCAGTATATTCGATTTCGACCCCCCGAAATAGCGTTAGGAAAAAAAAATTTAGATCCCAACCCCCCACTGAAAATGTTCTAGCTTCGCCACTTCCACTATAGATGTCACACTATTACGTGTGGAAATAGGGAGTAACCAGTCCAAGATATTTAGGAAAATCAACAACCTTAATCACGCGATACCAAACAGCAGCCGAAAAGGGGCATTCGAAAAACAAATGTTCATGCGAGTCTTTTTGAGTTTTGCATAAAGGGCACCTAAGGGGCACCTAAGCGTGTTTTAAATTTTATATTGCATTTTGGAAAAGTGGACAATATTTATAAGGTACTTGTGAAAACTTTTTACAGTATTAGTTTTCATGTTACTTGGATATCTCATTTTAAAAAGTTAGTATTAAAAAGTTTAATACGGAGTATTACTTTCGTTAAACAGTAAATTAAACCCTTTAATATGAAAATTGTCAAAAATCATTAGAAAATCTAGAATGTTCTATTATATTTTGACGGTAGCATGATTTAAGATGCAAAAAATACAACTGAAAGAATATCTCCAACATTAGTTTATCTAGAATGTTCCTTATTTTGAGCACCAAAATATTCGTACTTTAATTTAAAGTTTTTCGAGAATGACCAAAATAGCCATGGCTTAAAAAAGGAATCTTCCAACTACATGGCTTTTAACTTCATTTGCACCCCAATCTCGCATCCTCAAAAGTCAAATCATCATGTGACTATCCGCTATAATTTGAAGTATTTTATGATATTGCTATCTATAACAAATTGTATTGAGCAATCTATTTTTGCTTGACCTTTTTATAGTAAAATAATAACATGTGTTAAAATTAAAAAAACGTAGTGGCAAAATTATATTTAAAATTTGTTAACTGATATCAAGGGGGTTTTGGCTTGCGTTTTGTGCGTTATCTGATTATGACGTTTGTGAAATGCAGATAATCAATTTGAAGTGTTTGGTAACAAGTTACTGAAAATGAAAATTACCTTTTTGCCCTTTCAAAATGCAGTTTTCTAGCAACACCTCATAACTTACTTTCTCAAAACTCCTCCTACTGAAATGACCTAATCACCCTCTAAATAGTTTATACAGAGTAAATGACTTCAGTAATATGTCATTTGTTGTTTGAAGGTCAAAATTTTAACTTATACATGTTTATTGCTACGATAACAACAATAACATTAATCTTGCTGAAGTGGTATATGAGTGAGATATAATGTAAATAGTCATGATGATAGAACCGCTTCCACAATAAATTAAAATAAACTAAAAAATGAATCAATTGCTAAAAGAAAATGTATCATCTGAATGTAATGGCGAACACTTTCACCACCGTCACTTCAGTGTCACATCATCCACATTCCTAACACCTTTATCCCCGTAACAATTCACCTATCACCATTTGACGATACCCATTAGAGACACACAAACACAATCACAGAAAACACATCGACGCTGATGGTCACCACCACCTTTCTCCCCCAAAATCTGATCACACGTGTGAAGCAAACACTCCATACTCCCCCCCCACCCCCTCCGCGAAAAAAAAATAAATAAATAAATATAAAAATAAATAAATAAATAATCACGCATGGTGTTAAATGGTCACCACCACCTATCACCATTTGACGATATCAATTAGAGACACGTAAACACACTTACAGAAAACACGTCGCCACTGAAGGTCACCACCACCTTTCTCCCCAAAAATCTGGTCTCACGCGTGAAGCAAACCACCCCCACCAAAACCAAATACCCCAAAATCTTGTCCTCCAAGCGTGAAGCAAACCCTCTATACCATTGGGCACGTGTGGTCAACCACCTCTATGCATGGTTTTGGATACTATTATACATTTACACCCAACCTCATAATCGGTTCGCTCTACCGTGCATTTTTTTTTATGGTACATGACAAGTCTTTCACCATTCAAATCATCAATCTTTTAGGGTGTTGGCAGTCGTGGGCGGCATACCAGCAGTAAATGGGGAGGCCGCCGGCGAACATCGCCGCCAACCCCCTTGCCGCTAGAATCATGTGATTAGGAAGCAAGAACATGACGCTTCAGCTTGGGAAGAGGGCAAAAAAATTTTTGAAACGTTGGGGAAGGAATATAGCCGTTGGGGGGTGTTTGAGTTTATTTATTATTATTATTTTTTTTAGAGTTTGTTTGATAATAATGAAAATGATGTGTTGGTGTGGTTGGATAGATGGTGGTTCGATGAAGATGAAAAGACGATGGTTGCGGTACAGGCGGGAGAGGAAGTGGGGGACGGTGTGGGTGGTTTGACAGAGGTGGGTGTGGGTGACGATGGTGGTTGGATTAGTAGCGGTGAGATGAAGATGATAAGTATAGGTTTGACAGAGGTGGGTGTGGGTGACAATGGTGGTTTGACAGAGATGAAGATGATAGTAAATTTTTATTATATATAAATAATAAATAATTAAAATGAGGCATGATTCCGAATCCTCCAGAATCCTCCCACTGCCAACACTTTTGGCTTCAGAATCCTCCTTTTTTTGCCTGCCACATGGCAGTCTTTGATTGGTCGGTGGAAATCCTCCCATGATTCCGAGTCTACCACTGTCAACACCCTTACTCTTTGTGAATGGTTTTCCATCCACCCAAAATAATATGTACTTGTCCTTTCTTTCAAGGATAACAGTAGCTTGATTTTTTACCATCCATCTTAGACCATTTGTAGTGGTAAGAAGAGGAGAGTGGGGGGTTGTTTGACACGTAACATGTGGGGTATTGTGGGGCTTTGTTGAAAAAGTGGTGTAGTGGAGAGTGGGGGGTTGTTTGACACTTGTCATTCATTTTGTTTTATTTTTTATTTTTTTTAATAATTAAAAACTTATAAAAAAAACTAAATAATATAAATAAAAAGATAATTTCATTAAAATAAACCCTAAAACTATTACATAATTAAAAAAAAAATAAAAAAAAAAATCATACAATTTCATACTAAATATTACATAAAAAACACTACCAACCATACTTTTTTTTTTATTGCTTCATTGATTTGTTCGTTAATAGCTTTTTCCTCGTCGGTCATCCTATCGGTGCTTCGTCGCAGTTGCTCACAATCTTTCATTTTGATTAGCGTTGCTTGGTCGTTGTATCTCTTTTCTTTAAGCTCACGACGCTTTTGAGCCTCATCCCTAGCCTAGCTAGTTGAGCCGCAATTTGGCTCAACGCGTTGTCGGTGTCGGTGGTAGAGGATGAGGAAACCCTTTTGCCTTTGGCACTTCGCCTACCCGAGGGCCTTTGCGGCTCGACATACACGGTCTCCTCATCTTCCGCCTCGTCGTTTAGGTTCAATGTGTGAGCATCGGACGATTGGCTTTCGGGGGCGGATGATGAATCAGTTTTAGACCGTTTTGACGGCCTCGTTGTACGAATTTCCAAAGAGGGTTGCTGGAGCCATTTTTGATGGGTGTGAAGGTACTCCCACACCGCCTTGTGTTGGAATGATTGCGACTTAAGCGCCTTGTATTCCTTGTCGGCGGCCTCGTATGTCCACGTCAACAAACTTTCACCACTTGGTACCGGCGTATTCTTTTTCCGGTTGTAGATACCGTTAAAGAGTTGACACGCCTTGTTGAGGTCGGTCCACTTCCCCCGAATCATGTCCGGCGTACGATAATCTTCTCCGACACCCATTGCGGTAAAAAATGCTTCTCGAATTCGAGCCCAAAAAACCATTCCTCGTTGATAATCCGCTACAAAATAGACAAATAAACATAATAAGTTAAAAAAAAAATAACGAAAAAAAAAAAACATAATAACTAAAAAAAAACATAATAACTAAAAAAAATAATAACGAAAAAAAAAACATAATATACCGGCGTTTGGATCCGTCGCAATTTCTACCCACGCACGTGCCAAGCACATCAACTCGTGGTCGTTCCATGGCATACGCGTCATCTTAGCTCTTGGCTCGCCCTCGGGTTTTTTTGTGTGCGTCCGCTTTGTTTTTTGAGACGGTCCGGCGGTTTGCTTACCCTTCGCTCGGGTAACGCTTGGAGGACTATCCGGGACAATCTCCGGGACACTCTCGTTAGATCCAACATCTACCGGGTTTTGTTGCACATAATTTTGCGGGCGAAATTGTGGAGACGTGTTGAATTGTGACGGGAATTGTGGAGACGTGTTGAATTGTGAAACGTTTTGTTGGGTATACGAGTTGAACCCGTAATTTTGGTTACCGAATCGTGAAACGCTTTGTTGGGTATACGAATTGTGAAACGCGGTTTGCATATTTTGTGGCAAATGCGAGATCATATCTAGAAGTTCTTGGTTTGAAAACATAGCCTCGTTCTCGTTAACACGACGAGGACGAATGTATTCGTTGTTTGGGTAATTTTGTGGGCGGGTTGGACGGTTGGGATTCATGGTGGTTTGATGGAAATGTATAAAGATGAGGAAATGTGTTTATAAAAATTGAGATGAATGTATAAAAATGAGAGGAATAATGGGAGTTTATACTGTGATTGAATGTATAAAATTGTATAAAATGTGATAGTTTTATAGTGAGTAAATGGGAATTAAAAAAAAATGAGAAGCTGCATATCCAAACGTTGGCAACGTTTGAATTTTATGGGAAATAGATATACACGGGCGCTGTCAGCACAACCAAGGGGAGCATTTTTTGATCAACAGCGCCCGGCGTTTTGCACCAAGGGGCGCTGTTCGGGGCAAAATAGGGTGCAAAAACGCCTAGTACGCATGGTCTTATACACAAACAAATAGATTGGATATATACCCCACAAACAAATACATAAGTATGTCATGCATAACAATGCTTGACACATAGAACATTTAAAATGTATGAATAGAAAAGCATCATATGTTTCAAAAGCAAGAAAACATTCTATAATCAGTTAATCACAAAGTAACTCTATTGTAAATACAACCTCATGATCATCAAAGACGCATATCAAGAGTATGTGCATCAGCATCAATTTGCCTTAACGGTTAGTTTTTATACATCATGCTAAAGTTGACTTTTTAACTATGCTAAAGTCAGACCATGAAACAAGATATTGTATTAAGGCAAAAAAAGGTTATGAGCAACAACAGCTGTATGTTGTTCCCACGGTTTATGTTGTGAAAAAAGTTAAACCTCAAATCTAGTTGCCGGCTTTGTTATCGGACGAGGAAGCGGTTTCTTGAGCTCCTGTTGATGCTAATGGTGTTTCTCTATTTTTCGGTCCAAAGAATGAAGAATTTTGAAAAGCGTCAAGGCTGCTATTTATAAGGCAATTCAATCCTCCAAGGCTATCACTCAATATAACGTCATCACTCAATATAACGTCATCAGTATATCTACAAGATCCTACATCCAAATCTAAAGGTCCTAAAGAATCAGGCTGCAATACAAAAAATAAAACATTAGACCATCTTGCAACAACAGAAAAACCTCATTCTTGATTGAAAAGATGTTTGTGATTGCTTATTTACTTATCTACTTCTGTTTTAGCACTTTTGAGCGTTTAGATAACACTGCTAGTTCTTAGAAGTAACTAAGCACTTAAAACTTAGCAGGTACCAAACACTCGGATCTGTTTGTATGTTTAAAAGAATACCAGCCTACTTATTTTAGAAGTATAAGCAATCCCAAACAGCCTCTTATGATAAGCAGATAAGCATTGATAAATAAAGAATCCAAAACACACCCTAAAGAAACATACCCAGTAAATATCAGTAAGCAGGTTGACATCCTTTGCAGAACCATCCTTGTGATTTTCATCAAACTGACATTCGTCCACTAAATGCTCTTCTGCATGACGATCATCCTTAGGCTCATTCTCTTCTATACTTTGTACTTTCTTTGGGAATGAAAAGGCATCACATGTTTCCTCTGCATCCCAAATTGAAGATACAACAGTGGGCTGAAAGGTGTTATTGCCACCATGTTTGTTTATGTGGGCAGCAATAGCAGCGTCAAATGAATCACAACTGAAGGAAATCTGTCGATGACATGGTAAGCCAGATGGTGGGGGTGAGCCAAGACGATTGGTATCTGCGTTCTGAGATACCTCAGTGAGTAGATCACTAACACTAAAATTTGTTAAACCGTCATCCCATTCCAATGTTGACAACGTCTTAGCGAACCAGCCATACCTTCAAAACAAAGAAACCAATTATATATGAGTCTTGTAGCATGTATAAATAAATTTAAAAAATAGAGAATGGCGTTTTTTGCAGAAAAAATGAAAGTACATTATCATTTGTCAAGTTTTAGATATTGTACTATTTTTCCCACCTAAACATGATGTTCTGTCTCCAGTCATTAGACATTAACCCAAAAAATTTATATCTGCCTTTAATATACTTTATAGAAAATATCACTTTTGAATGCTCTTGTTCAAGGGGTTTATGAAAAAAACCGCCCACAATAGAATTAATAAGAAAAAGAACCTTAAACGAAAAACCGATGGGCTTCCAATCGCTGCATATACGTCTGCAGCACTTAAAATAGAATCACGAGTCCATTTCTGAGAATTAGATACGTTTGATGTTTGATCACTGTAAGGCACAAGCGTTAGTTCACCAGATGCTATGCTAGAGTTGCCCCATTTACGAGTCATATGTTCCAAAACTGATGATATTTTCTTTCGAGTACTTAAAGTTAGCTCCAAATGTGGGTTGTGATTATCCTGAAAAAACATCATACCACATTTAGCGGCCTTCAATAAATGATCACATTAGATTAAGTTGGTGGTTACTAGTTATTACCATTTCCAATGCTCTGCGTGTACTTTCATCAACCGGGAAGAGCTGAAGTTTAAGTTTTGTGTTTTGATGAAAACTTGGTACTGGGGGAATACTTTTTGCAATATGGTCAGAACCATTGTCTCCTAAAAGCAGATCAGATATTCACATTTATAATACTTCCAGGAGAAAGTTAACCTTATATTATTTGGTAAATGTGGCAACTTACCATGTACATTTTGTACAGAATCGGCTAACTTATCCAACGCCGTCCGTTCCAAATGCTCGGCTGCATCAGCAACCAACGAAACTCCAGCTATTGCAGCCTTTTCCCATTTTTTATAGGCATCTGTAGATGTGATACCTTTAACAGAACAAAATTTAAAATTCAAGGAAATAGTAACTTCACAGATATGTTCTACACATGATACACAAAGTTGTAGTTGGAAACTATAATTACCTGACTTATGACGTTGTCTTGATGGTTTAATAGTTGGCGTGGTAGATGAGTTTCCCCCTTGCTTAGGCCGTTTTCTTGTATTCTTTTTCCTGTCTTTCAATATGTGCTTCTCCTTCATTTCAAAACAAGATATAATTTGTCAGTTCAAAACTGCAGATCAACATAAATTAAATTGTCATATGTACAAAAAATAAAAGTTGATGGTCTTGAGAATCCACTAACCAATGCCCCCATGAAAGCCTTGAATCTTCGAGGCTTCAAGTGAAGTTTTGAGGCTTTACAGCTATGTTTTTCAAGTAACGACCACCTGCAAAAGCAAATATATATACTCCATATAAGTGACCTGATAAACGTTTGCCATAATGCAGAAACGTTCCTGTTTTTACTTCAAAATTGTGACAAATAGTGAACTTGGACCGATGAACATTGACTTGAATAAATAAGTGCCATCATATGAAAACCAAAAAGATAAATGTGTACCATCGAAGCATAGCAGCATTGGTTTCTTTAGTGTTTTTGGGATTGAGCGAAAGTTCGGGGCCCAACAATTTGTTCATACGCCTAACAAGACGGTAGTAATAGTGTCTAACCTGAAAGACCGATAAAATGACATTCAAAAGGAGCAAAAGCAACTAGAAATAAAATTTATATAAACGTTATAGTATTAAATGAGAACATAATATCAACTTATATAAAGAAAGAATAACCTGATCCTTGTTTTTGCTTTGGACACGAGAAGTGATCTTTTCAAAATTCTGCAACACGCACATAAACTTTTAGTTATTTTCCGTTTTTTAATAAAGATGATTAAAACAAAATATACAATGAAACGTGCCTTGCCAACTTGGCGTAGCGCAGTAAAGTAGAGTTCTTCTTCCTGACGTGTCCACGCCGCCCATTGTCGCGTTTGTTTTTTCACTGAATTATAATTGAAACTCCCATTAACAAAGTATATTTGTACCAATAAGAAAATTAGAAAAATTAACTATATCTTTACCTGGCTGATTAGATGCAGTAAGATTTGTTTCTGATGTGATTACATCTTTAATAAGCACATCGTCACATTGGGTGGAAGCCTCTTGATGAATGGGAACTTGTGACTCCATTTTTGTGTAACGCTTGTCAACAGAATGTAACTGTAGTCATGACCTTCAAAGTTGTGGCAAAATGCTATTCAACGTCTAAATACATACAAGATAGAAATAGATTAGCAATCAAAAACAAAAATATTTCAAGGTATCCGTTATATGATCAAAAGGAGCATTTTAAGTGGCACCTACACAAAACGCACCACGCAAAGTGACCAAGACATGTGATGCCTCAGATAGTACAAAATTAACTGCAACATAAATATCGTGTATGTAACATAAACATAAGTTTGATGCTAAATAGTATGTATCGTTTTTACCATCATGGTGCTTGATGTGAATCATATCCAAGAGTTATCATACTCTTACATATAACAAATGTTATATCCATTCTTTGTATTTAAAGTTTTAGACGCGTAATAAATGAACTGTGTGCAATCATGGATTTTGATAAATCACGCGATAAAAATCATGTTTAGCTTCAAATATTTTTCGTCGCTTTCTAAATTTTGTAAAGTTGGTAATATCTATCTACCATATATAATGGACTATATCATTGCAGCTTAACAAATTTGTTCAATGATAAAATTATCAGTTATCCGGTATTTTTATAGCATATGCATCTTAAGAACCTAAACTTCTCAGACACGGATAAAGGAAATGCCACAAATTTCATCAGCCCCAAATCATATTTCAGAACTTTCTAATTCGAAACTAATAATGCAATATAAAAGAAGAAATATATACACCATTGTGGAATCAAACATGAAACATGTGATATAAACACGAGTTAGATAAACTTTTATTAACTTAAATGCAAACTATCGTGTAGTCATTTACATCTAATACAAGTTTCATACCGTTAGTAGAGCATGAGTAGCAAAAAAATATACATAATCAAAACATGAATGAACTGCTTGCAATCATGGAGTTCATTAATTCACGCAATGACAGTCATGTTTAGCTTCAGTTATATTTCGACTATTTCATCCTTGGCAATATCTACCATATACAATGGACTACAATTGCACCTTAACGGATTCATTCAGTAATAATATTATCAGTTACCCGTTATCTCTAAACATAAAATTCTCATACACGATAAAAAACGCCACAACAGAGATCATATTCCACAAGGTTATAACTATATACTAACAATGCAATATAGAACATGGAACATGTGATATAAGCAAAAATCATATAAATTTTACTTTTTTAAATGCAAAGTATATAATTTTATTTACAGCTAATACAAGTTTCATATACCATATATACAAAGATAAACAGCAAAAAAGGATCTTAAAAAATCAAATAAATTCATAAAATAATCTCTATAACACCCGAATTAATTTGGAAATTAAACTAAAATTTTAATCCTAATAAAACATAAAATTCCCCCAAATAAATTAAATATGTAAATGCATGAACATAAAATAAATTATACATAAACTAATTGAAATTCGAGAATTGGATTAAGGTTGATAAACTGCTTACAAAGATTAAGAATCCGATGATGTTCGAACCGATGACCCAAACCCAGATCCTGAAACAAAAAGTTTAACTGTAAAGATGGTTTCTTTTTTTTTTTAATTTCTAATTTTTTTTATTCTTTTTTTTATTTTTTACATTTTGGGAGTTTAAATTTTGGTTTTGGGGGTAACTTTTTGGATGTTGAATTTTTTGGGTTATTTTGTTTTTCCTAGAATAGATTTTTTATTTTTGTATTTTCTATCGCGCACGCGCGGGGTTTTTTCTAATCATTTAAATAAATTATTATTTTTAATTTCGGGTTTTAATTATTATAACAGGACCTTCAAAACCATTGTACTTTGATTGAGGTATTGAATTAGGGTTATTTACGAATGTAGTGGGTTTTAATATTAATTAGATTTGGAGGAGATGTTCTTGCGTCAATGATTGTGCGTGAATGAATGATAAGAGATCGAGTTTGATTGATGGAGGAGGAATTTGGGAATGTTGGGACTTCAAATATTTAGTGGGAATGATACTGAATTTTAAGTTTCAGCCCAAATCTTTGAAAAACTTGCTCCACCGTTTTCAAGTTTTAATTTTTTATATTTTGACACATATATTTTTGTAAGTTTTTATTGAATGATTACAAATCACATTCTTTTTTTTGTAGAATATGGATAAATTTAGAAGTATTTAGGCTTTTCTTATTTAATATTTAAGAAAATAATAATAATAATAATTTGATTATTACTTAATAAGGTATGATTTGATTTTTTTGAAATGTAAAAGTCCCCACTATGAGTTTTATTTTATTATATAAAAGATTTAGAAAATTGTGATTATTTAGATAAATGTTGGGTTAATGACTTCGGGTTTATCGAGTCTGTGTGTTTCGAATTTGGATTAAAATCGGTATTCAGATTTGGTTATTAGAAGTTTCATGTATGAAAATATGAAGGTTTCTTTTTGCAGACCGTTTTACGAGGCTTTTGAAATCTAAAAGATCGGGCAAAAATTTGAAATCTAAAAGATCGGGTAAAAATACGTAATCTACTTGTCAGAAATGAGAACATAAATGTTTTTATGTACCTAGAGACTTATGTTATGTAATACATAACCTACTTTTGTGTCTAGATATGCAACTTATGAAAGTCTTGTCAATTGACAATCACTGGTTAATAGTCAAGTTGTGAGACTCGTCTATGTACTCCAAAACTTGAATAAGGATGAAACACAAAGATCACTAATTCATTTGTGCCATAAAATAGTGACTTTGTTTGAAGGTAAATTAAGATAAGAAACAATATTTGCAATAGCTAGAATCATAACATTGCAACATTTGAGTTGAAAATGTTTTCTATAGCTAACCTAAAAAGTCATCATCATTTCCTAACTTAAAATCAAATAAACTCACACATTAATTTGTATCAAAAACAAAAGAATAAGCATAAACTAGTGTAAATGATATGACATACAATGTTAACTAGCAATGCAAAGTTGCATAAATAATAACTTTTAAAGTTGACCTTCTCAAATATCAATCTATCTGTCTCATCTAATTGATATAACTCGTTAGAGTTTGCTAGTAAAGGCATCCCTATTGCAAGGTAAATGAAAGACATTTCATCTTCAAATTAGTCTTTCAATAGCTTTTTTGCATCGTACAATATAGCTTTTTCTTCACAATGACTTGAGCATGCCCAAGTCTTTGAAGCAAAAACTTAAAGCTAGCTCTCTCACACCAAATAATTATTTTGTCATTAAAGTATAAAAAAAGCTTTAGAGTTACTTTTTTCAATTGAGTTGTATTTGATGAATACCTTATATATGAAGTAGCTTGATGCATTGTAAATGCTTTAAGACATTAGATGATTTAAAAAAAAAAAGAAAAAAAGGACATTTATTTCAAGACTTTCGTGAAACTCTTTCTGGACTTGTAGCTCACGGTATGGTCACATACCATCTTAAATCTAGAAGTATTTGATCTTTAGTGACGTGTTATAATCCAAAGGCACTCTAGCAACCAAAAGAAATTTTCGCCCCAATCCAACAAAAAAAATAAAAATAAATAAATAAATAAATAAATAATAAAAAAAAAAAAAACCAATTTATGAGATCGCGTTGAGCGCGACTATGACAAAACATGATAAGATATATTGTATATGCAACTTGATGGGTGACATGAGGATTATGCTTTATAGTCATTATTAGGTATCTACTTATTAACAATTTGTATTTTAAAATGCAAGTGCTATTATTGAATTTAATTTATTCTAAAGCACTTTTTGTTAATCAATACTCAAAGAGCGCGCAGATGATGATAGATGTAGCGTGTGAGGTGTAAGCGATCAGGAACAATTAAAAGTGATTAAGAGTTTTGCTCGCATTTTAATTAATATCCATGCTCACTACAAACACATGCATACGTTTATTATTGTAATTATTCGGTTATTCAAGTGCCATTTTTAGCATCAAGTAATAATTCATTTGGCATCATAGCCTGATTAAATAATTACAATAGACCTAGCACACTGTATGCACGTCATACCTTGCATTATCATCACAATAATAGAATCAAAGACCTAGCACATTGGATGATCGACTTATCATACACTATTCAAAAACAATGATAATAGAACTAGGTACAAAACACACAAATGGCCAATAAGGTCATAACAACTATGTGAAGATAGTATTTGAATTTTATTTTTGAGCTTTTGAACTTATTGGCCTCATCTTATATTTAATTAAAATATAAGTTAGTTTTCCGACTCATATCCTACCTTATGAGTTTTTTATGAAACTGTAAAATAAGCACAAATATAAGCTAGCAAATAAATGAAAATGATTTATTTAGTTATTTTTTTTGCAAAATTAAACCACCCAAAAATAAAAGTCAAAGTTGGATATTGAGTATAAGCAAAAGTATACTAAACAAAAAATATATAAATAGAGAAAACATAGGTGAGAGAGAGAAAACTTCAACCAAGATGCATGAGAACGTGACCAAAAAAACAACAGTGAGATTGAGAGATGAGAGATCAAGGCACTACGGAAATAGAGGAAAATACGATGGCAAAACTTTTGGATCTGGTTACACCGGTGGCAAGAGAAACTCTTCGGCTTCGTTTATGTTTCATAACTTCCCGGACTCATGGGGAATGGGTAATCTATGGATGATATTCAAGAAATATGGGACGGTCTTTGATATGTTTATGGTGCAAAAGCGATTGAGGAATGGACACAAGTATGGTTTTGTTCGATTTAAAAACATTGAAGATATGGAGCTGCTACATCAAAGGTTGCGTAAGATTCAAATTGGGAATGAATATTTGAGAGTTTATGTGGCGTATGATAGGCGTGAGAAGACAACAAATTACACTCATGGTGGCCAGTGGAATTCAAAAGACAATGGTAAAAATGACAATACTAAGGAATTTAATCTTATGAGAAACCAATCGAATGTATATGGGCAAAACAGGAACTTTGGAGTGCGTGATGATCGACGATATAATGAGGTTTTAAGTGGGTCAAAACAGCCTGTAAAGAAAGAGGGAAAAAGGGCGGATGAGAAGGCGTATGACTCAGAGGATAAGACGAACAACAATGGCACTCGCGTAATTGAGGTGGTTGATGATGGTACCGAATGTGATATTCTGGGTAGAAGCATTGTAGGTGAAGTCAAGGAAATTGAGTATTTGGAAAAATTGTCTCAAATATGTGAGGAAGAAGGGTGTTTCAATGCTGAAGTAAAATATATGGGTGGTTTGGAAGTCATAATAGTATTCGAAACATTGAAGACGGCAACTAATATTTTAGAGGACTTGGATCATGGGTTAAGAAGATGGATCCACAAACTACGCTTATGGGATGAGAAGTATAGGACGGTAGGAAGGCTAACGTGGATTAGTATCATTGGAGTTCCAATCATGTGCTGGAAGGAATCGGTGTTTACTAACATTGCAAGGTGGCATGGGAATGTGATCGAGCTTAGTAATTGTAAGTTAGAAGGTAACCAAACGTGCATTACAGGTCGAGTTCTCATCCACACAGGAGCAACGGAGCTTATCAGAGAGAAACTTCAAGTGAAATTAAAAGGGAAAACGTTTACTGTTTCTGTGATAGAGGAGGTCGGTGATGTGGTGGAAGGCGATATCGTGGATCCAAAACGAAAAGATGAGGATGATGAGGACGAAATAGATACGGTTCAGATGGAAGAGGGTGAAAACGAAGATGTAAGGAGCGAAGAGGGTGACGAAAATGAAGATGGTGATGATCAATTCTTTCGGACAGCAGAGTACGGTGGTCGGAAAAATCAAGAGGCGGAGGAGTCTTGGGGGGAGAGAAGATCCTCGGAAATGAAAGTCAATGATACTTTTAGAAAAGTCAGCGAGGCGCTCGAGGGGGGTGACAAAACTGTTTCGGATGAAAAGGTAGTACATGAAAGTGACGAGTCAGGAAAAAAGAAGAAAAAAAAGCTGTGGGCGGCTGATGAGTATAATGTTAGTAAAAGTGGGATAGGCTGTACACCTAGATGTGGGTCTAAGAATGTGTTACCTACAAATAATATTTTGGGCATGGATGGGCCTGATGGGCTGGATAATGCAAATTCTTCAAAAGGCCAACAAAACCAAAAATATATGGATCAATATTCAGCTACTAAAGTTGATACTTCAAAGGCCCATGATAACACAGATAGTGTAAAAGATAATTCGGTAAAGTTTAATGCTGAAGATAACAAGAAAGTTGGGGTGATTGACTGTGAAGTAGGTGATAAAATTAATAGTAATCTAGGAGATATTGGAAGTAAAGAAGATAAAGTGGATAATTGTGATATGAGTGGGAGTAGTTCAGACAAGCAAGGATCGAGTGGGAAGGGAGTATACAAGAAGAGAAAAAAATCATTAAATGGATCTTTTGAGGGAGTGATGAAAGCTAACACAGAGTCGAGTGGGAAAATGGATGAGAAGGTGAGTGGTGGTAAGAAGAACAGGAGGCGTGGTTTTAATCTCGCGAAAGCTGGTATGAGACGAAAGAGGAGTCACTCGTTGACTAATGGTTTAGGTTGTAACAGAAATTCGTTGGATGGTGGTACCAATGAAAATGGCGAAGGTCCATTTAAAGCAAACGTTATGGGGCTTACATGTTCAATTAGTGAGGAACGCTTGAAGAAGGTGGGTGAGCAGATTGGTGTCGTTTGGAATGGTATGGAAGAAACAAATGTATCTAGTGTTGCGGGTGCAGACTCCGTAACTAAAGATCAATAGCCAGGTGAGTTGTTATCGTTCGTTATTGTGTGTCAATGAAGATTATTTCTTTAAATATCAGGGGTTTAGGGGTGGAGGGTAAAAAAGGCTGGGTGATGTCGATTATTCGTGGTGAGAAACCAGATGTAATTGCTTTGCAAGAAACTAAAAGTGGGCTAGTTGATGATTTTTGGGTGGAAGAAGTATGGGGTAATAGGAATTTTGGGTTTTCACAAATGGAGGCGAATGGGAGATCAGGTGGTATGTTGCTGATCTGGGACACCAATGTTTTTAATTGCTTTGACGCTACGGGTGACGATAGATTTATAGCTGTTAAGGGTGGATGGAAGGGAGTTTCAGGTAATATTGTTTTGGTGTGTCTTTATGGTCCGCATGTTAGTAAGGAAAAGTCGTCTTTGTGGGATAGGTTAGCGGGTTTAATGAGTAATAGTAGTGAAGATTGGTGCATCTTTGGTGACTTTAACGTGGTTAGAAGTCAAGAGGATAGATTAAATTCTCACATAAATGTCAAAGAAATGGAGGATTTCAATAACTTTATTAACATAACACGGCTTGTTGAGATACCGTTGGGTGGGCGTAAATTTACTCGGATTAGTGATGATGGTTTAAAGTTTAGTAAGCTTGATAGATTTTTGGTGTCCGAGGGCTTTAAGAATAAATGGGGTAATCTTGCTATGGTCGCGTTAGACAGGAAGCTTTCAGACCATTGTCCTATTGTTCTTAAGGATATGGATGTCGATTTTGGTCCGAAACCGTTTCGTGTTTTTGACGTTTGGTTAAAGGAAGTTGACATTGAGAATGTTGTATTGAGAGGTTGGAATAAAGAGGTGAAGAGTAAAAGGCCAGACTGTCGGTTTCGGGATAAGCTTAAAAATGTGAAGTTAGAATTAAAGGAGTGGAGTACGAAGAGGTTTGATGGAATAAATGAGAAAATAAATGAATATAGTAGGGAAGCAATGGGATGGGAACTAGAAGCAGAGTCGAGGGCCCTTGATGATGAAGAAAGAATCAAGTGGTTGGAAGCAAGGCGTTTGTGGATCGATAAAGAGAGGGAAAAGAGTTGCATGCTTAGACAAAAGGCAAGAGTGAGATGGGACATAGATGGGGATGAGAATTCCAAATTCTTTCATTCTTTTGTGAAGAGGAGGAATAATAAGAATAATATTAGAGGACTAATGGTTGATGGTTTATGGTGCGAAGACCCTAATAAAATTAAAGAAGAGACGTATAGGTTCTATAAGTCTATTTTTTCGGAACAGGTGGTTTCAAGACCTCAACTTTCATGTAATGGTTTAGCTCAGCTCTCGAGTGATGATGCAAACATGCTAGAAAAACCGGTTGAGGAGAAAGAGGTATGGGAAGCTGTTAATAGTTGTGGTGGGGATAAGGCTCCCGGACCGGATGGGTTTAATTTTACTTATATAAAAAGGTTTTGGGGTGTTTTTAAAAATGATATGATAGATGCGATTAAATGGTTTTGGGAGACGAAGGAAATCTCAAGGGGGTGTAATTCGTCTTTTGTGGCATTGTTACCTAAGGTGTCGGATCCGATTGGTCTTGGTGAGTATAGACCAATTAGTTTAATAGGTTGTTATTACAAAATTATAGCGAAGATTCTGGCGGAGAGAATAAAATTGGTGAGTGGGAAACTTATAGGCGAGGTTCAGAATGCCTTTATTGGTGACAGGTTTATTCTAGATGGCATCTTAATAGCAAATGAGACGGTCGATTTTATGAAGAAAAATAAAAGAAAAGGTTTGATTTTTAAAGTCGATTTTGAAAAGGCATACGATAGTATTAATTGGAAATATTTGTGTAATATTCTAAAAAGCATGGGTTTCGGTGAAAAGTGGTGTTCATGGATTGACGCGTGCTTAAGATCATCTTCAATGTCGGTTCTGGTTAATGGGTCCCCGACAATTGAATTTGGTTTAGAACGTGGTGTTAGGCAAGGTGACCCATTGTCGCCATTCTTGTTCATTCTCGCGGCAGAAGGGTTGAATTCAATGGTTAAAGAGGCGGTTGAAAAAGGTATTTTTAAAGGAATTTATGTGGGATCCGAGAGAGTGGTTGTATCACACTTACAATATGCTGACGATACAATCTTCTTTGGTGAATGGGATAAAGAAAATGCAAAGAATCTAATGTGTATCTTAAAGTGTTTTGAGAGGGTGTCAGGTCTCAAGCTAAACCTTAACAAAAGTAGATTGTATGGTGTTGGGGTAAATTGCAGTGAAGTGAGCAATATGGCGAGTTGGATGCAATGTAGCGTGGGTGAATTCCCGTTTACATACTTGGGACTTCCAATTGGAGATTGTATGCGTCGGGAAAGTGCATGGAGAAATGTGGTTGACAAATTCAAAAAAAGATTATCCGAGTGGAAAGCAAAAACGATGTCCTTTGGGGGACGATTGACATTGGTTAAATCGGTTCTAGGAAGTTTGCCATTGTATTATTTTTCAATGTTCCGTGTGCCTTTATGTGTGATTAAAAAACTTGAGAGTATTAGGAGAGAGTTCTTTTGGGGTGGGGTGGGTGAAAATAAAAAATTACCGTGGGTTAAATGGGACAAGGTTTTATCTAATTATGGGGTTGGGGGGTTAAACATCGGGTCTCTCAGGGCAAAAAATTGGGCGTTAGTGGGAAAGTGGTGGTGGAGGTTCAAGATAGAAGGTGGTGCTTTATGGGTGAGGGTGATCAAAAGTATTTATGGAGAGAGTGGCGGTTTGGAGGTTGATGGCGTAGGCTCGAGGGTAGGTCGGAGTGGGCTTTGGCGTGATATTGTGAAGGTAGGTCTAGACATTGACAAAGTGGGGATTGGATTTTCTTCTTCTTTCTCAAAAACAGTGGGTGATGGGGGGGATACGCTTTTTTGGGATGATAGGTGGGTTGGGGATATAAGACTTAGTGAAAGATTTCCTAGGTTATTTCAATTAGATAGGTGTAAAGAGGCTCGGGTGGTTGATAGAGGGAGATGATGTGAGGGGGTGTGGAGGTGGGAATGGGATTGGGTAAGGGAGCCTAGAGGGAGAGCATGTGGCGATGTAGTAGAGCTTACGGGCCTTTTACAAAATGTTACTTTATCTCTTAATTGCAGGGACTCATGGCGTTGGAATCTTACTGAAGACGGCAATTTCAATGTTAAAGACTTGGCTTTTATGGTGGATGACGTATACCTTCGCGTGGGAAATACGAACCAAGAGACAATATGGAATAAACTTGCTCCAAAAAAAGTAAACGTGTTTGTATGGAGAGTTTTACAAGGGAGAATTCCGGTTCGTGTAGAACTTGACAAAAGAGGAATTGAGTTAGATTCTATATTATGTCCATGTTGTGATGATAGTGTCGAATCGTGTGATCATAGCTTAGTAATGTGTAATGTGGCAAAAAGTGTTTGGGACAAAATTTTTGAATGGTGGAGGATCGGTCCAGCTAACGTTTTTTCAGCAAATGATCTGTTTCGTTTTGGTGGGAATGTGGTTGTTCATTCTGACTCGAGAGACTTGTGGCAATTGGTAATATGGACAGCCAGGTATTACATATGGAAAGAGCGTAATTCTCGCGTCTTCAAAACAAAAGTGGCTAGTATTAATAAAATTTTTCATGAAATTCAAGTTAAGAGCTTTGACTGGGTATCGAGGAGATCGAAGAAAGCCCATTTCGACTGGCAGAAATGGTTCATAGATCCCTCAAGCTGCAAAATTAAGTGATGGTATCGTTTAAGACGGTAAACAAGTAAAGCTCCATGGTTTAAAGTCTCAGCTCAGTTTCGAGAAGAATTTTGTGTCTGCAATTTCTGGTCCTGCAGGCGTCTGATCTGCACTTCTTGTGGCATATGGGTTAGTTTGGTTCTTTGTCTTCATTTGAGTTGTTGTTTAATTAGTTGTGGTAGTCCTTCCTTGTTTAGTATTGGTTGTTTGTGTCTAAATGTGGTGGGGGCATGTGTACATTTTTGTTCCTTTTTGGTTCTTGCTGTCCATTGTCCTTTTGTTTCATGTTGTATCAGTCCTTTATGTTTGGCCCTGGTTGTGTAGGGTGGGTGCTGTTTTTTCGGGTCTCTCCTTTCTCAATCAGCTTGTTTGAGGAAGGGAGATGCCATTTTTTTGTATTGTTTTGTTTTGTCTAATATATTGTTGCCTTTCAAAAAAAAAATATATATATATATATATAAATAGAGAAATCATTATGTTAATTGTTTTTAGTAAAAATACTCTAACATATCAAAAATTTAAAACACACGCACGGGATTTATAAATTTATAAATCTAATTTTTTTTTTGAAAGGTGACTTTTATTTTTTGATTAGAGTCGCACCCGCCATCTCGGCAGGCCTTCATCCTCCACATACCCAGACTATGTTATCTGAATCGGGTCCACACTGGCGTAGTGAGGATTTTTAACGGTGTCCGCCGGAGACCGTACCGCCTCCACACGATTATAATTCGCTGGAGTAATAGCCGGATGAAAACCGGGGCCGGCTCTAGTTGATAAATTTATAAATCTAAATATAACATTATAACTCAACTAATAATTAAAAAATATTAAATTAATCATTATACTTTTTATTTACTAATTCTCAATTAACCGTCTTACCACTTCATAGTTCATCCACACACCACCGCCACTAAACAGTAAACACCGCCACCGCAGTTCCCGCCAGAATCTCCATCCAATCGAATTCTACTTATTCAATGTAACACTCTATCCTCCTAACTTTTATATTCACTATCAATCCAATTATTATTATAGCTAATCGTAACTTTAGTTAGGGCTTGCTCAATATATGTGCTCCACTTATTCTTTATAATTATTAAGTTGTGATGAAGTTTGTTAGGTATAGTGTTCGTATATGTAAGAGTTCGCGCAGTTCAGCGGTTGCGTTTTCAAAGTGATTATTTGATGTTGAGTTATAGGGAAGATAATAAGTTGTAACGAAGTCTGTTACGTATCGTGTTCGTATGCGTTTTTGCGTTTTAAGGTCGTGATAGTAATTTAATAAGAGAATCTGTTGTTTAACAAATAAGTCATTAGAATTAGTTTTGTGACCTGAAAACGTGATGATCAGATAATCACATTCAAAACGCAGTGCCAGAGTGGTGGTGTTATGCGTATAACAAGTTAATCATGTAAGTTGCATAACAAGAATAAGTTCTATTGGAGTGATATGTGCGCTTAGCATGCTGAAAGAATTACGAAAGATGAGACATGTATGTTACCTCAAAAGCATATGTTGTGGATGTGATCACCACGGATGATAGGCTCTTCCTTTGTAGCTAGGGTTTGAGAGAAAAAATAAATAATCTATAACATATGATGGAAAATTATGTTTATATACTTATGGAGTCGGGCTAGGGGCCTTCTTTTTTAAAAAGGCCCGCGGGCCCGGATGGAACCACGAATTGACGTATGAGCCTATGGCTTCACACGTTAGGCTCATTTCTTAATATATGTTCTTTGATGTTTTATCCTGCCAACGTCCATTATTTAGAATCATACTAGAGAGAGTATTTATCGAATCACAATTGATTAAGTATTCCTTTCCTACTTGTTTATAGGTGTACGACCTAAATAGTAAATAACGCTTAAAGGAGTCCTACAAGAACTAAGAAATATAGAAGGTTACATGTTTCATATGATTTCCTCTGTAGACTGACTAATAGATTAAACAAAGTTCTTTTTGTATTGCTGTTGCAAAGCGCTGGTATACTACTAGAAGGTTCTTGAGACGTAGGCAATGACACCAGTGTGTTGTGTCAATGCACATACTCCAAAAAAGTTACCCCTATCATGACTAGAAGTCTATTCTGATTATTGATTATTACTGCATCCTAGGAATATTGTATTGAATGCGATAGTGAATTAAAGCTAGATGAAGTATTAAGTAGTAGAGTGATGAGAGACTAACTACTCAAACACATCCCAACTTCACTTCCTTTTGATCCCATTACTAGCACGTGGCCACACAATCCCGATGATCGAAATGGCTAAATTGCTTGCACAGCAACAAAACGTGAATGTCACTATTGTCACGACGCTTGTAAATGCTATTCGATATGGTCCCACCCTCCAACAACACATTAACTCCAGACTCCCCCTTTTTTTTTTCTTGAACTCCCATTCCCAGGGGAGGAGAACGGGCTTCCAGAACGATGTGAAAGAACTGATGCTTTACCTGGTTTACACTGCTCCCAAACTTTTCAGTTGCTGTTGATATGTTGCAACATCAACTGTAAGAACGTCTTGAGACTCTAAAGCCTCGACCAAGCTGTATTTTATCAGATAAATACATGCTAAGGAGTGCTGATACTGTGGCCAAATATAAGATATTGAGAATTGTTTTAGATGGAATTAGCTGTTTTAAACAGTTGTGTACTCATCGTTATATCTAAGATGTTGGATGAAATCCCTGAGTCAGAGCCTTTTGTTCTCCCGGGATTGCCTGATCTGATTGAGATAACCAAAGATCAGTTGCCACATGAGCTTAATCATAGTCCTATTGCTATGAGTGAGCACTATGAATGAGTGAGGGAAACCGAGTCAAACGCTTATGGAAAGAATTTTAGAAGTTAGAACAAGAATATGTGAAAGAATTTTAGAAGTCAAAAGAGGGTAAAGTTTGGTGCATAGGACCATTATCACTCTCCAGTAATAACTATTCGAGTACTTCTATTGATGCTCAACGTTTATTAACATGGCTTGATCTTAAAGAACCAGGATTCGTGGTTTATGCTTGCTTTGGTAGTAGTAGTAGAGTTATCCCTCCACAACTAATCGAGGTTTAGAAGCATCTGATCGCTCGTTCAAATGGGTGACTAGATCCAGTGAAAGAGCTCAAGAGGTTGAAAAATGGTTACTTGAAAGTAGGTTCGAGGATAGAGTTAAAGATAGAGGACTTACAATAAGAGATTGGGCACCAGAAGTACTAATTTTATTACACCCTTCGGTTGGAGGGTTCTTAACACATTGTGGTTGGAGGGTACTAATCTTATAATCACTGTTAATCTAATTATTATCTCGTATATTTGTAGCTAATCGTAACTTTGCACGAGTTTAGTAAGGGCTTGCTTAATATATGTGCTCCAGCTATGTATAATATTGGTGGTTATAAATGTATGTAGCGTATATTTAGGGTTCATGTATTTTACTCGTTCAAATGGATGATTAGATCCAGTGAAAGAGCTCAAGAGGTTGAAAAATGGTTACTTGAAAGTAGGTTCGAGGATAGAGTTAAAGATAGAGGACTTATAATAAGAGATTGGGCACCAGAAGTACTAATTTTATTACACCCTTCGGTTGGAGGGTTCTTAACACATTGTGGTTGGAGGGTACTAATCTTATATTCACTGTTAATCTAATTATTATCTCGTATATTTGTAGCTAATCGTAACTTTGCACGAGTTTAGTAAGGGCTTGCTTAATATATGCACTCCAGCTATGTATAATATTGATGGTTATAAATGTATGTAGCGTATATTTAGGGTTCATGTATTTTAGTTCTAATTATTATTTGTTATTGTAGTTATTTGTAATGTTTGTAGCTATGTAGTGTTCGCTATAGCAGATGCATTTTGAAAGTGATTATCTGATGTGGAATCCTAGGGATGTTACATATAGTGTTCGTATGTGTTTTTGCGGTTTAAGGTCATGGTAGTAACTTAATAAGAGATTCCGTTGTTTAACAAATACTTAGATAATTAAAGTTAGTTTTGTTGTAGTTGATTATCCGAACACTAGAAGTTAAGTTTTTGTGACTTGAAAACGTAATAATCAGATAATCACTTTCAAAACGCAATGCTAGATTGATGGTGTGTATAACGAAATAATCATGTAAGTTGCATAAAAAGAATAAGTTCTATTGGAAGATATGTGCTTTTAGCATGTTTAAAAAATTATAGAAGACAAGACATGAATATTACCTCAAAAGCGTGTGTTGCGGACGTAATCACCTCGGATGATAGGCTTTCTTGTTGCGATTATGGTGGCTATTAGGGTTTGAGAGAAAAAAATCTAGATAACATATGATGGAGAATTTTTATTATATACTTACGGAATCGGGCTCGTGGCCTTCTTTTTTAAAAAGGCCCGCGGGCCCGGATGGAACAATGAATTAATGTATGAGCCCATGGCTTCACACGTTAGGCTCATTTCTTAATATATGTTCTATAATGCTTTATCCAGCAAACATTCATTATTTATAATCATATTATAAGCTTAGTTACAATATTAGAGAGTTAGTTAAATCATGGGCTTGTGTAAAATTACAAATATATCCTCAATAATCATTCACGTTTTATATGTCCGTCACAGCAGTTCATGTAGAAAAGGTACACTTCTTATCCCCACAATATAAGAAAAAATGACAATATGATTTTTTTTGTTTAATCTCTGACTCTTATTGGGCACATCTGATCAGGTTATTTAGAATCTCCATCCAATCGAATTCTACTTATTCAATGTAACACTCTATCCTCCTAACTTTTATATTCACTATCAATCCAATTATTATTTATTATAGCTAATCGTAACTTTAGTTAGGGCTTGCTCAATATATGTGCTCCACTTATTCTTTATAATTATTAAGTTGTGATGAAGTTTGTTAGGTATAGTGTTCGTATATGTAAGAGTTCGCGCAGTTCAGCGGTTGCGTTTTCAAAGTGATTATTTGATGTGGAGTTATAGGGAAGATAATAAGTTGTAAAGAAGTCTGTTACGTATCGTGTTCGTATGCGTTTTTGCGTTTTAAGGTCGTGATAGTAATTTAATAAGAGAATCTGTTGTTTAACAAATAAGTCATTAGAATTAGTTTTGTGACCTGAAAACGTGATGATCAGATAATCACATTCAAAACACAGTGCCAGAGTGGTGGTGTTATGCGTATAACAAGTTAATCATGTAAGTTGCATAACAAGAATAAGTTCTATTGGAGTGATATGTGCGCTTAGCATGCTGAAAGAATTACGAAAGATGAGACATGTATGTTACCTCAAAAGCGTATGCTGTCGATGTGATTACCTCGGATGATAGGCTCTTCCTTTGTAGCTGTTAGGGTTTGAGAGAAAAAATAAATAATCTATAACATATGATGGAAAATTATGTTTATATACTTATGGAGTCGGGCTAGGGGCCTTCTTTTTTAAAAAAGCCCGCGGGCCCGGATGGAACCACAAATTAACGTATGAGCCCATGGCTTCACACGTTAGGCTCATTTCTTAATATATGTTCTTTGATGTTGTATCCAGCCAACATTCATTATTTAGAATCATATTATAAGCTTAGTTACAATATTAGAGAGAGTATTTATCGAATCACAATTGATTAAGTATTCCGTTCCTACATGTTTATAGGTGTACGACCTAAATAACGCTTAAAGGAGTCCTATTAGAACTAAGAAATATAGGAGGTTACATGTTTCATATGATTTCCTATGTAGACTGACTAATAGATTGAACAAAGTTCTTTTTGTATTGCTGTTGCAAAGCGCGGGTATACTACTAGTAGGTTCTTGAAACGTTAGGCAATGACACCATGTTGTGTCAATGGACATACTCCAATACAAATATCCCTATCATGACTAGAATTCTATACTGATTATTATTTATTACTGCATTCTAGGAATATTTTATTGAATGCGATAATGAATTAAAGCTAGATGAAGTATTACTAGTACCTGGCCACACAATCCCGATGATCGAAATGGCTAAATTTCTTGCACAGCCACAAAACGTGAAAGTCACTATTATCACGACCCTTGTAAATGCTATTCAATATGGTCCCACCCTTTAACAACACATCAACTCCAGGCTCTCGGTTTCTTTTCTTGAACTCCCATTCCCAGGGTTCGAGAACGGGCTTCCAGAAGGATGTGAAAGCGCGGATGCCTTACCTTGTTTACACTTGCTCCCATACCTTTTAGTTGCTGTTGATATGTTGCAACATCGACTGTAAGAACGTTTTGAGACTCTAAAGCCTCGACCAAGCTGCATTTTATCGGATAAATACATGCTAAGGAGTGGTGGCCAAATATAAGATACCGAGAATTGTTTTTGATGGAATGAGCTGTTTTAAACAGTTGTGTACTTATCGTTATGAACGAGTGAGGGAAACCGAGTCAAAATCCTACGGAATGGTGATTAATAGTTTCGAGGAGTTAGAACAAGAATATGTAAAAGAATTTAAGAAGTTAAAAGAGAGTAAAGTTTGGTGCATAGGACCATCATCACTCTCCAGTAATAACTATTCGAGTACTTCTATCGATGCTAACGTTTATTAACATGGCGTGATCTTAAAGAACCAGGATCTGTGGTTTATGCTTGCTTTGGTAGTAGTAGTAGAGTTATTCCTCCACAAATAATCAAGGTTTAGAAGCATCTGATCGCTCATTCATATGGTGATTAGATCCGGTGAAAGAGCTCAATAGGTTGAAAAATGGTTACTTAAAGTAGGTTCGAGGATAAAGTTAAAGATAGATGACGTATAATAAGAGATTGGGCACAAGTACTAATTTTATCACACCCTTCGGTGAGAGATCTTAACACATTGTGGCTGGAGGGTACTAATCTTATATTTACTGGTAATCTAGTTATTATCGCTTATATTTGTAGCTAATCGTAGCTTTACACGATTTTAGTAAGGGCTTGCTTAATATGTGTGCTCCAATTATGTATAATGTTAGATGGATATAAATGTTTCTAGTGTATATTTAGGGTTCATGTTTAGGTCTAATTATTATTTGTTATTGTAGTTATTCGTGATGTTTGTAACTATGTTGTGTTCGCTATAGCAGATGCGTTTTTGAAAGTGATTATCTGATGTGAAATTATAGGGATGTTACATACAGTGTTCGTATGTGTTTTTGCGGTTTAAAGTTATGGTAGTAACTTAATAAGAGATTCCGTTGTTTAACAAATAGTTAGATAATTAAAGTTAGTTTTGTTGTAGTTGATTATCAGAACACTAGAAGTTAAGTTTTTTTGACTTGAAAACGTAATAATCAGATAATCATTTTCAAAACGCAATGCTAGATTGATGTGTGTATAACGAAATAATCATGAAAGTTGCATAAAAAGAATATAATCTATTAGAAGATATGTGCTTTTAGCATGTTTAAAAAAATTTAGAAGACAAGACATGAATATTACCTCAAAAGCTTGTGTTGTGGACGTAAATCGTAATCACCTCGGATGTTAGGCTCTTCTTGTTGCGATTATGGTGACTATTAGGGTTTGAGAGAGAAAAAGTAAATAATCTATAACGTATGATGGAGAATTATATGTTATATACTTGGGAAATCGAGCTCGTGGCCTTCTTTTTTTGAAAGGCCCACGGGCCCGGATGGAACAACGAATTAATGTATGAGCCCATGGCTTCACACGTTAGGCTCATTTCTTAATATATGTTCTATAATGCTTTATCCAGCAAATATTCATTATTTATAATCATATTATTAGCTTAGTTACAATATTAGAGAGATTATTCATCTGATCACAATTGATTAAGTATTCCGTTCCTAGTTGTTATAGGTGTACAACCTAAACAACGCTGAAAGCAGTCCTATTAAAACTAAGAAATATAGGTGGTTACATTTTTCATATGATCTCCTATAGATAGACCAAAAAATGGAGCAAAACTCTTTTTGTATTACTGCTGCAATGTGCGGCTATGCTACTAGTAGGTTCTTGAAAGGTAGGCAATGACAATGGTGTGCTGTGTCAATGCACATACACTCCAATACAAATACCCCTATCATGACTAGTATACTATACTGATTATTGATTATTACTGCATCCTACTAATATTGTATTGAACTTCGATATGTTTGGGTGTAAGTTACAACCATGTAAGAGGATGATTCAACGCAATAGTGAATTAAAGTTAGATGAAGTATTAAGTTGTAGAATGATGATAGAGACTAACTACCCAAGCACATCCCATCGTCGCTAGTAAAATCAGATGGAATCATGTAACTGCAAGATGATTCATAAAAGTATGATAACACGCTTTCTCTAAGTCATGTCCAACCATAAACGAATGAGGCATTTGCATATATATCCCTCCAAAACGAATTAGCATGAAATGTGAATGGAGAGATGAAAATTCTATATAAGCATATATTTGGTTTTTGTGACTAGACTTTATAGTCAGATAATCACACATTCAAAATGCAATGCCAGATTTATGGTGTATATAACGAAATAATCATGTAAGTTGAACGACTAGAATGAGTTCTATCGGAGGATATGTTCATTTAGCATGTTTAAAGAATTACGCAAGGTCAGACATGAATAATACCTCAAAAGCTTTTGTCGTGGATGTGATCACCTCCGATGCTAGGCTCCTCTTCTCCCTTCACGATTATGGTGGCTATGTGGATTTGAGAGAAAAAAATATAAATAATCTATAACATATGATGGAGAATTATGTTTATATACTTATGGAATCAGGCTCATGGAAAAAGGCCTGTGGGCCACAGGTCAATGTATGAGCCCATGGCTCCACACGTTAAACTTGTTTCTCAATATATGTTCTATAATGTTTTATCCAGCCGACATTCATTATTTATAATCATATAAGCCTAGGTACAATATTAGAGAGAGTATTCATCAAGTCACAGTTGATTAAGTATTCCGTTTGCACTTGTTTATAGGTGGATGACCTAAACAACGCTTAAAGGAGTCCGATTAAAACTTTTAGAAATATAGGCAGTTACAGTTTTCATATGATCTCTATAGTTAGACTAATAAATCGAACAAAGCTCTTTTTGTATTAGTGCTGCAAAGCGCATGTATACAACTAGTAGGTTCGAAACGTAGGCAATGACACTAGTGTGTTGTGTCAATGCACAACAATACAAATACCCCTATCATGACTAGAATTCTATACTGATTATTGATTATTACTGCATCCTAGTATATTGTATTGAATGCGATAGTAAATTAAAGCTAGATGAAGTATTAAGTAGTAAAGTGATGAGAGCCTAACTACTCAAACACATCCCAACTTCACTTCCTTTTAATCCCATTACTAGCACCTGGCCACACCATCCCAATGACTGAATTGGCTAAATTGCTTGCACAACAACAAAACGTGAAAGTCACTATTGTCACGACACATGTAAATGCTATTCGATACGGTCCCACCCTCCAACAACACATTAACTCCAGACTTCCGGTTTTTTTTTTTCTTGAACTCCCATTCCCAGGGGTGGAGAACGGGCTTCCAGAACGATGTGAAAGCGCTGATGCTTTACCTGGTTTACACTTGCTCCCAAACTGTTCAGTTGATGTTGATATGTTGCAACATCGACTGTAAGAATGTTTTGAGACTCTAGAGCCTCGACCAAGCTTATTTTATCGGATAAATACATGTTAAGGAGTGCTGATACCAAATATAAGATACCGAAAATTGTTTTCCATGGAATGAGCTGTTTTAAACAATTGTGTACTCATCATTTATATGCATCTACGATTTTGTATGAGATTCCTGAGTCAGAACCTTTTGTTCTCCCGGGATTGCCTGATCGGATTGAGATAACCAAAGATCAGCTACCACATGAGTTTAATCATAGTCCTATTGCTATGAGTGAGCACCATGAACGAGTGAGGGAAACCGATTCAAAAGCTTCCGGAATGATGATTAATAGTTTCGAGGAGTTAGAACAAGGATATGTAAAAGAATTTAAGAAGCTAAAAGAGGGTAAAGTTTGGTGCATAGGACCATTATCACTCTCCAGTAATAACTATTCGAGTACTTCTATTGATGCTCAACGTTTATTAACATGGCTTGATCTTAAAGAACCAGGATCCGTGGTTTATGCTTGCTTTGGTAGTAGTAGTAGAGTTATCCCTCCACAACTAATCGAGGTTTAGAAGCATCTGATCGCTCGTTCATATGGGTGATTAGATCCGGTGAAAGAGCTCAAGAGGTTGAAAAATGGTTCTTGAAAGTAGGTTTGAGGAAATAGTTAAAGATAGAGGACTTATAATAAGAGATTGGGCACCACACGTACTAATTTTATTACACCCTTTGGTTGGAGGTTTCTTAACACATTGTGGTTGAAGGTTACTAATCTTATATCCACTGTTAATCTAATTATTATCTCCTATATTTGTAGCTAATCGTAACTTTAAACGATTTAGTAAGGGCTTCTGGGCTTGTTTAATATATGTGCTCCAATTATGTATAATGTTGATGGTTATAAATGTTTGTAGCATATATTTAGGTTCATGTATTTTAGGTCTAATTATTATTTGTTATTGTATTTATTTGTGATGTTTGTATCTATGTAGTGTTCGCTATAGCAGATGCGTTTTGAAAGTGATTATCTGATGTGAAATTATAGTGATGTTACATCTAGTGTTCGTATGTGTTTTTGCGGTTTAAAATCATGGTAGTAACTTAATAAGAGATTCCTTTGTTTAACAAATAGTTAGATAATTAAAGTTAGTTTTGTTGTAGTTGATTATCCGAACAATA
The DNA here is from genome assembly GCA_021014915.2 of Artemisia tridentata subsp. tridentata. Classification (NCBI taxonomy): domain Eukaryota; kingdom Viridiplantae; phylum Streptophyta; class Magnoliopsida; order Asterales; family Asteraceae; genus Artemisia; species Artemisia tridentata. The sequence continues at coordinate 315,346,090 of CP139505.1, read as the reverse complement.
GAAGTTAAGTTTTTGTGACTTGAAAACGTAATAATCAGATAATCACTTTCAAAACGCAATGCTAAATTGATGGTGTGTATAACAAAATAATCATGCAAGTTGCATAAAAGGAATAAGTTCTATTGGAAGATATGTGCTTTTTGCGTGTTTAAAAAGTTATAGAAGCCGAGACATGAATATTACCTCAAAAGCGTGTGTTGTGGACGTGATCACCTCGGATGATAGGCTCTTTCTGTTGCGATTATGGTGGCTATTAGGGTTTGAGAGAAAATAATAAATATAATTTATCTTTACTATACGATGGAAAATTATGTTTATATACTTGTGGAATCGGGCTCTTGGCCTTTTGTTGAAAAGGCCAGCAGGCCCGTATGGAACCACGACTTAACGTATGAGCCCATGGAATTATAAGTCAGGCTTATTTCTCAATATATGTTCTATAATGCTTTATCCAGCCAACATTCATTATTTATAATCATATCATAAGCCTAGTTACAATATTAGAGAGAGTATTCATCAAATCACAATTGATTAAGTATTCCGTTACTACTTGTTTATAGGTGTATGACCTAAACAAAAGCAGTCTAATTAAAACTAAGAAATATAGGCGGTCAGATGTTTCATATGAAATCCTCTGTAGATAGACTTAAAAATCAAACAAAGTTTTTTTTGTATTACTGCTGCAAAGCAAGGGTATATACTACTAACAGGCTCTTGAAATGTAGGTAATGACACTAGTGTGTTGTGTCAATGCACAGTCTAATAGAAATACCTCTATCATGACTAGTATACGACATATACTGATTATTGATTAGTACTGCATCCTAGTAATATTGTATTAAACTTCGATATGTTTGGATGCAAGTTACCACCCATATAAGAGGATGATTCAATGCAGTAGTGAATAAGTTAGAGGAAGTATTAAGTAGTAGAATGACGAGAGAGCTAACTAACAAAACATCCCATCATCGTGTTTTCTCTAGTAAAATCAGATGAAATAATGTAATTAACCAAATGATTCATACAACTATGATGATAAACTTTCTATATGTCATGTCCAACCATAGAAAAGAATTAGCATGAAATGTGAATAGAGAGAAGATTGTATATAAGCACATTTTCTTTCTTACTGTGTATCCTCCTTCATGAAAGTATAAAGTAGATGAAGATTTTGACTTGTACGAAATATACAAGTTCTTAACCCCTGTTATATGAATTTTTCCACCCCTGATATTGATTACCTTAGTGACGAACATGCAATCAGTTAATTATACATTTTTGTGGTTTAGTTATCATTCTCTCGTATTGTTGTATGCTAGGCTAGTCACCCAACTATCTAATGTAACACTTACCAATCTTCAAATTTGTTATCGCTTCTGTTATTTATTAGCTGTCTCTTTTTGTTTCCTCATGATCTTAGCTAGGTTTTACTCAAGTTGTATTTTCTCATGGTATCTAGGTTTAGGGTTATAGGTTTATGTAGCTAGCTATATCTAGGGTTCCTGGATGTGCACTTTGAAACAGCTGTATACAGAATAAGAATTATATGTTTCTGCCCCTGGATACGATCACACTGATCGACTTAACCACGCATATTAGGTGTGTTATTGTGTGATTTCTTCTTTATTTTCGTGCATCTTGCCTAAGTATATGTGTGCATGTATGTATATAAGATCATTTGATTGATTTCATAAATAATTTGATAATCAAAGTCACTCACACCTGCTCCTAAGTTTTATTATTCAAACGCTAGAAACCAAGTTTTGTGACTTTAAAACGTAGTAAACAGATATCCAGTTTCAAAACTCAATGGCTGGATTTTAAGCTTTATATCTATATAATCATTTATAGCGGAATTGAATAATGCAACAACTTCTATTGTGCAACCCGAAACCGAGGACCTTCGCTCTAAGCATTTTAAAAAAAAGGACACAAAGGGAGACATGGAATACACCTTAAAAGTTAGCTGCTCTTTTCTTCTAGTGGTAACAAATGAGAGGAAAATAACATTTATATACTTGTAATATCGGGCTCATGGGCTTTTTCTCAAATGTCCCGCGGCCCCATGTGATGGAACTCCGCCGTAGCATATGAGCCTGCGGATATGTTGGGCAATGATCAAGCTGTACAATTTTTCTTCCCATTATTTGTTCTATAATGCTGTTTAGGAAAAGCCAACATTCATGTATGATTATCATATTATTCATCTAATTACAATATATCATAGATAGTATCTAGAAAATCACATTTGATAAAGTATTCGTTCCAACTTGTTCTAGGTGTATGAGCTTACAGGTTTTTGAAATGTTGGCTATTCTGTATCTTATATCTGATATTATGTTGAACTGTTCCAGCACATAGTGTGACACTGCAACATAAACACTTCCTTCGCTGTAGTAATATTGTATTAAACTCCAATATGCTTGGATGTTAGTTATCCCCCCAAACAAGAGAATAATCGCTGAAACTTTTTGATGCCCTTGCAATATAAAAGTTATGTTAAATGAAGTATTAAGTAGCAGAATGCTAAGATTGAATTAACTATATATAAACATAGCCCATGATCGTATTTTCACTAACGAAAATTAGATGGAATCACGAATGATCCATACAACTGTGATCTCACACATTTATTAATCATTTTTGGTTTTGTTTCCAATTGGCGTGCACCGCTCTATGTTTACACGGTTTGTGGATTGGCTATCTTTAAGCATGGTGTATGACTACTTTTCTTTCGCCTCATCTATCTCATTTTTCTGCTTGTCTTCTTTTTGTTAAAAGTTCACCCCTTTTATCACTTGAATTGATCTTTCATTTGCTGACCGAAAATCAAAGCCATCATCTGATCACTTGTTTATTGACCAAATGTTAAGACTTTACTAAGAAAAAATAAGCACAATGTGTGAATGGAAAGGAAATCAATTTTTAGAATTGTATCTTCAGATCAGTACTTACTGATCTGCTCCTGTATGAAATCCGGAATGATGACTTTTGATGATACAAGTTCTAAGCCATTAATATCAATAATCTATACAGAGCAAACATACTAAAATAAAGATAGGAAGGCACAAGCCTATGCAGTATACCAATCTGAAGGATAAAGTGTTTCGTATAATCTTTACCAACTGATGAGATACATACGTGTGTATATATAAGATACAAATGGGCCTAATACTAGTTATAATCCAATACTAACTCTATAGCCCATAAACATAAACCCACTAACAATATACGACTAACACTCCCCTGCAGTTTGAGCGAGAGGACACCGGACACTCAAACTGGTACGAAACTCTTCAAATAAAGCGGAAGGTAAGCCTTTGGTGAAGTATCTGCGTACTGATAACGTGAAGGCATATGAAGAACTCTAACTTGACCCGCAACAACCAAATCCCGAACAAAGTGAATATCAATCTCTATGTGCTTCGTACGTTGATGCTGAACCGGATTAGAAGACAAATACACAACACTAACATTGTCACAGTAAACAAGCGTAGCAGAAGACAAAGGTGTGTGCAGCTCACGTAGTAAATTCCTTAACCAACATGTTTCAGCAACCATATTAGCAACACCGCGATACTCAGCCTCGACACTGGACCGAGAAAGCGTCGGTTGACGCTTCGAGGACCATGATAGCAAATTGTTGCCAAGGAAAACACAATAACCAGAAGTGGAGCGCCGAGTAGTTGGGCAACCAGCCCAATCCGCATCCGAATAAGCAACCAAAGAAGTAGTAGAAGATGAAAACAACTGTAATCCGTAGTCCAAAGTACCCCAAACATACCTCAGAATTCGCTTGAGGGCCGAAAAATGAGGATCTCTAGGATCATGCATATAGAGACACACCTGTTGGACAACATAAGAAATATCAGGGCGAGTGAATGTAAGATACTGCAATGAACCCGCAAGACTCCTATATAATGTTGGATTAGAAACCGGTTCCCCATCATCTCCCAATTTGGACTCAGTATCAACCGGAGTCCTACTGGGGTTACAACCAACCATATGAGCCCTCTCAAGTATATCCTCAGCATACTTTCGCTGAGACAAAAGCATCCCTGAAGAGTCATGTGAAAAAGAAATGCCCAAAAAATAATTAAGAGAACCCAAATCTATCATAGAAAACTCCCTGTCCAGAGAAGCAATAACCCGCTGTAACAGACTCTCAGAAGAAGCTGTGAGAACAATATCATCAACATAAAGTAATAAATAAGCAGTATCAGTCCCCTGTCTATAAATAAATAAAGAGGAGTCACAGCGACTATGAGCAAATCAAACCCGAAGCATAAAAGCAGCAAAACGTTGAAACCAAGCCCTAGGCGCCTGCTTGAGACCATAAAGAGATCGCTGTAATAAACAAACATAATCTAGATGTGTAGAGTCCCGAAAACCAGGAGGCTGATGCATGTAAACAACTAAGTCACCATGCGAAAAGGCATTCTTGACATCAAGCTGATGAACTGGCCAATGTCTAGAAGTAGCCAAACTAAGAACCGTCCGAATAGTACCAGGTTTAACCACAAGACGAGCTTTGTAACGACTAAGAGTACCATCCGCCAAGTACTTATGACGAAATAACCACATACAACGTACTATGTTGGCATCCGTAGGTCTAGGCACAAGAATCCAAGTTTTGTTTTTAATAAGTGCATCATATTCATCACACATAGCATTTTGCCAATTAGAATCATTAAACGCTTCATTATAAGATTTGGGTAACGGGGAGACCGAAGACACATGATAAGTAAAACGCTGAGTAGGACGATTAGTCCCGACACGAAAACGTGTGACCATGGGATGAATCGAAACCGGGTTTGGGTTAACAGTTGGAGTTGGTGGATCTTGGGAAACGGAAACGAGGGTGGGATGTTGGTTAGATGGGCTAGTGACATGTGTGGGAAGTGGGGTGGTAATATGAGGCGCAATTGGGGAAGGAGGACCGTGTGTAGGAGAATTATGCTCATCAGTGTGGATAGTAGGAGCAGGCGTGTTAGGTTGAGGTTGAGGTGAATCAGTAGTAGATGTAGGTGACTGTTTGATTATATTGGAGATTAAATTTGAGGTGTCGTCTAAAAAATCATACGAGGAACTGACATTGGGTGTCGTGGAACCAAACGAAAAAACTGTTTCATCAAAAGTAACATGTCGTGAAATGATTATTTTATTGGTGTTGAGGTCCAGACAACGGTAGCCACGATGATTAGGAGCGTGGCCCAAAAAGATGGAAGGTGTAGCACGGCCTCCAAGTTTGTGGTCGGCATCAAGATGAGGGTAACAAAGACACCAAAAAACACGTAAAAGACTATAAGCTGGTGTAGTGCCAGTAAGGCGGGTGTATGGGACTTCATTGTCAATGGCACGTGATGACGTATGTGGTCTGATAGACCCGATCCGTCAGGACATCAAGATGAAAGACCCCGGATGGAAGACCTAGATGGAATGCCTGGATGAAAGGCACTTGGCCGAACGACCCAAGCTGAATGGCTCAGGTGGAAGGCATCTGGCCGAACCAACTTGGCCAAACTAACTGGCCGAACCGACCTAGCCGAACGGCTCAGGTGGAAGGCATCTGGCCGAACCAACTGGCCGAACCGACCTAGCCGAATGGCTCAGGTGGAAGGCATCTGGCCGAACCAACTTGGCCGAACCAACTGACCGAACCGACCTAGCCGAACGGCTCAGGTGGAAGGCATCTGGCCGAATCAACTTGGCCGAACCGACCTAGCCGAATGACCAAGGAAACATTGCAGTTTCCCGCCTAAATATTTCCCCGCCTAAATGTGTCTCTATCACCAGGTAAGGACAAAGAAGCTCACCTATAAATAGACTGTGCTCTCCACTCTCAAAGCAGGTTTTTTCCTTCTCTATAACACACACATATATACTCTCAACTAGAGGGTTCATCCCTCCATACTTAGAGGAGATCACTGACTTGACCGTCGGAGGGTGATCCCGGGGCTCTGGCCTCGGGATTCCTTCTAACGGGTTCTTTTATGATTGCAGCACACTTCAAAGCTTGGGACAAGGATGAATGGCACGTGGGAGCCGTCCAGCCTTGCCTAGCGGAATTATGCTTCAACAGCACGTGATGGTAATATATTCAATAGGTAAACGACCATGTTGAGGGCTTCAACCCAATAGTTAGGAGGGAGATGAGCTTGAAACAGTAAAGTCCGAATTAGATTATTAATGGTGCGAATCATCCTTTCGGATTTTCCATTTTTTTGGGAAGTGCGTGGACAAGAAAATCTAAATTGAATCCCATTGTCGGCAAATAATTTATGAAAGGAGTGGTTATCAAATTCACCACCATGATCACACTGGAACGACTTAATTTCACTCTTAAATTGAGTTTTAACAAAATTACGAAACAACATAAATTTGGAAAAAACATCAGATTTATTAACTAAAGGATAAACCCAAACAAACTGTGAATGATGATCCAAAAATAAAATGTAACACCCCAACCCGATAAGGGCAAAGATGTCATAATAATGGTTTCATATCAGATCAAAATAAAGCGTACATCAACAGTAATACAAGGGTTACAAATGAAATACTGAATACACAAGGTTACAAATGGAAATTTCAATAACTACTAAGTCTAAATATAATGTCTTCTAATCATTGCTAATCCATAATAGCTATCAAAGTCTTTTAAGTCCGAGGTTCTCTCCACTCATAACCCAGCTTCCAACTAAAACCTGCCGCAGGAAAAGAAATGCGGCTGAGCTTAAAAAGCCCAGTGAACAGATATATACATAAACGGAAACGAAATCAAAAGAAAACGAACATGTATAGTTTGGTGCATTGGATTTACAAATGTATAGTCAAGGAGTACAAAGTAAGAGGTATAAAGGGTAGGTCAGTAATCCACCACGAGCCCAAACAAATCAAATATAGTAACCATGTCTTAATAATTATATAGAGGGGAGACCTCTCAGATAATCAGATAATATGAGGGGTGTCCTCATTCTTCAAATGGAGTAGCTAACTCCCGAACTTGTGAAAGACGTGGATTGCACCCATGCATCAGTCACCGAACAATAATATAATATCAAATCATGTTAAATCCACTAATACGAACACGAACCTAGGATGCATCCATACGCCCCCTGAACAATATACTGGCCATAATAAATGTAGTGTGCACATAAATAATCAAATGGGGACGGTGTGGAACATCACTCGACCACACTGGAGTCATGCCATTGGTGCATCAATGACACGGCCATGTTACCTTCATGCCTAGGAAACGAACTTGGCTCGGGTATCAAACTGAAGGGTCAAAGGTCCAAATCATAGCAAAGGTTCAAATAGTCTAAGTCATCGAATCATAGTCAAAGTCCCAATATCAAAGCAAAGGTTCAAATAGTCTAAGTCATCATCGGAGGTTCAAAATCAAATGGTTCATTTAAAGTAATCTTTATCAAATGATTTTCATAAAAATGATCTTTAATAACGGTTTTCACAAAAGTAGTCTTTAAAAGTAGTTTTCATAAAAACTTAGCCAAATTCCAATTAAAAGTGGTAGCGCATATTTCATAAACATCATTTTAAAAATAGTTTTTCCTCAAAACATTTCCATGATATAATTAAAAGGTTTTCACATCTAGTTACCAAAATCAAATGAACCCTCGAAGTATCAAGTGAGTCGAATACTAATATCACAAGGTAACGAACGAATATCAAATGGATCATTATAGAGGCTCAAAGCAAAAAGAGTCATATCGAACATCAAAGTCTAAATGAATCAAACAAACGAACCAAAGTGTAAGGGAACGTAGCAATGGCTTAGGGAATCTTAAACGAATCAAGATCAATGAGTCATGAGAGGGAAAACACCCTTACTGAAAAAGGGTAGAATATCTGTACCTTATACCGCACGTGCAAACATATCTAGAAATATAAAGATCGGAAACAACTCCATCTTCAGCGAATCTACACGAATACATGGTCGTCTTATTATTAATATCCTTTTCAAATCAGATTTCTCATTTTAGTCGGCTTTCCATTTTTAGTAACTTTCCATTTATAGCAGGTTTCCAAAATTAGTAAGTTTCCATTTTTAGAAAGTTTCCTTATTTAGCAAATTTCCATAATTAAACAAATTCCACAAAGTAATTAGATTAAGTCATTAATTAAGCCTCATTATGGAAATAGGGTACATTTTAGCAAGTTACAAAAGTTTAGGGTTAATTATAACAAGTTTCCATAGCTTAGGGTTTTAAATGTAAACATTCCAAAGTTAAAGGTTTAACATGAAAATATCACAAGTTACTCATTTTAAATCATATGCCATCCAGAATTACACTTTTTACCCTTTAGGTTTCACAATTTACAATTTACACCCTTTAGTTAATTTAATTACAAAATAAACCCTATAATTACATAAATCACAATTTAGCCCTTATCCTATTAACACATCAAGCCTTTTATTTTACCAAATTACATAATATACCCTCTAAATTAATATGTGGTACGAATGCCCCTTTCAAATTTCATAATTTACAAAACTAATCCCTTTAGTTTCCAAAATCTATAATTCGAAATCATATTTATTAATAATTACGCATTAAGCCCTTTAAATATTCAAAATTACACATTACACCCTCTATATCATTATTTATTCGAATCACCTTCAAGTTTCCAGAATTTACACTTTTAGTCCCTCTATTTTTATTTAATTCCAATTCGAACACTTATTTACCAAATAAACCCTTTTCTTGCAAATTTTACACATAGCACCCTTGTATTATATTTTATTCGACAAATATCAAGTCCAAAGTATATTCTAAAAATAACCCTCAAGTTTTAGAAATTACAAAACACACCCTAAACCTTTTATTTTCTAATCGGTTTACACTTTAAATCCATAAACCCTAACCCTAATTTATCCAATCATTACCAATCATCAAGACATCATTAGGACACATTAATTTATCAGATCTAGGTCGAAAATCCAAGCCCTAATTCGTTCTATTGGTTTTTTTTTTTTTTTTTTTTTTTATTTTTCTCGTTTTCTTATTAAACCCGGTTATAAAAATAAAATCGACATGGCTAATATAGGCTACAACAAATCGAATGAGTATTTTTTCCAGTGATGTATAGATCGTATAGAGCCCAAATAAAATAGGTTTCAAACCCAGAAAATTCGTATGGTTTATTTTAGATTTTATGCACGTTTTACTCTTCAAAAATTCTAGCGATCAATTTACCTTGCATGGTTCGATTAGATTAATTTTTATGGAACATATATGATGTAAAGAACATGAGAAAAATACCAGGTGAGGATTTACACGATCGAATGAGGCGTATGAAATTTGTTCTTCTCGGCTAAACTTAAACACGAATAATTAATCAAAAACAACAAACCAAGCTTCAATGATTCGAACATCTATTTTTCTAGCCTTCTTCTAACTCCAAAGCATCCAGGAAAAATACCAAGAAAGTGCAGAAAAGTTGTGGTGATCGGTTTTGAGTTTTTGTTCTAATCGGTTAGGGTTTTGCAAATAAAAAGGAAACAAAAAGAAGAAACCGTGTATATAAAAATGGGATTAGCATGGAATTCGGCCCTAATTGCTTTGATGAGAATAAATTCTGATTTTGCAAAGATTTCTATAATTATATATTGCTTATCTCATTTTATTTGATTTTTATTTACTTATATTCAATTAATAAAAATAATAGTATGCATAATTATATAATTCGGCCATAATAATATTTTTGTGTGAGCCATTAATTTTTGTACTTTACAAAATGTTAAAATGTAGTAGTAAAAATTACTTTGCTTCATATCTTGCTCATTTCCAAAGGCTTGGGATTTATTTGATACTTTAAGTGCTTATTAATCAAAATTTAAGGTTATAGGGGCAATTTAGACATTTTGCATGTTTTGGAATTTGAGGTATTACATAAAACATAGTACCGAAAACCAGACAGACTCGGAATTGGGGAAGTCCACAAATCCGAGTGAACAATGTCAAAAGAAGACTCAACTAAAGTAGAAGAACTAACAAACGGAAGTTTCACGTGTTTGCCAAGCTGACATGCATGACAAAGCACGGGAGACTTCTCCTTATTACACGAAATAGAATTATTGGAAATAACACGACGTAGCACTTCACTTCCTGGATGTCCAAGTCGTTGATGCCACGTATACCGACTAGTGAGATAGGCTTGAGGAATAGGAGAGGGCTGCGTGACAGGGTATAGATCTCCAGTGCTATCACAGCGGAGCAACACCCGACGAGTTTGAAAGTCTTTAATTGAAAAACCAAAAGGATCAAATTCAACAGTACAATAATTGTCACAAACAAATTGACGAACGGAAATCAAATTTTTGACTATATTAGGCGTAGGCAAAATACTATGTCCAGAGTTAGTAACGGGAATAGAATGCCCGTCACCAACAGCAACAGATGAATAAAATACACGAATTAAAAACATCACTAAGATTATTGACATTATCATTAAGATGTGAGGACGCATCTGTGTCCATATTCCAATTACTTCCCTACCGGAAGTAGGATCCTGTAGAGTCCCGGCAGTAAAAGCATGTGGCAAAATAGTTTCTTGACCTGTGGGACCCACGCCCCTTTGACCTGCACCCCCATCTGAACCGGAGGACAATTCTGACCCCCTTGTGGAAGCATAGCACTATTCTGAACCGGGTAACACAAAGGACCTGGCGAACCCCCTTGAAATTGTGGAACCAGGTGACTGGGTTGTCATACCAATTTGACCTGCCGAACCCCCTTGAACCTGTTGACCCCCATTCTGAACCGGGTAACCCATTGGACCTGTCGAACCCCCTTGGATATGTTGAACCTGGTACGGTGACTGGGTTCCAAACGAACCTATTGAACCCCCTGGATAACTAAACAGTCAACCAGGTAAAGTATTCGTGGGTTGGGCCAGTGGAGTAGTGTTTTGGGCCTGAAAACCTAGTGGGGAATTATGCATAGCATAGCCTGTGTGATAATTGGACTGTTGTAAATTAGGACTAACATATGCAAGGCCACTGGTTGGTTATTAACATGCGACAGTATATTTTCACTTGACGCAGTAGACGCATTGATCCCAAGTTTAGCCAATAAACTATGTAAAGTTTGCATATCAGTGGGCGTTAAAACATTAGAGGGTATATGATTCGAGCTAGAGGGACGAGAAGTACTTTTAGCCATGATGTGATTGGGATTGTAGCAGTGAGATTGAGGAAACTAGGGCTTGTGTTGAGAAGGTATACCTGAGTTAGGGTTTAGTATGGTAGTTTATATATTATAGTATGCATGCAGTTTATGAGCGACAGTATGCATGCAAAGAAACAGAGAACGAAAAGTAACAATGAAACAAGAAGTCAACTGGTAAAAAGAGAACCAATCAATTGACTTGTAAACCAAAAACAAAACCAAACTGTCGACTGGTGATCTATATTAACCAACGATCGACTTTTTATCAAAGAAAAAACAAACAACCTGCCGACTGGTTATAACGGAAAACCAACGATCGACAATATAGCAGAAAAGAATAGCAGCGGAAAAGTGTTTAGGGTTTATGGACTCGTGATACCATGAAGGATAAAGTGTTTCGTATATTCATTACCGACTGATGAGATACATACGTGTGTATATATAAGATACAAATGGGCCTAATACTAGTTATAATCCAATACTAACTCTATAGCCCATAAACATAAACCCACTAACAATATACGACTAACACAATCAAGTTTTCATTGGAGTTGGCACATTCTTCAAGTTCTTTTTGTTTCATCACAAGAAAGGGGTTGCACATTCTTGCAGTAGTTCACATTTGCCTATGATATATACACCAGCAGTTATAGATTCAAGCTACGTAACCTTGTTTTTAAGAATATAATACTTTACACGTTTAGGCCAACTAGTCTGCATGTTTTTAGCAAAGCACACAAAATTTAAGCCTTTGAGTTCTTTTTTTGTTCTATACATCTAGGTATTCTGTCATAACTGAACGTTTTTTTATAGAGAACCGTAGAAAAGCTATTAGATTTGTGAAATATCTTGAGTCAACCTATTTGAGCCTGTAACTATTACCTAGTATTTAATATCAGCCTCACTTCCTTTTATAGATGATACCTTAGCATGTGCTCTTGGATGTCTATTTGCAAGGGGTGTTTGGGATTGCTTATTGTTAATAGATTATGCATTTTGAAAACGGATAAACTAACGTGATTATGAAACATAGTGTTTGGATTTGATTATGGTGTTTGATATTGCAATAATTAGATAATCAGTTTTTTAGGTGGTTGGCTAATCTGATTATTTATTAAGTTAATAGGTAAAATTACCATAAAAGACATTTGTATATATGATTGAATTTTAAAAACATAATACTTAACTATTATATAAAAGTAACATATAACAATTTATAATAATTAATATTTATTGAAAATACTCTTTTTTTTAGTAAGGGCATATTCGTCATCTCTGGCATGTTTTTGGCCGGAATATGTATATGTCAAAGGTATATACTTACTTGGGTGTCTTATAAAGTTGTGTCAATACTTATATGATACCCATTTCTCTTTGATCGCACATTAGTTGACTAGGCTAGCTGTGTGAATATACCATAATTGTATGCTTTTTGGTGTGTGGCGGTCAAGAAAAATGTTTTCTCTGTCAAAGTAAAATATGTAATCAAGAGTACATGATGAAGAAGACAAAGAACTTGCATTTAGCCATTTACAATTAGGTCGATATATGACATTCCCAAAAAAAGAATCAATATTACACATGTTAACCAAATCGGCTATGTGATACAAAATTTTGATAATAAAACATAGGCCCAGATATTTTTTTTTATTTTTATAATTTTGTTTATATCAAAAAGCTATAAACCTGAAAGTGCGGAACAGAAATACGGAACAGAAATTATCAAAAACTATAAAACTGTCAGAAATACAGAACAGAAACTGACAAAAAACTGTGATATACTGTCCTAAAAAGGGAATCTTTGACCAAAATAGTTGTCACCCCCTGATTTGACATCAAGGTGGAGTTTGTATATCATAGGCCTAAAACATATTCTCGAATTTAACAAGCTACTTGTCTTTCATTTCTTGGATTCATCTGCAATTCACAAGAAAACTTGTCAACATCAACCTTGACTTTCTCCACATACCGGTGCACATTTAAAAATAAATAAAGAAAAAATAAAATAGGAAAGAGTTGAAGAATACCAACTTTGACTTTCTCAACATTCTGCTTGGTCAAAGAACAAAGCTTTTAGGGTATGTTTGGCACAAGTAGGAGCTGGAGCGGATCGCTGGAGCGGGTTGCTGGAGCTGGTTGCTGGAGCATGTGGCTGGAGCTTTTTTTTACATGCTAGTACAACTAGCATTTCATTTAGTAGCTTATTTTTTTAACAAGCTCCTTCAAGCCGTGTCAGCCAAACGAGACTTATTTTCAATGGTAGCTTATTTTTCTAAAAAAAATAAGTTCATGCTACGATAAGCTCTAATAAGCTCGTGCTCCAAACAAAGCCTTAATGTATTGAATATTGATGTTTCAACACCAAAACGTAAACACCCATTCTTCAATTCATTGATCGCATTAATGGCAAAATACTGCCAGTCTTACCTTAGAAACATTTCCTTCATTTCCCACACCCTTTATAACCCAACAAGTATGCAATTAAAATACAAAAGCACTCTTCGTTATATCCCTTATAGTCTCATCACTCTTTAAAGTTAATTTGAAAGCTATTAGCTCTACATAAGTGAGCTAAAGGCACCAACATGAAGTATATAGCCATTATCAAGATTCTTATTAAACCGATCCAACATTGCATGATGTTACCTCGAGATGTAGAGGAAGGACATTTTGCTGTTGTTGCCGCCAAGTGTGAAAAACCTAAGAGGTTTGTCGTTGAGTTAAGATGCCTAAGTAATCCTAGTTTTCTGAGGCTGCTAAAGGAAGCTGGAGATGAATACGGGTTTAAACATGAAGGCGCAATTGCGGTACCTTGTAAACCTCATGAATTGCAGATGATTCTACAAGAAACAAAAGACATATATAGCTTGCTAAATTAATACATGTGAATTATTCATGCTTTTTTGTATCATATAGTTCTACATGTATATTTCAGAATCTGTTATATTAATTCTTTTTAGGAATGTCATAGAGGACCTAATTATAAATGCAACTTCTTTGTCTTCATCATGTACTCATGGTTACATATTCAAACTTAACAAAAGATCATGAAAAAACAATATCAAAGTGGGAGTGATATTATCTTTTTAAACTACAAAAAAAGAGTTCCGCTTTGTCTTGCTACGCAGATACAACAAAATGTTCATTCAGCATCAGTGTACGGTTTTGATTCTCTAAATGTGTGTAATATAATCCTATTGATCCTACATAGATACAAGTATACAACAAAATGTTCGTTCAGCATTAGTGTGGTTTTGATTGTCTGAATTTGTCAGTCAAAAGATCCTTTGGTTCGGGTTTCAAGCCACTTTCTGAAGAAAATGCCTTTAGGCGATGATTAAAAATTATAAGGTTTGCATTGATTGGAAGAGAGACCATACTGAAATTAACAAACCTAAATATTTTCCTTATTTATGTGGTACATAATGTATTAATATACGGCTACATGTAGATATCAGAAACTAACACAACTCCACAAGGGAGATAACCTAGCTGTTTTAAAGACAATCAAAATAGAGAAAGAAGTTGAAGAAACACCTCTTGATTAACTTCTTAGATAACTGGCTTGAAGCTGAATTGAGAGACAAATGATACTTTCAGTGGCTACATCCTCTTCCAAAAACAATTAATACTGAACAGTGAACACCAATGTTAAGTTGAACACTATGTTCATCTATGTAGTATTTGCAGGAATTATGTTGCACATGTAGTGGATTAAAGTAGACCATCATAACATGCCAAACTGAAAAAACTGAACCTTGTTTTTATGTTATTATTTAAAAACAGATATTGTATGTCGAGGCAACCCAATCGTCTTTCCTTTTTATAAAGACCCACCTAAGTATGTGTCCAATTAATGGTGGAAAATGGGATTTGGAAGTGGCCTATGGAGTGGGTTTCCAAATACCCTCGTGTTGTCAATATTCAAGTCCCAAATTTGATGGCCTCTGTCCCAGATAAGGTGGTGTGGAGGAATTTAGAAAACAAAGTGACTCCATTTTCAGTTAACACTGCTTGGAAAGATACTAGTATTGAGGCCGCAAAAGTTACAATGTTCTACTTTAGCGTGGTTTTCTCAAAAACATTCCTAGATATTCTCTGTTTATGGATGGCATCGCAAGGAAGATTGCTCACTCGGGATAGAAAAATCAGTTGGAACCCCCAATGCTTTGTTAGTAATCGAAAGAGATATGGATCAGAATGTAGAGAATGATGAATCTGATTAGATTTCTTATGGAATGGGAAGATATTCTTGCTGAAATGACCATGTTGCCCTGTGTAACTAGCTATGGAGTGATCAGAGGATTGTGTTTCCGAATTGCGAGCTGCAGTGTATGACATCTAGCAAGAAAGGAATTATAGGCAATTAAAAGATAAAAAAAGCTATAAGGTGGTGTATGCTCCTATTATTGATATTATTAAATTCAAGTTAATGAGATTAAAAACCATCTCCTGCAGTTTTACAGGCTAGCAGAATTTGGAACTTGGATATTTTAAGTTCTAATTGCCACATGAATTAACTCTATTTGATTATAGCATGGAAAGTTGGAGCAGACAGTTTGATGAATGGCAGAAATATGGTTTTGGTGGCTGTCATCCTTGACTTGATTCTAGTGAGTCATGTAAGATGGGACTACTTCATGTCAAGTTGAGGATGGCAGTGTTATAAAATGTGCTTTATATGTTATTTGATCTGATGGTTATGTCTATTTCATTGTATGTCTTTGCAGCTTGTTTGTTGTGGCTGTAAGAACCTTCGGTATAGTAACGTGGGTCTCGGCGTTATGCCCACGTGGACCACGTTAAGAGCAAGTTATTACACCGTTGTTGTGTGTTATGTTGTGGCGTTGCCTCGCACGTTACTATGGTAACGTTGCGTTAAGGTTGAAATGAATAAAAAAAAAAAATTTACCTTTTTGGCCCTTAACGTTACATAAGAGAGTGAATGGGTTGATTGTATGTGTGTTAACTGTGTGTGTGTCAGGTGTGTGTTGCATAGAGAAGAAAGCTATCCTTTTTTTTTTTTTTGGGCTGCTTGACTTTGTGTGCTGCTGGGCTTTAGTAGTTGACTTTGTTTGATGTAAATTGTATGCTAGTTAATGTTACAGGCGAGTTGTAATTACAAAAGGGGTTACTTTTGATTTTTTTTTTTTAGTTTTGTATTTTTTTTAAATGTTATTTATATTTTTTTAAATGTTATGTTGTTTATTAAATTAAGTATTAGTTTAGGGGTTGAATTTTTAATTTTATTTTTTAAAGAAAAGTGGGGCCCAAAATGTTAAGTTATGGTTGAGTTATGATAAAGGGTGTTTTTTGTGAGTTAATGTTAAAATGTTAAAGCTGATGTGGCGCTGACGTGAAGCTGAGTTATGGCATAACCCAAGTTATATGATACCAAATTGTTTGTTGTGGCTGTAAGAACCATGAATATAAGGAAGTCAGTATGCGTATTTTTCTAATTGCGTTGCTTAGGCTTAGCGGGTAAGTGACATCTCCTTGAACACTGAATTGAAGTTGATGTTCTTGTGATTTATAATACATTCTCCTTTACATCAAAAAAGCATTTATATAGTTTCATGAATCCAACTCTGGTCAAGACACATCCAGGATGACAGAAATACCCTTGCGAAATTTGAAAAGTCAAAATCTATTTGATGAGGCGCGAACATGTTATTTGTAAAAGTTGTATTTTCAAAAAGTCAAGGGCATATCTATCATCAGCCTAGTTTTGGCTGTAATATGCATAAATCAAAGATCTACATTTTTGGCTGTGATATGCATCAATCATAGATATACACTTCTTTGTGGGTTATAAAGTTATTTGTAAAAGTTGTATTTTCAAGAAATTCAAATGTAATGGTCACCAACTTCTTTACCGCCAACTTAGCGTCACGTTATCTTTTCACTCCACCACCAAACATGTCTAGTAATAACACCAACTTCACCACCCAAGCATACACCATATTACACTCGGTCTTATGATCTCTCCCAATTTGATAACCATTTTACGTTGACCATATATCCTAATAATCAAGGTTGCAAAAATCGCGAATCGGTAGTCGGGCGGTCGACCACCTTGTAGCTTGTAATCGGTCTAGGCGTGATTAATCGGATTGACATTTCTGGCAAATTTTGGGTATTTCCGGTAAATTTTGTGTATTTCCAGCGTGTTTTAGGTATTTCCGGCAAGACATTTTTCTAAAAAACAACTTGTAATAGATTTAACCAGTTACTATAAGTGATCAAAATAAGTTTATGGTGAGTTTTGGGTACTTCTGTCAAGATTTGCAGGTTTCCAGCAATTTTGACCACCATTGATCGCCGTTGACCACGCTTGACCTATTTGTTTGACCCAGTTACATAAATCGGCAAGGTTGGTGGCCTTGTAGTGCCTAGGCAGCGATTAATCGGCCTTGTAGACTTTTTTTGCAACACTGCTAATAATGACTAAGGCTAGTAGTGTGGATATACTAGAATCCTTCGATTTTTTTTAATGCTTCATCCGTCTAGTGGCACTCAAAAGGATGTTCTGTGAATCTGTGATCTTTTGTCGAAGTAGAACACGTATATAAGACTGCATGATAAAGAAGACAAAGAACTAAGTCATTAAGTCAACTAACATTTACACTTAGGTCTCTATATGACACTCCTTAAAAAAAAAAATCAAATAATCAGTATTGCACATTTTGACATATACATGCAATCAACTACTCGTATGTGATACAAAAATGGTATGAATAATACATAATTTCTAATTTAACGAGCTACTTGTGTTTCATTTCTTGTAGAATCGTCTGCAATTCATCTGGTTCACAAGGGATCTCAATGGCGCCTTCATGTTTGAACCCATATTCATCTCCAGCTTCCTCTAGCAGCCTCAAGAAACTAGGATTTCTTAGGCATGTTAACTCCACCACAAACCTCTTCGGCTTTTGACACTTACCAGCAACAACAACAAAATGTCCTTCCTCTACATCTTGAGGCATCATCACGCAATGCTGCATTGTCTTAATAAGAATCTTGATAACAACTATATACTTCATGTCCGTGCCTTTAGCTCACGTATATATACCCGAATGTTTGAACTCAATAGTTATAACTTATAAGTTCAGGAATCAGTGGACAATGCAGAGCTAATTGCTTTCAAATCTAGTGTAAAGAGTGATGAGATTATACAGTATATCGGAAAGTGTTATATATATGTATTTTAAGACATAGTTTTTGTTATAAGGGGTGTAGAAAACATAGTTTTTGGGTTATAAAGGGTGTAGAAAATGAAGGGGAAGTTTCTAAAATGGGACTCAGACTATTTTGCCATTAATGGATAGTTGAAAACTTGAAATGAAGAATGGGTGTTTGTGTTAAGCAGTTGCAACATCCAAGCATTAAAAGCTTTGTTCTTTGACCAAGTGGCGAGTGGAGAAAGTCAAAATTGGTATTCCTCGACTCTTTCCTATTTTATAAGATAGAATTTACATTATTAACCGATTGTATCATTAAAATCAAATAATATACAATTTGCACAAATAATTAAAAATTTAGATGTATTATGATTTATATCAAAACAGATAAGTAAGATTTATGTCAAAGTCCCGTGCATGAACATGGATATATAACCGGTATTAATTTAAACGAAGTTGATATTCAATTCCATCGATATCAATTATCGACGCATTATCTATTTTCATTTAAGGGACTCTTATCATGAATCATGTATCAATTCATTCACTTATGCTAGCCTTCCAGGATTGGCCCGGTAAAAATTTGGACTAACGACGGCATAGGAAAACTTAAAACTCCCTGTCCACTTTGTTTGTAAGTTGCAACTTGGACTTTACGTTATTCCAAAATAACGTACTCATCTTCTTGTCAAGCAGATAAGTTAAACAACAATGGTCTATATATCTTATCGTTATTCTAGCACTTTTGAGAAAGTTATATACTGAATCGAACGTAATCTTGACCCACAACGGAAGCACAATTATAGACAATGTAACAATTATAAGAAAAACTAGTTATAGAAATTCAGATCAAGAAGACAGAAGACGCTATAAAAATTGTACTAAAAAGTCGGCTCACATAACCCGTAAAAATGCTAACTTGTCCAACCATTTTTTCTTTTCTTAACAAAGCTTGAAAGTGAGATCACATTCTAAACGGCTATTCCAGTTGATAAGGGATTCCAAACAAGAAACAATATAAAAACATCATGCACAAAGTTAGCACAATGCCTATGGATGGTTGGTTGGCTCAAATGTGAAACTCGAGATATAACCACTATCTCCACGTCAGCGTCACATTCTTTCTCTTCCCATTACCTTTACCCTTTAGTGGTAACAAACATTTTTATTATTTACCTTATAGCTATACATCACTTAACCACACACATGCCACTACAAGAACTAATATCGTCCCTAAATAGCAAAGACATCGTCCCTAAGTAATTTAGGGATGAATGTCGTCCCTATTTTTTTCGTCACAAATGTTTTGTCACTAAACAATTTAGGGACAACATCCTCAATGCATTTAGCGACGAATTTCAGGGCCCACTTTTATTCAACACAAAGACTTACGAGAGCGTGGGCCATAGCAACTTAGCGACGAATGTCGTCCCTAATAAATTCCCAAATTTAAAGTTTTTCGATTTTAAATAAAACGTAGACTTTCAATAAATTAATTTGAATAATTTAGCGAGGACATTGTCGTCCCTAATAAATTCCCAAATTTAAAATTTATGATTTTAAATAAATTAAGAGTTAACTACTTTTTTTTGGTCCTTTTGGTTTGGTAGGTGTTTCTTTTTTGGTCATTTTTTCAAAAAGTTTTGGTTTTAGTCCAAAAGTGATACTTTTGTTTCACTTTCAGTCCAATTCCGTTAACTCCGTCAAATACGGCTGCTGCCACCTACATTTTATTATCAAGTGAGGGTAAATGGGTCTTTCTATGTTAATTTTTATGGGTTTTTTTTTTTTTTTTTTTTTTTTTTTTTTTTTTTTTTAACCTAAAATCCCTCCCTCTATTTAATACATAACACGAAACAATTTAACCCCAAATAATCACACACCAACAACGTATCCCCTTAATGATGCTTAGGTGCAGAGAGTGTAATGACGTTTCTTTTGTTGTTTTGAACGGGTAAGCAATGAATCCTTTATTTTTTGCACATTTTTTAAATGTAACCTAATTTTGCAATTTCTATTTGTTTAGGTATCAAATCATGGGTTTATTGATTGGTATGATCCACCTATTTGTCAACGTTCTATGGCATTTATTCCAAAATCGTGTTGAAACAAGAAGGTTGAAGATGTTGTTATTGTTTACTTGGGTGTTTTTCATTGTATTTTATCTGGTTAAATGATGTTAGGGATCAGTTAGTTGGGAAGTTATTGTAATGGCAGTCTTTTGACTTTTGAATGTAACAGTGGTGAATATGAAGTAAAATTGTTGTAGTTGCGAAGTTAATGTAATGGCAGTGTGTCTACTCAATTATCAATGCTACCTTTTTTTTGGTTGTTGAATTAATGGCAATGTGTTTGTATTGATTATGTTAGTTAGATTTTCAAACATGTCAAGTAAATATAATAAAGTCTTACATTACATAGTTGACATACCAAAGTCAAACAAGCAACATAACAAAGTCTTAAATATTGGCGGTGTGTGCTAACATGAAACAAACATAATAAGTGTTAAATACCAAATTCTTACATAGTTGACATACCAAAGTCAAACAGACAAGTGAACACCAACATAACAAAGTCTTGCATTGTTTACATACCAAAGTCAAACATAATAAAGTCTTACGTAACAAAGTTTGAAATAAAGTACCATAACAAAGTTTGACAAACCAGAGTCAAACATAACAAAGTTATCAATTCAGTGACACAAAACACAAAACTCAAACATAACAATGTCTAAAACATCAAGTTCATTCCTGAACCATTTTACCTTTACCATTTACAGTCTTTTTTCTTGGTGATTTCTTGGTTGCAGTAGGCTTTGTTAAGCTTGGCCTTGCAGAATTCTTTCTGGGTGATTGCCTGGTTGGACTTGAAGATGCTTGGGATGGGTTAACTGTTGCCCCTCTTTGACCTTTGCAAGATCTGCTGTTATGACCTAATTCCCTACACTTTTTGCAAGTAACAGTCTTCCCTTCTCTACTTAGCTTCCCCTTTTTCACTAAACCATCATATAGCTCGGCTGGACTTTTCTTCCTTTTCCTTCTTGGTCTACCAACATGAGGGTGATAATCTGGTGGTGTTAATGTGATTGGGCTTGGTGATTTCTCCCACATGTCTGGTCCTCTACATGGCATTCCTTTGAGCTCCCACTTATTACATGAGTAAGTCCTCTGATTCATGTTTACAACACACTGCTCTCCATAAGGACCAGATACTTGATATAAATATCCTCCATTCAATGTAACAGTGAATTGAGCAGCCTCCTTTTTAATGAGATTGAAAATCTTTGTGGCATTAGGTGTAAGAGGTCCATTACTCTTGCTGATCAATTGCTGCATAATGACTATCCTTTTCATGAGATAGTGTCTAATGAATTACAAGCAAGTGATGATGGGCTTATCCCTGACATCCAATAGTTGCCTGTTGAGAATCTCACACATATTGTTCAAGAGAGCATTACAATTAGGTCTTCCTGAAATGACAATGTCATTGACAGTGTATTAGTTAAGAATATCAAATGACATTAAATTGGTTCATATTCTTAAACTACAATATACATTTAACTGCAATATATGGATGAAAGTGCATATTTTTAAACTGCAATATACATACTAGAGAAATGAGACCTGGCCCAATGCTGAGGTGGAATCAACTTCAGCCAATCATAAACCTCCTTATTGGTTCTTCTATATTCTTCCATGTTTCTTTCAAACAATATCTATGTTCAGCTGTTGGGAACATTTCATGCAGAGCAGGTATAAGCCCCTGTCTAATACCGGAAATTATAGAACATGTCAAAAGACCAAAATGCCCCTACTGCTTTAAAATTTAATTAAAACTTATATAAGTGCCTAATAAATTACAAAACCTTTGTAATTAAACCATATATGACATAAAATAATTATAAGGCATCATTTAAATATTTGTACATGACTTAAAAATATTTGGACCCCCTAAAATTCATAAATACCGAAAATTAAGTATAAGTTATTTAAAATTTAATTAAAATATATTAAATATGGATATATATCAAGAAAATTTGGAAATACTCAATCAAAATTCAAAATCTGGTTTGGTTACCTATTTTGGCCGATTCTCAAGTCCCTCCCCCCCTAAGACTCGGTAGTTTTCAAAGTTATATATTTGGTATATTTATTTCTTCCTTTTTCTCCATATCGAAACCCAAATCACCCAAATAATTCTCTCCTTGCTCTTGCGAATTTCTGGAAGTGAACCATCATTTTTCCTGTGTTCTTAAGCATCTCAAGAAGCCTAGAAAAATAGCCTTACGAATTATAGAGGTCGGATTGGCTTGGTGTCGAATTTTCTGTTCTATTCCACACGTAAGGTAAAAACTCCCTCATAATTCATTCGATCCATGTAAAATTCATTCTACATTTTTCCCATGTCCCTCACATCATATATGATCTGTGAAAAATAGTTTTGAGGTCGTGCCTTGCTCGATTCGCTCGTGGAGAATTTATTGTCAATTCGTGAGGTATATTTCCAAATAATCCATTCGAGCCCTATAAAATTCGTTTAGCATTTTTCTCATACTCCTTATAATGTATATACTCTGTGAAAAATGGTTACAAGGTAGGGGGATCATTCGTTTGCTCGTGGAGGAAATTCTTTGTGTCGATTGCCTATTGTGGGATAATATTCATTACGCTCATTCCACACGTTCAAATATTGGTTTGGTATTTTTCTCATGATCTCTATATCATATAAGCTTCATGAAAAATATTAGAATCGAATCATGCATGATCCATAATTAATTGGTGAATTAAACCTTAAGAACGAATTTAAACCTTAAATAATTGCATACGAATTTTCATGGCATGAAATCTATTTTATTTGGACTCTATATAATACATATGATCTGAGAAAAATAATAATTCGAATTATGGGAGTCTATTTGAGTCGTGGCATAATTATTTTAAATTCGGATTTTATAAAATAAAAGAAAAGAAATAAAATAAAATGGGAACCCTATTGTATCGATTAGGGTTAGGGTTTGTGACATGATATTCTGGTCATTTAAGGAGTTTAAGGTTGTTAGTAATCATGGGGTAATGATTGAGAAATTATTTTAGGGTTTTGTTTGATTTTGTTAATTACCGATTTTAAGAATAAAAGTAAAGGGGGTGTTTTGTAATTCTTAAAACTCATGGGATATTTTTTTAAGTTATTTGAGACCTGGTATAATTCGTATAAAATATTAAATGAGGGGTCCATATATAAATTTTGTATTTAAAAGGTTAAATGGGTAAATATATATCATTTTATAAACGAGTCGGGCGATGGTCGGCCGCGTTGCGGCCTCGCGGGTTTTTTGCTATTTTTTGAATGTATATATGTTTCTGAATATATAACTATGCAAACCGTTGAATATAAACATTCAGAGGATTATAATCATAGTAACTTTTACAATATCTCCTTTTTTTTTTTTTTTAATGCGCCGCATCTATCAATTCTCGAAATTTTTTTCTGGAAAAAGGACTTCTTTTACAAAAAGTCGTCAACTCCAGGGGTATTTTTTGCCAATTTGTGAAAGTTTATTTAGGGCCGAATGTTATGTAGGCGCAGTTACTGTAGCAGCATTAACAAAAAGGTGTTGACCAAAAAAAGGTGGGCCGTTCCTTATTGTAGCAGCATTAACAAAAAGATGCTGGAGCAGCTTAATATGGGCTGAAAAAAAAACGTAGTCCAACACTGTACGTTACTGTAGTTTGAACGACACCGTTTTAAATGGTGTATAATATATATATATTAATTATTAATCCGATTTATAATTAATTAAACTTGAGGGACTAAAAATGTAATTTCTGGAAACTTGAAGTTATTTTGAGTAAATAATAATATTAAGAGTGTTTTGTGTAATTTTGAGTATTTATGGGGCTAATGTGTAATTATTATGAATTTATGATTTAAAATATAAGTTTTATAAACTAAAGGGACTATAATGTCATTCTGAATAAAATGTGTATTAAATCAGTAACTTGAATTATTTTCACTTGATACCCTTGAAATTGATGAAATTACAATTAAAACCCTGAACTTTGTGAACTTGTCATAGTTAACCTTAGACTTCTGTAACTTGTTAAAATATACCTTTATTCCATTATAATCTCTGAGTAAGGACTTAATCTAATCTGAAATGATAATATCTGTTAATTCTGGAAACCTGCTAATTATGGGAAGTTACTAAATCTGGAAAGTTACTAAAAATAGAAAGTTACTTAAAATGGAAAGGTAAACTAAAAGTAGTAATCCGAATTGGAATCCTTTGTAATTCCGTCTTCTACTCCTTTAGGTGCGAAGAAGGAGAAGTCATGATCTGTTCAGTATTTATTTGCTTATTTATTTTCTGCACTGCTAATAAGGTACAGATATTCTGCCCTTCTCGGTAAGGTGCCTTCGTACTCATGATTTTCTGATTTCTGACTCATCATAGGATTTCCCTAAGCCATTGCTATGTTCCCTTTTGCTGTGAACTCTTGATATGACCTTTCTGATATTGAATCTTTCTGATACTGAACCTACTGATACTGAACCTTTCTTATATTGAACCTACTGATATTGACCCTTCTGTTACTGAACCATCTGATATGAACTTTCTGATATACTGAAATGGATATTGACCTTTGAAACTAAACTGAATACTGATACTTGACCACTGACCCACAGTTTGATACTACGAGCCATAACTAGTCATGAGGGTTTCATGTCCATGTCATTGATGCACCGATGGCATGACTCTAGGGCAGGAGAGTGATGACCTGTTCCGTCCCTTTTCTGTATTTTATTTGGTGTGTTGGGAGGTTTATGGCCACCAGGGGCGTATGGATGCATCCTAGAACTGTTACTGTTACTGATTACTGATTACTGTTATTACTGGTGACTGATGGTGTGTGCGATACACGTCTTTCACACTACTGGGAGCTAGCTACTCCAATTTACTGATTGAGGACTCCCCTCATATTTACTGATTACTGAGAGGTCTCCCCTCTATATGGCTACATGATGATACTGTTACTGTTACTGTTACTGGGCTCGTAGAGGATTACTGTTTCCTACACTTTATACCCTTGTACTTCTCATTACTGTCACCTTTTCTTATGCCATAACTCTGATTGATTTGTATTTCATTTACTATTCATTATTCTGTATTACTGCTTGTTACCGTTATATCTGTTCACTGAGCTCTCGTAGCTCAGCCGCATTTCTTTTCCTGCGGCAGGTTTTAGTAGGAAGCTGGGAATGGGTGGAGAGTACCTTGGACTTAGAAGACTTGATAAGCTACTTTTGGACTTAGAAGTGATTAGAAGTTATTATATTTCAGAATTAGTATTTGCACTTGTAACCTTGTAAATTTCCGTATTTCATTGTAACCTTTGAGATTTCTTGTATTACTAAAGATGTATGCTTTGTTTTGATCTGATATGAAACCATTGTTGTGATATCTTTACCCTTGTCGGGTTGGGGTGTTACACCCTGTCACAAAAGGGAAGTTATAATCAAGTGTATAATGTTATAAAAGATGCAAAGCATGAATAATTTTAAAGGAAAAATAAAATACAATTACTTAGTACCTTTTGTCTATCTGTCACAAAAGTGAAGTTTGAGTTTTTGAAAAGGTCCAAGTCATCTCCTCGACAGTCTAGAAACGACCTCCAAGAGTCTTTGGTTTCAGACTCAACCACTTCATAATCCAAGGGGTATATCCCAAGATCTGTCCTGATTATGGTCTAAACATGAAACACCCATCCAGACCCAAGAGATCTCTCTTTTCAGCTTTAAATCCACTTTTTAAACTGCCCAAGCAAACATAGATTCTTCTGAATTGCCTTGTGTAACTATCTACCTCACATGTTCTTTCCACATCAATCTTTATTGTAGTGTCTTGATTTTGTTGTTGTAATTCTAAGGCATAATCTTTTAACCTAGCATACTGTTGGATGTAATCTCCAGAAACCCTCTCCCGTACCATTTGTTTTGCCCAAAACACCTTTGCTTTTGAAACCCCTAATTCATTTTTTTTTTTTTTTTTTTTTTTTTTTTTTTTTTTTTTGTAGTTGGTCTTTTAAAGCAGCTAAGGGTAACTTAGGGTTTGGTTTAATTGTTTCTTCAACTGTTTTGGACATAAACTTAGTTGTACAATTTTCACATTTCTTGTTTGTAAACATGTATGGGTATTTTCAAAGACTTTCACCCGCCAAGATTCTTCTTTTAATCTTGAACAGCGGAGCAGCCATGGACAAGACTGAGCATCTTTAATAGTTACTTTATCAATTTTTTGTAACCAAAAGTTTGCCCAACATAAAAGTTTTCATTGTAAATCTGCCTATCAATAGGTTTGTGTTTTTTTTGCTCGTTCATCTTTAAGGTTTTTTTCCCATTACACTCGAGTTCATCTGAGTCACTAGCACTTTCAAAATCCTCCAAGTCTACTTGTTAAGCTCGTTCATCTTGTTCAGCTCGTTCATCTTGTTCAACTAGTTCATCTGGAGCCTCATTACATCCTACCCACTCAACATTAGCATCAGTGTGCTTCCTAAAATCATCCATATCTACCTCAACATCATCAATCTTATTCTATAAGTCCACATCAAAATCACTATCTTCACTGTCATAACTCTCTTCACTACCATCACTATGTTGACTGTGATCACTAACTACATTATCTGTCTCATTTGGTTCACTAACATTAGGATTATCATTTGGGTCAGTTTGATTAGGCATAGCACTTGATTCCCCATTTCATTATCTAGTTCACAAAAGAACGGATTAAAGTCATCTCTAAAGTCAGGATTCTCATTTGGGTTAGTTTCTTTAGGCATATCAACTGGGTGTATAACATAGAACTCAATGAGTTTAAAAATATCAACATACTTTATCAACTCCAAGACATCAATATCATTGCTTAAGGAATAAAGACCACTATCTAAATTGCCATTTGGAATTTTATAACAATATTGCATAGAGGGATTGACATAACCTAAGCCTGCTAACATACTTGTTACTTCAACTACTGAAAACCCATCTGCATCAATTTGATCAAACCAATTTACCTTTCTACCATTGTAGACACGATTTGGTACGCTAGTAAAGAAACCACCATGGTGTATATCTAGTGAAAAAACACTTGGAAATTTATCTGTTGCAATAAAATACATGATTGATCGATTCAACAATGACAGATATGTAAAAACATTAAACCCCCAAAAAAGCATAAACCCTAAATTACAAAAAATAAAACTTACGGTATACGTGGTAATGTGGTATGGATCAAATGTACGACCATCAGGTCTCAAGACCCATTGACAAAGGAAAATTTAGCGTTCTTATTAGCTTGCAATTAGGGTTTTTTTGTTTGAGAGAATTTGATTGGTTAAAGGACTTTCAATTAGCAGGAAAAGGAAAAGGACGAACACACCTTTGTGTAAATATAATAAATTAATCAATCCCTCATGTGTTTCTTATGTGTATGACTTTGTTAACGGAATCGTTAAAATTGGACTAAAAGTGGAACAAAAGTATAACTTTTAGACTAAAACCTAAACTTTTTGAAAAAATGGACCAAAAATGAAATACCCACCAAACCACAAGGACCAAAAAAGTAGTTAAGACTTTTAATAAATTAATTTTAGTAATATGTGCGACGACAAAGACGTCACTAATCCTTTTTTATTTTATTTATTTTTCAATTTAGATCATTTACAAAATGAAAAAATAAATTAAATCATTTATTTTGCAACAACAAAGTCGTCACTAATCCTTTTATTATTATTATTTTTATTTTTTATTTTATTTTTTATTTTGCAATTTAAAAGATTTGTTGACTTGGTCTTACCACACTTTGCGACGACGCTACATGTAGGCCCCATGTTTTGTGTTTGACTAAAAGCCTGTGTTGAAAAAAGTGAGCCCCTCGCAATTTAGTGACAACAATGTCATCGCAATAAAGGGTAGCCAAAAGTTTTTATTGTAGTAGCGTATCCCGCTTAAAACACACAAATATTACAACACAATCAAACACACAATTTCTCTTTTTAACAATCACCACCGGTTTGCTATGACTCGTCATCCTACATAATTGATATAAGATGGCTAATGTTAGATAATGAAGCCCCGTAGGTTATGATTTCATTGATGCACAATATACAAAGATAACCCTAGACCCACAAATGGGCTTTGATTTATTAATTTATCGTGTAATACTCTTCCGCAATTCGATCGACGAAATCGCTAAAGCTCGAATTGGAAGAAAAAATTTAATTAAAAGCATGAAGTTAAACATTAAAAACAAAACTAAAGATAGTTAACCATTAACGCCATAAAAACATAATTTGTTGATTAAGAATTCTGGCAGCAAGTGGAAGCAATTTTTCAAGCAGAAACAAAGGCAAATTAGTAGCAAAAGCAAATAACATATTTGTTAATGAAGACATTCGACAACAAACGGAGATTAATTTTTATCATGCAGCATCAGCAAAAGCAAATAAACAAAAATAAAAGAAAAGCATAGACTTATTTTATTTTTATTTTTGTTGAAAAATGAATAAATGATAGATGGTTAGGGTTTGACGGGGTGAGATGACGAGGCGGTTCATTACGCTTTGGTCTTCGGAATGATTTTGGAAGCCACCGAAGTCTAACAAGGAGCTTCACTATTGAAGACGAAATCATTATGAGCTAGCCACATAAGCCATAAAGCACAAGGCAAAATTTAAATTCAGTTGTGGTTTTGGATTTAAAAAAAAAAAAAAAAGAATATTGGAGAAATTGGTAAGAACTGAACAAGTTAGGTGCATATGCTCAAAAGTCGCTTTGGAGTTACTCGATTTTTAGCCAATGTAGATCCTATGGATAATGACATTTTACCTTTCATAATAACCAACTATCGTCATCAAGTCATTTTTTGTATTTCGACTATCGACCCCTACCTCAAACAAATAATTCTGATAGCAACTCAAACGATTATTAGTACGGTCAATTTATTGTGGCATCATACCATCATCATAGCATAATAATGATTCGTACATAAAAAGAACAAAAGTTAAATCTATATGCTTAGTTATATTATAGAATTAAAAGATTCTATACAAAATAGGAAGGATCATGAAATGGTGAAAGCAAATGATACTTGTTTACTCTTTTTTCGACTGGAAATCGCCATTTACATTAGTAAGTTAATAAAACAACACTTTGAGCTATTTATCTTAAGGTTGTATTAAAAGTGTTAAGAGAGCTACTAGGTGTTGTGTCATAGGAGCATGTTATAACGCCGTCACGTCAGCTTTTACCTTATAGGACATCTATTATAAGGTTGTATTTAAAGTGTTAAGACTTACATGTATTACTTGCACACTGAACATGTAATATATAACTATCTTTGAATAAGTTCACTCAATCAAACTAACTATGAATACTTTTGTTACTTAACCATAAACATAGCCTGAACGTCTGTTTTTAATTATTCCATGCATAAAGAAAGACAGTTTCTTACAAAACAAAGTCTACTCAATAATACTTTAGTACTGACTCTATCATAATCCCTCTCAATCCCACATGGCTCAGCAGCTCGCAACATATATATGTTAAACTTATGTTAGTGCCTTAGTGGTAACAACATGATTTAATCAGGTACTATATGATGTCACTAATTTTTTCTAACACAAGAAATGGATATTTAGAAAGAGTGACCGTATATTTAGAAAGAGGGATAATCATTGTGCGTTGAGGTCTTTGTCCTAGCGGTATGAATGTGACTCCTTAATCAATAGATTGCGGCTTTAAATCACAACTAGCTAGAACACATGTACACAGATAATTATGCTATCAAAGGGTACTTAATTATTTACAGGTTAGTACCAATCATTTTTCAAATAATTACTCCCAAATGGATTTTGTAAAACATGACGTCCACATGTGAAAATATACCAGGGTAAAAAGTTTTACTGTCCCTCACTTATCTTCTATAAATCCAACAGTTTTTGTGAACGAACCAGTTCCACATACTATGGATTCATATTCATCAACAAATATGCAGTACTACCATGCACCAGAAGAAGATTGCCAAAATTTCCCTTTCTTCTTTCACCTCATAATCGTCATCTTCATCCTCGCTATTTCTCAAGTACCACCCATCATATTCGTCATCATTCTTCTTTACCTCATGTGCTACAAAGCTCTCACAACTTTATGAAGGCAAGAAGTTTGATTAAGGATGAATGCTATAAATGATTAACTTATTTTTCCTAGAGTATCGATGTGGAAAACCTACATTTTCAGTAACTAATCATGATCAACATACAGTAATTTCCTTCTTAATATGATAAACTAACTTTGCTGACAAGTCAACATCCAAAAAATTAGCAACCTTTGCCACGTAAGCAAAGTGTATCTTCTTGAGACGGAAATTGTTGTATGTTGATCATGATTAGTTATGGCAAATGTAGGTTTTCCACATCAATTCTCTGAGAAAAAAGAAATCAATCATTTATAGTCCTCCGATCCCAGTGATTCTTTTTAAGTTTCATGTTATGGCATTTTAATCAGGAGCATAATATTGTCTTATTAATAACTTCTATGATATTGGTTAATGAATGTAATGATATTATGCAATTATGTACTCGGAAGCACCTGTACTTTTGGTTACTAAATTATTTTGTAGATCTATTTGAGCGAATGTTTACTTATTGTTGCAAGCATGAAGGATATTTTTGTATGAAAGGTCGTACCTTTACATCTTGATCATCATATATCTAACCTCCTATGCATCGTTTCATGGATAATTTGGTTGTAAATTTTCGTTTTCGTATGAGGTCTTCTTAGCCCTTTTGTTTAATAGGGTTTGTTGATACAAAAGTTGGGCGTTCCTTGTTAAGACTCCTGTTCTCGTACCAATTATATCTTAATGCTCGATGGAACCTGCGCACTAAGAAAAAGAGCAAACACCGTTAGGCTTATCGAGGGATTGTCTCCCCCGATTATCCTCCGGCGTGAGAGTAAGTAATCGAAGTTTAGGGTTTAGTGAAGAGTTAGGGTTTTTAGTAGATCGTACATTTACCGAGGGCTTGGGTGCCCTTTATATACATATGAAACCCTAGTAGGTTTCGTGTCCCCTACTCCTCGGCGCATTCGCCGACATCGGATATTTGGTATATATCTCCTTTAATTAGGAGATACTCCATATCCAATCCGAAAATAACTTTGGGCTTGGACCTTGTAGGCCCAAGCCGTATAACGGGTAGTCCAGTTATTGCCATAGCGCCCCACACGTAGTGGGCTTAAATATTAGTATTGTTTACTAATCGGGTCCGTGACCCGGGTATAGACTATACGTCATCATGTCCCCCCAGTCTAGTATGCGCAGGGTAAAACCCGCGGATGCTAGACTAAAGTCGTGTCGAAATTATTCCCTACGCGTACGCGGGAAGATTTCAAAAATATACCGCCAAAAACGCACGTATGATGTATCTAGTCCAAAAAAGTGCAATTCGGGTACCTCGGGAAGTGGAGAGGCTATCCACTTGTTCTGTACCGTCACGTCTCCCAGCCACATGATTTGAGTTAGTGGGATACACGTGTCAATCATCTGTGGTGGGTGGAAAACTATATAAACTATCGCCTCCATTCACTGTGATATCCACAGTTAAAAAATCTCATTTCCACCATTTTTATATCTTCGAATCTGCTATCAAGAACAATAATTTGAAGGTAATAGCGCGTGCGCACAGTCTGAAACACAAAATGGTGGCGCAACTTCATGACTTCACTTCTAACATAACCGAAGATGAACTGAATCAGTTCACCTCGGATTATTTTATCCCCTTGGGTCTGCACCCAGAGGTACCAGGTCCCAATGACACCATCGCGAATTTCCCCGTAGGGAAGGTGGGGTTATATACGCGCTTTTTCGAGTGGGCGAATCATCGCGTACCCATATCCGTGCTATTAAGTGATATACTTAATTATTACGAGCTCCACATCTCCCAGTTGCATTGTATTGGTGCTGGGAAGATTGCCAATTTTGAGGTGAACTGTCGCTTGTTAGCGATTCACCCGACCCTCCAATTATTTCGCGCGTTCTATCACGCGACGTGGTCAAATGGGTGGGTTACCTTCTCTAAGCGCGTAGGCAAGTTACAATGCTATGTGAAGAAGGTAGATAAACTCGCGGACTGGAGGGAGAAATTCTTTTGGGTTGACGCCGCCGTCTTTCCTTCCAATTTTCCATTTTACACCCGTGCCAATCTGCCCAAGGATGAGCGCCCCCCCGAGACGTGGTATAACGCGGATCATGCGGCGATCATTGATGAGAACCGCCTTCCCATTAAGCCATATCCAGAAGCGTTCCTGGTGCACATGGGCATCAGTCGCAACTATTTCGAGCATGAGACAGAGGTTCCCACATTCTTGGATGCGGATGGCACGGGTGGGTGCTCCTTCTGTCATCTTACTGTCGTTATTAATGTAAGCGTTTCTTTGTTTCCATACTTTATGTAACTTGCTTCTTTTTGTCAACTTTGTACGCAGAGATGGATCTGTTTGCGGTTGTTAACTTGGAGACACCGCGTTCCGTGGCAGTGGGGGTGCGTCCTCTGGGGGATGGAGAGATGACCATTCTGGAGAGGACGGCAGGGCGCGTCGTGGACTTGGTTATTCCAGAGTCTGAGGGCTCCCCTGATGTGGTGTTAGCTGTGCCGCTACAGGGGGTGGCTCATCCTGTGCAGGAGGTTCCTGACACTGCGCAGCCTCTTCCCAATGAAACGCTGATCGATTTAGAGGAGACTGACAGTGAAATGGAGGAGCGCTCCCCACTGACGCGCAAGAGAGCGCATAGTGGTAATGGTGAAGGGTCTTCCAAGAGGCCGCGACCTGAGGCTGAGGAGAGCCCATCTTTTACCGAAGTGCAGATGAAGTAAGTATCTTAGTTATTAGTTATGAACTTTTGTCAAGTTATACTTTATTCTAACTTTGATTCTTCGTGTCCTCAGTGTGGATGCTGAGAAGTTTGGTGGGAGTACGTCCATGCCTGAGATTGAGAAGGACGTGTCCTCGTCTCCTCCCCCCATGTAAGTATTTTTTAGCAATCCCTTAGGATTTTGTATATGCGTGACTGTTTTTCGTGCGCTGACATTGCTTCTTGATCTTTCGTGCAGTAAACAGCCTGTGGAGGACGCTGGCGTCATAGATGGGAGTGCGCCCCCCAAGGTGAGTCCCTTTGATGTGCCTTCACCAAGGGGTATTGGAGAGGAGTTAAGTCCGTTTGACTCTACGATGGAGGAGCTGGCCTCCATCGCTGTACGTCAGTCTGAGCTGGTGGCGCAAGCCAGGGTGTGCCAGTCCGAGGAAGTTTCTAGACTGCAGGCGCGGTTAGCGTCTGTTCAGGCTGAATTAGCAAGCTCTAAAGCTGAGTAGCTGAGCTCCAAGGCTAAACTGGAGCGCGCAGAAGCGTCTGCGCAAAAATTTGCTGAGGGTAAGCTCTTGGTGATGGCTGAGCTGGAGCAGGAGCGTGCTGATGCGGATCGTCAGAAGCGTAACTCTTTATGGGCGCTGAAGTACTTGCAACAGAATAGGAGCAAGCACTTTGCCAATATTGAGGAGTTTCGTAGCCGCGTGGAGCTTGCGCTAAAGATGCAAGAGGAGAAGCTCCGCAAGCTCAGCATCGAATACGATGAGGAGCTGTACCCCCATATGGTTCAGTCCGTGGCTGAGCGCAGGTACATGCTGCTTTATCTCTTTTATAACTTGTATATATGTTAGACCCTCTTTCTTATTAACACTTGTGTTATTTCGTAGGTGGTTGATCAGTCATGGTCTTCGCCTGTCCGCCATGTGTACGCTGGAGCATCCTGAGGTCACCACGTCCTTTGGAAAGGTGGTAGAGTGCGCTATTGCGCACGGTGAGACCTTGGCCGCAAACAAGCTTGCTGAGGCCAAGTTGTTGACCGTGCCGCTTGCCGAGGTGCCTGGGTACAAGGCGAATGCGCGTGCTGAGCTTGTTGCTGCCATGGAAGAGCTAAAAAAGCTTGAGCTTCCGCATATTGCTCGTTTGGAGCATGATTAGGATCAGCCTATCAGCGTGATCATGGCGGGGCTCACTCTTCCCAGGCATCTGCAGGATGATGCAGATCAGCAGTTGGACTTCTACTTGAAGCCTGACGTATCGCAGTTGAAGGTACCTATTTTTGCTCAGCCTCGTGACATTCTGAATCCTTTCCGTATTGAGAAAGAGATTTCTTTGCAAAGGTCTCTAAATGCTCATGTTTCCAGAGTCGCAAGAAAGAAAGGCGTGAAAGGGAAGGCCATTCTGTGCGGCATAGGCGCTGCGCATCAGCCTAGATCTGACGGTGTGCCTGTCTCCGTGGCCACTGTTTCCCTTGATGATGCAGAGTTATTGAAGCGGCTCGAGGATGCGAAGGAAGCGGCTTTGAGTGGGGGCTCCAGCCAGCTAAGGTGTACATATAGCATTTAGCTTTTTTGTACAAGTTTTCTTGTAGAAACGTATTTCTATGTGTAGAAATTTTGCTTTTGTACTTAGTGTTTTTACAACTTCCAAATATTTATGCTTTTTGAACTCGTAGTTCTTATATGACGGATGTATCCTTGCGTGAAGATATTCTTAAGTGTCTAAGCGTACTTTAGAAAATTAGAATCATCATTATGTATGAATTTTCTTAAGTAAGGACCGTAGTCGTGTATTGAAATTTTCCAACTTAACGAAAAGAAGGGAATCATAGTCGTCTATGTATTTTTGTAAGTTTACTTGTCGTATTTTACTTTAAGGATTCAAGAGTCTTGATTTCCTGAGTTGTTAAACGCGCACAGTGTGCCCTAGTGCGCATCCATCGTGGGTTGCGTAAGGAACTTGCGCCAACGTCTTGAGCGCAAGGTGTTTAACAGGGATTCGTGATCCAAAGTTGATGGGTTTGCAACCCTCTTACTCAACGAGTTGTTTATTAGGTTTACTCATCCTTTCTGCCATCGTGGGTCTTAGTGTGTGCATGCACGCCATGTAGGCAAGTTTATAACAATATTGAAACACGATAATGAAAGATGCAAACAATAGAGTTAAATGTGTTATGGAGTTAGCTAGAAACCATAACGTTTTATTAATACTTGCAAGTTTTAAAAGAGAATACTTATCTAGATAATACTTAAAAGATAAAATTACATGGATCTTTATTGGGGGCACTTTCTAAAGTGCTTGAGTGTCCATGTTGGGCCGTAGCCTGCTTTAAAGATAGCACCGCTTAAGATTGCGGACGTTCCACGTTCGCTGTAGCTCATGTCCGTCCTTGTCGCGTAGCTTGTACGCTCCATTGCCAAGTGCTTCTATGACTTCGTAAGGTCCTTCCCACTTTGGTCCTAACTTACCAGTGTCTTCTGCGCGGCTTGAGTCGTTTTCGCGGTATACGAAATCACCTGGTCTGAATGAAGTGCTGCGTACCTTGGCATCATAGTATCCTTTCATTCTTGACTTGGCTTTCTCTTCGCGTATTGCTGCGCGTTCACGTCGCTCTTCCAATAGATCTAAGTCTATGCGCCGCTCATCATCATTGGTTGCCGCATTAACTTCCGCAGTACGGATGGTTGGCATTCCAATTTCAGCTGGTATTATAGCTTCTGTCCCATAGACCAAAGAGAAGGGAGTGTCCCCGTTGCTAACCTTGATGGTTGTTCGGTGCGCCCATAGAACATGTGATAGTTCTTCTACCCATCTTCCTTTGTGTCTATCCAGGCGCGCTTTGATTCCTTCACCTAGGCTTCTATTTGCGCGTTCAACCAGACCATTGGTTTGTGGATGAGTTACTGATGCAAAGTGTTGCGTGATGTTCAGCTGTTCGCACCAATCTTTGAATGGGTTATCACGGAATTGTTTTCCATTATCTGAGATAATTTCACCAGGTAATCCAAAGCGACATACTATGTTGTCCCACACGAATCGTTTTATCTGGTTACCTGTTATGGTCGCTACTGCCTTTGCTTCGATCCACTTAGTAAAGTAGTCTATTGCCACAATAAGGAATTTCAATCCACCTGCGGCAATAGGGAAAGGTCCAGCGATGTCGATACCCCATTTGTAGAATGGCCATGGCGCTGTAATAGGCGTTAGTTCATGCTGTGGTCGGCGCGGAATGGGTCTGTGAACTTGGCAATCACTGCACTTCCGTACCAAATCTCGCGCGTCACGGTGCATAGTTGGCCAATAGTATCCAGACCTTAGGGCGCGCGCTACAATGGACCGTGGTCCTGAGTGCATGCTGCATGAGCCTGCGTGGATTTCTCGAAGTACATAGTCTGCCTGGAGAGGTCCAACGCATCTAAGCCATGGTTGTAGGAATGAGCGTCTATATAAGACGTCATCCCTAAGCTCGAATCGCTGCGCTGTGTGCCGGATTCTTCGAGCTTCCTTCTGTTCTTGGGGTAGTATGCCCTTGCTAATGAAGTCAATGATTGGTGTCATCCACGTAGGGCCTTCTTCTTCTATCACTGTGGATATTTCCATTTCTACGATTGACTTGTTTTTCAAGGTTTCCACCAATACTTGTTTTGATAAATGCGCAAAACTGGTGGATGCAATCTTGCTCAGCGCGTCTGCTTTCCTGTTTTCACCCCTGGGAACCTGCTTGATGGTAAACCTATCGAAGTTCTGGATCAGAGATTTGGTTTTTTCGAGGTATTGGATCATGTTTTCCTCCTTAGCCTCGTATTCTCCTGACACTTGGTTGGCCTCCAATCGGGAATCTACGTTTGCCTCTAGGTTGCGTACCCCCATTCGTGTCGCAATACGTAGTCCAGCAATTAGGGCTTCGTATTCTGCCTCGTTGTTCGTGGCGGTGAATTCAAAGCGCAGTGCGTAGGTGAATTCGGCTCCTTCTGGGTTAGTGAGAATAAGACCACCTCCTGATCCATCTACGCATGAGGATCCATCGGTGAATAGAATCCATGGTTCTTGAGGTTCCCCCTTGCTTGTCGTAGGTGTAGTTTAAGTATCTGGCTTCTCAATGATGAAGTCGGCCAATATCTGCCCTTTGATTGCAGTGCGCGGTCTGTATGATATGTTATGCTCGCCCAGTAGTACACTCCACTTTTGTAGGCGTCCCGATGCGTCGGGTCTCGAGATAACTTGTTTGATGGGTTGGTCTGTGATAACAGCTATTGGGTGCGCCTGGAAATACCTGCGCAGTCTTTTCGCTGCAAACACTAAGGCTAGGACCAACTTTTCCATTGCAGTGTAGTTAATCTCCGTCTTCTTGAGTGCCTTACTAACAAAATAAATGGGTGTTTGGACGGAGTTCCTGTCTGTCAGTAGCACTGCGCTGACTGCTCCCTGAGTCGCAGATAGGTACATGATCAGCTCTTCCCCTGGTCGGGGCGCGACAAGCTTTGGGAGCGCTGCTATGTGTTGTTTGAGCTGTTGAAAGGCCTCTTCTGCTTCCGTGGTCCATCTGAAGTCTCCCTTTTTTGTGCACTTCTTGAGTGTTTTGAATAGGGGAAGTGACTTGTCCGCTGATTTGGATAAGAATCGGTTCAGTCCGGCTAGCTTGCCGTTTAGGGACTGAACCTCCTTCAGTGTGCGCGGTAAGGGGAGGTCAATGACTGCTTGGGTCTTCTCTGGGCAAGGCTTGATCCCATCGGGTTCTATCAAATACCCGAGAAACATGCCCTCTGTAGCACCAAATGTACACTTTTTGGGGTTCAATTTCATGTTGATTCTCCTCAGTGTTTTGAACGTTTCCTCCATGTCGCGCACTAGCTCTTCCTCTGTATGGCTTTTGATGACGAGGTCATCGACATATACTTCCAAGTTGCGGCGTACTTGTTTCTCGAACGCAGTGTCTACCAATCGTTGGTATGTTGCTCCTGCGTTCTTTAGGCCAAAGGGCATCTTTGTATAGCAGTAGACCCCTTGGCTTGTGTGGAAGGCCGTTTTTTTCTTCATCTTCCTCCGCCATTTGAATTTGGTGGTACCCCTTGTATGCGTCCAGGAAGCATTTGAAGGGATATCCACACAGAGATTCGATCTTCCAGTCTATCTCCGGTAGCGGGTAGCAGTCTTGTGGACATGCTTTGTTGAGGTCTGTGAAGTCTACGCACATTCTCCAACTGCCATCACTTTTCTTTACCATTACTGGGTTGGAGAGCCAGTCATGGTAGTAGACTTCCCGCATGATGCCTGCGTCTACTAGTTTATGTATTTCTTCCAGGATGGCTTTTGCGCGGTCTGGGGCTTGTCCACGCTTTTTCTGTCGTATTGGAGGATATCCTTGTCGGATTTACAGCTTGTGTTCCGTGATGGAGCGTGGCACTCCTGTCATATGCTTTGGTTCCCATGCAAAAATATCTAAGTTATTTTGCAGGAGTGCGCATACAGCTGATTTGCCTTTGTCAGACAGAGACCCGCCAATAGATACCTGTTGATCCGAGTAGTCAGGGTGAATGGCGACCTTTAGGTTTGGGACTTTGATTGCGCGGTGTTCTGGAACATCGCCTACGTCATTTGTCACTGCGTTGCATTCTTTGGGTGGTATGGTGGTATTGTAAAGAGTGACAATACCTCCTTCCACTGGGAACTTGAGCATCCCGTGCGCTGTGGATGGCACGGCGCGGATGGATGATATTCCAGGTCTCCCGATGATGCCGTTTACGGAGAGGGGGATCTGATTACCATGAAGTTCATCCAGGTGACTGTAGAGTGTGGTTTGTCACCAACTTCTACAAATAGACGTAATTGCCCCATGGGCCATATCTTCTCCCCTGTGAAGCCAGTGAGCGACGTTGTGGCTGGGATCAACTGATTCTGTATCTCAGGTCGTAGCTTCTTGAAACAGTGTTCATATATAATATCAGCGGATGCACCTCCATCTACATACATGCGACGGATGTCATGACCCCCCGTATGTATTTCAATGGTAAGTGGATCCACTACTGCGTTGTTCACAGTCAGGGAGGGGAAAGAAATTTCATCTCCTTTAGAAAAACGTTGACTGACTTTCTGTCTTGTCGCGCGCTGCCATGGCTGTATCATGTAGATGATATCTGCCTTTTCTTTTGATGTCTCTTTCTTGGCCCCTGGTTTTGGTTTGTCTTTCCCTTCTCTGATGTTTTTTACGAGGTGGTCCATCTTTCCTTCCTTTACCAATTTGTCAATCAATTGGCACAGTTGGACGCACTCGTTGGTTGTGTGACCTTTCTGTCCATGGTATTCACAATAACCATTCCCTATGCGCCGATCCTCTGGGGTGCGCATTGGTGGTGGTTTCGGGAAGTTCGCCCCCTCCGTTGCGAATATCTCCTTTGGAGATTTTGTTAATGGGGTGTACTTGTCGTTTCCCCTTCCACCGCCTTGGGTGCGGTAACTCTTATTACGATTGCCACTCTGGTCATTGGATTGTCTCCGTGACTCTTCTTGTGGCCTATGGTTCGAGTAGCCTTTCTTGCTATCCGCGGCGGCTGCTTCTCCTTGGACGAAAGACCTCGTGCGCTTCATGAGTTCGTCAAAAGTTAGGGGAACCTTATCGTTTAACTTTTTTATCAAATCTGGGTTATTGATTGCATTCATAAAACCCGATATTTTTAGTATCTCTGGACACGCTTTGACTTGCATACATTCGTCCTTAAAGCGTTCCATGAAAGCGCTTGTGGATTCCCCTTGTCGCTGTTTAACCCTAGCGAGTTCAACAGGGTTTTTGGCGCACTTCTTTCTTTGAGTAAAGTTTAAGCGAAACGCCCTTCGCAACTCCTCAAATCCACCGATGCTTCTACGTGGAAGCTTGCTAAACCAGTTGCGCGCATTCCCTACTAATGTAGAGTTGAACATATGGCACCACACAGGTTGTGGCCAATTTTTGATAGTAGCTGCTGATTCGAAAATTTTTAGGTGATCATCAGGATCACCTGTCCCATCATATGTTTTAACGTTAGCAGGCATGCGCCTTTTCTTATTCTCCGAAAAATCGCTGATGCGTCTAGTGAACGCATCAACCTTTTGGCGACGCCAGGGAAGAGACATGTCCTCGTCTTCCTGGTCGCGATATTTTCCTCTTGATTTCCAGTGTCCAGTTTCTTTGTCCTCGTTGTCCGAGGAATCACTTGAGGATGATCGCACTCTTTTGCGATGCTTGCGCCGACTATTATCAGAATCTGAGCTTGTTCCTCTGCGGCGCTTGCGCCGACTGTCATCAGAATCAGAGCTTGAAGGGCTTTCACTCGAGGAACATCGTCGCCCAAGCCTATCCTGAATCCTGCGACTGCCAAGCCTAGCGTGGACATTGGCGCGCCGTTCCCCCTCTTCAGGCTTCTCCAGATGTTGAAGATCGGCTGCTTCATCATCCATAACCCTCCTTCCAATCCTGGTAAACACTGGTTGTTTGCGGCTATCCTTCTCGCGTCTTTCCTTTCGGTAGCGCGTTGGGGACGCCTCATGCTCAGGGTCAAAGTTGAGTCTGCCGTGCAGACTTTGGCTTGACCTCTTCTTTGCCTCTTCTCGCATGAGAGCAGCCAAGGCTTCGTAGTTTTGAGATACAAAATCGCTTGGCGCCAATTCGGAAGTGACTCCTTCTAGTGCGATGGAGTCTGTTTCCAAGACAAGATCCTTGTTTCGGATAGGCGCATTGGGAGGCTTAGTGAAGTTCACTTCTGGCATGGCAAGAGGGGTGCGCTCCAGTTCTATCGCGCTAGTACTTGTTGTAATAGCGGGGGTAGTCTTGGTAAGTGATTCCACTGTAGGAAAGACCAGATCTGAGTACGCTCCTAAGCTTCCAGGCGTGCTGGTTGTCCCAGAAGCCTGCTTAGAGGCCGCATCAGTTTGATGCTTCTTCCCTAGTGGGTCATCGTGCGCTTTCTTCCCATGCGGACTCTTGTGACTTCCGTGTTTCGTCATTCTAGTTCTTGGTAAAATTCTTAGTGTAGGGTCCCACGGATGGCGCCACTTGTTGATACAAAAGTTGGGCGTTCCTTGTTAAGACTCCTGTTCTCGTACCAATTATATCTTAATGCTCGATGGAACCTGCGCACTAAGAAAAAGAGCAAACACCGTTAGGCTTATCGAGGGATTGTCTCCCCCGATTATCCTCCGGCGTGAGAGTAAGTAATCGAAGTTTAGGGTTTAGTGAAGAGTTAGGGTTTTTAGTAGATCGTACCTTTACCGAGGGCTTGGGTGCCCTTTATATACATATGAAACCCTAGTAGGTTTCGTGTCCCCTACTCCTCGGCGCATTCGCCGACATCGGATATTTGGTATATATCTCCTTTAATTAGGAGATACTCCATATCCAATCCGAAAATAACTTTGGGCTTGGACCTTGTAGGCCCAAGCCGTATAACGGGTAGTCCAGTTATTGCCATAGCGCCCCACACGTAGTGGGCTTAAATATTAGTATTGTTTATTAATCGGGTCCGTGACCCGGGTATAGACTATACGTCATCAGGGTTGATGATTCTTTCATCGTTCCATAGATAAAAAAAATAAAAATAAATTGCAACATGAAGATATTCAAGTAGATTGTTGATTTCTAATACGTAGCTAGCCTTATCATACGTTTGCAGTTATATACATGTATGTAGATATTCCAGCCGATT
This sequence comes from Artemisia tridentata subsp. tridentata, assembly GCA_021014915.2. Lineage (NCBI taxonomy): Eukaryota > Viridiplantae > Streptophyta > Magnoliopsida > Asterales > Asteraceae > Artemisia > Artemisia tridentata. The sequence goes on along the minus strand of CP139505.1, from coordinate 315,304,125 downwards.
ATAGATTACAAATAGCTTTAATTTGAGCTAAAGTACCATTTGTGTGACAGTTAACTCTAAACCAGGTGAACCACTTAAGGGTGGCCTAGTAGCAAAAAAGCTTGTGACTATCACTCTAAAATGTGTGATGTCTCAAGTTCAATTCTTGCTAGGTGCAAACAACCTTAAGTGGCCACGCCAATCTCCTAAAAAAGGGAGGACTTTAAATGATTTGAGTCTGTGTGTTCAAACCCCGTGAATAGTCGGCCAAAGGTCAAAAATCATGGTTTAAAAAAAGAAAAAAAAGGTGTATCAACGACATTAAACATATTTTAAGTGGATATTGCCATATGTTAGTTAGCTCCTGAATCAACTATCCAACCCAAGGTCACATTATACACATAAGACTCAGATTGAGAGGGAAAAAAAAAAAAATTACCATTAGAAAACAACTGGTGTCCATACGTGTCATACAAGAATTAGCACTTTGTTTTTCATTGATTAGACTCAAAAGCTTCATCATATTCTCATTCGTAAAGGTTGTACCAAAACGAAATGGATAGAAGTAACCTTGGTTACTTTTACACTACCATTGAAATTTTTACTCACACCAAATTGTTTAGACAAATTTGGGTTCCTTTAAAAACAGCGGGATACTTTTTTTTCCTCCATCACTAAAAGCTTGAAAATCAATCAATAACACTACAAATTGTGAGCTATTTCGAAATCCAATCTATGCAATTGATTCCATTTTCAATTCCACATCTATTGATGCTGTTTTCCCCAATTTTTACGTTGTTTTCATATAAAACCCAGCTTTGATACTTTTGGCGCCAAAATTGATTTCACAATTTTTCATTACTGTTATCCTTCTATTTACCTCATATTCATTTCCTGTTATGTTAATTGCCTTATTAGGTCATTAGTAAGGTCAATTTGGTTTTTCCCCTATTTGATTGTAAACCCTAAGTCATGAGAACTAAGAGAACTATTAAAGCGCCTAGGCGATTTGATAATTCTGTACCTAATACTGTTAATACTATGAATAATAAGAAAATTGGAACAAAAAAGAGTGGAGATAAGGCTGTTGATGATTGTGATATAGTTGGGGGAAAGGATATAGCTAATAGTAATGAGTCTAGTGGTAATAAGAGTATTCTGGATAATAGTTGTAGTTCTGGGAATGATTTGTTTGGTGATGGTAAGCAAGGGCAAAGTGGTGCTAGTAAAAGTGGGGGACATACTTTTAGTGATAAGAATGATGTAATTGGTGAAGAAGAAAATGGTAATAAAATAAATGGAGATCAGAATAGTAAGTCAGGGGAAGAAGAAGTTAGCATTGATAAGGTTCATGGTGGGAAGGAATCAAGTGAATTAGCTGCTGGATCTGGTACTGAAGATAGTAGTAGGCCTGCTGAGAAGGAAGATGCTACTCCTAAGGTAACCAAGTCTTATGCTAGTGCTACTTATGGTAATCAACTTGATATGTCTAGGAAACTGTTTGAGGTTCTAACTGAGGTGGATGAGAATGGATATGAATATGTTGTATTTGATGAAATAATGATTGATGAGGGCTGTAAGAAATGGGAATTGACTTTATGTGGTTATTTTGTTGGGCATAACATGACTGTGAATGAATTGAGATATAATCTGAGGATGATGTGGGGAAGAAAGGGTTTTAAGGACATTGTTGATGTGAATAATGGTGTGTATTTCATGAAGTTTCATAATGCTGAAGGTCTTGAGTCTGTGGTGAATAGTGGTCCTTGGATGGTTAATAACAAAGCTTTTTTTGTTCAAAGGTGGGATATACATGTATGTTTGGATAAGAGAGAGCCTGTGCAAATACCTGTTTGGATCAAAATGTGTAATCTGCCTTTGGAAGCATGGACAACACATGGTATAAGTGCTTTAGCAAGTAGAGTTGGTAAACCATTGGTTATGGATACTGTAACAGCAGATATGTGTAGGTTAGGAGTTGGAAGAATTGGGTATGCAAGAGTTATGGTAGAAGTTTCAGCTAAAAAGTGTTTGCCTGATGTTATTGAAATGGTTTATAGGAATAGGGATGGAGGAGAAATATGTAGGAAAACTGTTAAAGTAGAGTATGATTGGACCCCACCAAGATGTTCACATTGCTGTGTATTTGGTCATAATGATAAAGAGTGTAAGGTGTGTGAATGTATTGAGGTTCCTAGTGAGGAGCCTAGTGTTGTTGATAAGACTAAAGGAAAAGAGAATGGTTCAGGTGAGGATAAGGTGATAGATGGAAAGCAGAATGATGGGTTTGAAGAAGTTAGGTACAGGAAGAATAATGGAGATGGTAATAAAGGAAAAGGTCCTGCTAACAAAGCTAATAAGCAAGGGTTGAACAGAGGATAGGGCAAACAGAATGTGAAGCAGTCTCAGTTTGTATATCAAAAGAAAGTCAGTAAGGAGCAAGGTGAAACAAGCAACAAAAACAAATCTCCTATGAAATCTCCAATGAAGAATAATAGTCCAAATACTCCCAACAATGGTAGTCATAGGAAGGCTTGGAAGGTTCAGGGTGAGATCCTAGAAGAATTGAAGAGATCTGCCAATAAATTTGCTAGTTTAGAGGTTTCTGATGAAGATGTGGAAACTAGTGATGATATTGGAGAAGATAAGAATAAGAATGTAAATGGTATAGAGGAAAATGATGTTTTACCTGATAAGAATGGAGTAGCACAAGGCATGGAAGGGGATGTCATAGAAGGTATTGATAAAGGGGTACTTGGGAACCACTAACTGTCTATATGGATCTCAAAATTAGATGCTGGAATATCAGAGGTCTTAGTACCACTGATAAACAAAATGAGGTTAAGAAGTATATTGATGATGAAAAGTTGAGTATATGTGGTATTATTGAAACTCAGTTAAAAACAAAAAAGTTGCAGAAAATTGGTGATAATATCTTTAAAAAATGGGATTGGGTACATAATATGAGGTATTGTGATAAGGGTTGCAGAATTATGTTAGGCTGAAATAGTGAAATTGTTAATGTTAATGTTGTTCATTACTGTAAATAGTCTATATTGTGCAAAATAGAAACCATAAATGGTAATATGGCTATATTTTGTACAATCATTTATGCTGCTAACAGTGGTAATGAGAGGAAGGAGTTATGGTATGAATTGGGGCAGTATAAAAGGATGGTGGGCAAAGATCCATGGGTTATTATGGGAGATATGAATGTAACTCTTGAGCCAAATGAACATTCAGCTGGTAGTTCAAACATGACAAGAGATATGATTGAATTTAATGAATGTGTAAATATGATTGAAGTGGAAGACATAACTAGTACTGGGCTATTTTACACTTGGACCAGGAATCTGCATAAGGCTAAAACTGGTGATAAGACTGGTGTTCTTAAAAAGCTTGACAGAGTTATGGGAAGTGAAGACTTTATTTGTAAGTTTACTAATGCTCATGCTATATTTCTTCCATATCTTATTTCAGACCATTGCCCTGTTGTGTTAGTTATCCCTAAAGTTGTTCAGCCAAGGAAGAAAGCTTTTTTAGATTTGCTAATTTTATTACTGATAAAGAAGAGTTTCTTGAAGTGGTTAAACAGTATTGGGGGGCAACTAGTACAGGGTGTCAAATGTTCAGAGTTGTGAAGAATCTTAGATTTCTTAAGAAACATTTGAAGAAGCTAGCATGGAAGAATGGGGATATTTTTGAAAATGTGAAAAGTATTAGGGAGGATTTGAAGAAGGTGCAAGCTAAAATTGATAAGTATCCAGATAATAAAGGTCTCAGAGAAGATGAAAGCAGAATCATAAGTCAATATAATGAAGCTTTGAAGGAGGAGGAGAAGTTCTTGTTTCAGAAAGCTAAGATTAAATGGTTGAGCATGGGAGATAGAAACAATGCTTTCTTCCATAGGGTGCTAAAAGGAAGGAATCACAAGAATAGGATTAATGTTGTCCATGATGAACAAGGTGTTAGACATGAAGGAGATCAAGTGGCTACTCAGTTTGTTAAACATTTTAAGAATTTCTTGGGTATAAGTGTCCCAGTGGTGAACACTCTTGATGCTAATATTCTGTTTACTACTAAGCTCAGTACTGATGAAGCAGATTTTATGGTTAGAGAGGTCACTAACAGTGAGATTAAGAAAGCAATGTTCCAAATTGATGACAATAAAGCACCTGGCCCTGATGGTTACTCAGCTCATTTCTACAAGAAGGCTTGGCACATAATTGGTGATGATGTCTGCAAAGCTGTTAAAGAATTTTTTGATAATGGAAAGTTTTTAACAGAGCTGAATTCCACATTGATTGCACTTGTTCCTAAGAGTCAAACTCCTGCCAAAGTATCTGATTACAGACCTATAGCATGTTGTAATGTCATCTATAAGTGTGTAAGCAAGATAATCACTGAAAGAATGAAGAAGTGTCTAGGAAAGCTTGTAAATAAGAACCAAAGTGCTTTTATTCCTAATAGGCAGATCCAAGATAATATTCTGATTTCTCAAGAGGTATTAAGAGGATATGGGAGAAAGGAAGGTCCAAGTAGAGTTGCATTGAAGATTGATTTACAAAAAGCTTATGATACTGTGAATTGGAATTTTTTGGAAAATATTCTGCATGGTTTTGGTTTTCACAGGAAAATGGTTCAGTGGATCATGAGATGTGTGACTACTACCTCATTCTCCATCTGTGTTAATGGGGAGAGCTGTGGTTATTTCAAAGGGGGGAGAGGGCTCAGACAAGGGGACCCAATGTCCCCTTACTTGTTTACTCTTGTCATGGAAATTTTAAATCTTTTAATTGTTAGGAAGGCTGAAAATGATAGCAGATTTCAGTACCACTTTGGGTGCAAGAAAGTGAATCTAACTCATGTGTGTTTTGCTGATGATCTTCTTATGTTCTGTCATGGAGATAAAGATTCAGTGACTGTGGTTAAAGAAGTTATTGAAGAATTTGGTTCCATTTCTGGGTTGCAACCTAATTATAACAAGAGCACTATCATATTTGGTAGTGTTCATGAGGATATTCAGAAGAATATATTGGAGGTTGTGCCATTTAAAGTGGATAAGTTGCCTGTGAGATACCTTGGTGTTCTTTTGATCACTAAAAGGATAGGTGTTAAAGAATGCAAATGCTTGATTGATAAAGTCAGAAACAGAGTTCTTAATTGGAAAAATAAATGCTTATCTTATGCTGGTAGGCTACAATTGGTGGCTTCTATATTGGAATCAATTCATGTCTAATGGGCTACTGTTTTTCTACTTCCTCAAACTGTTATTAATGATATTAATAGGCTCCTAAAAGGTTTTCTCTGGAATCAAGGTGAGCAAGCAGATGGCAAAGCTAAGGTTGCATGGAAAAACTTGTGTAAACCAAAAGTTAAAGGGGGTCTTGGGTTGAAAAACTTAAGTGTTTGGAATCAAGCCATGACCAGTAAGCACCTCTGGTACATTGCTGTGGATAAAGATTCTCTTTGGGTGAAGTTGGTTAACACATTCAAATTGAAAGGAAGAAGTATTTGGGAAATAAGTGAGGAGGCTAATGACAGTTGGGGATGGAGAAATATTCTTAGAATGAGGAAAGATGTAAGAGCTCATATGGTCAAAAAGTTGGGTAATGGGACAAGCACTTCAATGTGGTTTGATAACTGGTCTGGAATTGGAGCTATTAATGCATACATCACTTATAGAGATCTATATGATGAAATATTCAAAGTTGATATGACTGTTAGGGAGTTTGTTGAAATCAGTAATGAAAGATGGCCTAATGCATGGATTACTAAGTTACCAGTTAATGATGTGTCCCATAACATTGTACTTAATGATGAGCAGCAGGACAAGATGATGTGGAAGAATTGTGAAGTTGTTGTGGGTAAGTTTTCTGTTAAACAAGTATATAAAGATTTGTTATACACTGGTGATGCAGTCTCATGGAGCAAACTAGTTTGGTTTTCACAGAATATACCTAAGTATGCATTTATTCTGTGGTTAGCCATTCAAGGTGTAATACCTGAAATTCTATAGCATGTAAAATGACCAAATTGCCCCTGGGAATTTAAAACCTAAATAAAACATATGTAAATCACAAAATAAATTCCAAACTTCTATCAACGAACAAGTTATGATCCCAAATATTTTTAACAACTCCATTTAACATTTATACAAGCCATGAAAATTACCAAAATGCCCTTGGGCGCCTAATATAGTTTAAATTCAAATTATGATTTAAATAAGGGTCATTAAAGGTAATTATAAGGGCATTAAAATTTGTTAATGAATGCAATTAATCCTCCTTGACTAAATCCCAAAATAATGGCCCATTATCTCCCCTAAGACTCGGTCACTCCACAATTTTTATAATTTACACATTTTCTTCCAAGATCTTCAAAACCGATTAAACCCTAATCTCCAAAATAATCCCTCCTTTGATCATACGAAATTCTGGAAGTGAGGCACTATTTTTCCTGTGTTCTTAAGGTTCTCAAGAAGCCTAGAAAAATAGCTTTACGAATTTTAGAGGTCGGGATTGCAAGTTGTCGAATTTTCCTCTTCTATTCCACTCGATAGGTAATAATTCCATTTTTATTAATTCAATCAATGTAAAATTCATTCTCCATTTTTCTCACGTTCCTCACATCATGTATGGTCTGTGAAAAATGATTACAAGGTCGTGGAGTGGCTGTGGTGATCGTGGTGAATTCTTTGGTGTCGAGCGCTATATTCGATAGGTCCAAATTCAATACGCCTAATCTACACGTTCAATATTCGATCTGGTATTTTTCCCGTAACCTTTTAATCATATGAGACCTAAGAAAAATGTGAAATTCAATTCATGCATCCTATATAAATTGCATGCTAAATTATGTGTTCGAAATCTTTAAAATCGATTAAAACCTCTAATAAATCTATGCGAATTTTATGGGTGTAAGGATTATTTTTACTAAGCCTTATACGACCCATATGATCTGGGAAAATTATTGGTTCGAGTTGTGGAGGCCTAAAAATTTCGTGTTAAAACTTAGTACAAATCGGGTTTTATTAAATTAAATAAATAAGAAAAAATAAACTAAAACCCTAAATCGATTAGGGTTAGGCTTGGGTACCAAGATCTAATTTTTAAATGATGATTTAGACTCATGAATGATGAATCAATGATTGGTAGAATTTGTTCTAGGGTTTATGATGTTTTATCTCATATCGATTTGAATAATTAAATCCAAGGGTGTGTTTTGTAATTCTAAAAACTCAAGGGATAATTTTTGTAAGTTAATTGAACCTAGTATAATTCGTATAAAATGCTAAATGAGGGGTCCTTATGTAAATTTGGCATTTAAAAGGTTAAATGAGTAAATATATATAATTGTTAAATCGGTTTGCAAATTAATTAAATCAAGGGACTAAAAATGTAAATACTGGAAACTTAAGGTCATTTTGAGTAAATTATAATGTTAAGATGGTTCGGTGTAAGTTTGGTTAATTATGGGGGCTAATATGTAATTATTTGGAAATTACAAATTAATATATATGTTTATAATTATAGGGACTAAAATTGTAAATATGTGAAACTAATGGGTTAAATCGTACCATGCATGAAACTAGAAGGTAGATTCTGTATATAATTCAATCTAAGGGTTAATGGTGTAATTAAAGATATTATATGGATTAAATTGTAAATTATGTAACTTTAGGGTTTATTTGGTAACTTTTATAAATAAAGGGTTTAAAATGTATAATATGGAACTTAAGGGGCTAGAGATGTAATTCTGAATAAATGGGGTATTTAAATAAGTAAATCATGATATTTTCATTCTAGACCTTTAACTTGATATATTTACAATTAAAACCCTAAACTATGTAAACTTGTCATATTTAACCCTAAACTTTTATAACTTGCTAAAACCAACCCTAATCCCATAATGAGACTAAATTAATGATTTAACTAAATCAAAATACTTAAATCTTACTCAATATAGAAATCTGCTAATTTGGAAACTTGCTAAATAAGGAAACTTTCTAAAAATGGAAACCTGCTAAAAATAGAAAGTTACTTAATATGGAAATGGGATCTTTAGTAATCATGTATTTACTCCTCTAGGTGTGAAGAGGGAGTAGTTCTGTGCTCTTTATCATCTTTTTCAGTGTGATCCTTGTCAAGCAATAAGGTACAGATATTCTGCCCTTCTTTAGTAAGGTGCCTTCGTCTCATTTCTGATTTCTGATTCACTGCCATGTTACTTGTTTCTGTGAACCTTTGACATTGACCTACTGATACTGAACCTTTCTTATATTGAACCTACTGATATTGACCCTCTGTTACTGAACCATCTGATATGAACTGCCTGTTATACTGAACTGGATATTGACCTATGAAACTAAACTGAATACTGAATACTGATACTTGACCACTGACCCACAGTTTGATACTACGAGCCATAACTAGTCATGAGGGTTTCATGACCATGTCATTGATGCACCGATGGCATGACTCTAGGGCAGGAGAGTGATGACCTGTTCCGTCCCTGACTGTATTTTATCTGGTGTGTTGGGAGGTTTATGGCCACCTGGGGCGTATGGATGCATCCTAGAACTGTTACTGTTACTGTTACTGATTACTGATTATTGTATTACTGGTGACTGATGGTGTGTGCGATACACGTCTTTCACATACTGGGAGCTGATCACTCCACTTACTGTTTGAGGACTCCCCTCATATTTACTGGATTACTGAGAGGTCTCCCCTCTATATGATTATATGATTACATGATTACACTGATTACTGTTACTGATTACTGATACTGGGCTCGTAGAGGATTACTGTTTTCCTACACCTTTACTCTTTATCTTTCATTCCTGCTACTTCACATTGATGCTTAACTCTGATTTATTCATACTGTTATTATTATTCCTTATTCTACTGCTTGTTATCGTTATATCTGTTCACTGAGCTCGTGTAGCTCAGCCGTGTTTCTTTTCACACGGCAGGTAATTAAGCTAGTAGCTGGGGTATGGCTTTTGGGAAGAGTGCACCTGAGTGGAGCTTGTTCTTTATAGCTTATCTACCATTTGATTTTCCTTAGATATTATGTTGCCATTGTTTAGGCATTGAACTCATGTACTTCTTTTATTTCCTTTCCTTTTGGATAAAAGTCATGTTGACTTATTGTTGGATTATGTATTTGACTTCCGCTATTTTGGTTTATGGATGCTATGTTGTTCTGATATGAAACCATATATTTGTGATATCTTTACCCTTGTCGGGTCGGGGTGTTACAATTTATGGTATCAGAGCCAGGTTTTCGAAACCCGTTGGCTTAGGCCTCTGACCTGTGAGGATTGGGTAGACATTAGGTTTTCCTTTCGCGTACTCTTTTTCCTTATTCTGCTCTGCCATATTTTTGCTTCATCGTACTAATCGTCTTCATAATTCTATAGATGGTTAACACTCGTCACCAGGAGTATAATAGTGGAGGAGATGCTGAAATCCCCAATCTGGAGGCTATGGTGGCTAATGCTATAGCCAATCTGTTACCGGGCCTTAACACTGATGCGGTGATCAACCGGCTTATTAATGGTGGGGCTAGTTCATCCGGGGGTGCTGGCAGTTCTTCTGGTGGTGGGGGCCGACCCACTACCATTAATGGGTGGCTGGAGAGTTTCAATAAACTCAAGCCGTTGTCCTTCACTTCTGCTGCTACTCCTCATGCAGCAGAAGACTGGATCACCCACATGGAGAAACTGTTCGAGGTGTTAGGTTGTGACGACGAGTTCAAGACTCGTCTGGCTGTGTTCAAGCTAGAGGGTGATGCGCTCAACTGGTGGAAAGCGCACAAAGAAGCTAAGGGTGGTGATGCATATGTTCTTGGTTGTTCATGGGCTGAGTTTCATACCACATTCTATAATCGGTACTTTCCTGTCTCCGAGCAGCAGAGATTCATTAGGGAGTACAACACTATCTCTCAGCTTGATTCTGAGAATGCTGGGCAGTATCTGGAGCGGTTTCAGAGATTAGTTAGTTTTGTAGGTCCGCTTGCTAGGGATGCTAAGCAGCAGGCTAGACAATTCAAATGGGGACTCAAGAGGTTAGTAACCCATTTAAGTTGATGGTTGGTACCAATAGACATTAATACATTTTTCTTTTGTTATTGTATTAGGTGGGTACTAGACCGCATACTTAATGATGAGTTTCGAGACCCGGCAGAATGTTGCGACGCAGCTCGCAATATCGAGATATTTCATCAGGGATCTGGGTATAAGAGGAATAGAGATGGGGATAGGATTCAGACTCAGGGTCAGAGCAGGGATTTTAGGGGCCGAAATGACAGGAGTTATGATTCTCGTGGACAGGGGGATCGACGATACGACCATCAGGGTCAGGCTGGCAGGAATTATGATCAGAGGAGGCCGGATGCGAGGGGCCAGAGTTCCGGGGTCACTACTAGGCAGGGAGATGATCGCTCAGGACGCAACAACGGTCAGAAACAGTGGAGAGACCAGACTGTTAGGGGTAATCAGCAGAGCAGGACTTCGGGTTCTAGTTCTCAAGGAGGTGCGTCTGGGGGTTCTTATTCTTTTCCTATTTGCACTACTTGTGGGAAACGTCATGCTGGGGCTTGTCGTGTGGCTACTGGGGCATGTTTTAGATGCGGGTCTACGGAGCATAGAGTGAAAGACTGCCCTAAACACCCGGAGACAGCCGGGAACTATTTGAAACCTCCCCCTCCACCCAACACTGGCCGTGTATATTCTATGACTCGGGATCAGGCGGCACAATCTTCAGGTACGATTACGGGCATTTTATATATTGGTGATCACGCTATTTTCACACTTTTTGATACGGGAGCTACACACTCGATTATATCTTTGAATCTGGTTAAGAAACTTAAAATATTACCAACACCACTAAGAAATCAAGTATCCCTCTCTACTCCCATGAAACTCAGTACTCTTATTGATCATGAATATGTAAATTGTCCTCTACAATTCGATGACCGGATTCGTTCGGCAAATCTACTTCCATTGGACATGGTTGATTTCGACGTTATTCTGGGCATGGATTGGTTATCTTTTCATAGAGCCACCATTGACTGTCATGCTCGAAAAGTAATTTTTGGTGATCTAACTCAGCCTGAATTTGTCTTTCATGAAACACGCTCTCTGAAATCTGTGAAAATTATCTCTGCTATGAAAGCAAGGACTCTAATATCTCATGGTTGCCAAGGTTATTTGGCCTCTGTCAAAGATTCTTCTGTAGAGAGTCCTGATATTAATACTGTTCATATTGTTCGAGAGTTTTCTGATGTTTTCCCTGAAAAACTTCCTGGTCTTGCTCCGGCCAGAGAGGTTGAATTTAGTATCGATCTGATTCCCGGCGCTGAGCCTATCTCTAAGGCTCCGTACCGGATGGCACCGGTGGAACTTAAGGAGTTAAAGGAGCAGCTAGAAGAGTTATTGGACTGTGGATTTATTCGCCCAAGTGTGTCACCATGGGGTGCTCCTGTACTTTTTGTAAAGAAGAAAGATGGGTCTATGCGGTTGTGTATCGATTACCGGGAGCTAAACCGCATCACCATTCGAAACCGTTATCCGCTACCTCGCATCGATGATTTGTTCGATCAGTTGCAGGGAGCTAAGGTATTCTCCAAAATTGACTTGCGATCTGGTTATCACCAGTTGCGGGTTAAAGAGCAGGACATTTCTAAGACTGCTTTCCGTACCCGGTATGGACATTATGAGTTTTTGGTTATGCCTTTTGGGTTAACAAATGCTCCTGCAGTATTTATGGACTTAATGAACCGGGTTTTCCATGAATTCCTTGATAAATTCGTCATCGTTTTCATTGATGATATTCTGGTATATTCTAAGTCGGCGGAAGAGCACGAGCAACATTTGCGTACCGTTTTGAGTATTCTGAGACAGCAGAAATTATACGCTAAATTTTCCAAGTGTGAGTTCTGGTTGGACCGAGTTGCTTTCCTTGGTCACGTCGTGTCTGCAGATGGGATTACCATGGATCCAGCTAAGGTCGAGGCTATCACAAAATGGCCAAGACCTACCACGGTAACCGAAGTCAGGAGTTTTCTGGGGTTAGCTGGCTACTATCGACGTTTTGTCGAGGGGTTTTCGAAGTTGGCTTTACCGTTGACTCAGTTGATGAGAAAAGGTGAAAAGTTTGTGTGGACGGATGAGCGTGAGCAGAGCTTTGAGGAGTTGAAACGACGACTAGTGTCTGCACCTATTTTAACCTTACCGTCGGGTTCGGGAGGATTTCAGATTTATAGTGACGCTTCCAAAAAGGGTTTAGGTTGTGTTCTCATGCAGAACGGGAAAGTAATTGCCTATGCTTCAAGGCAGTTAAAACCCTATGAGGAAAACTATCCGACCCATGATCTAGAGTTGGCAGCTGTGGTATTTGCGTTGAAAATATGGAGACATTACTTATACGGTGAATCATGTGATATCTTCACGGATCATAAGAGTCTCAAATACATATTTACTCAGAAGGAGCTCAACATGAGGCAGAGGAGATGGTTGGAGCTTCTGAAAGATTACGACACTAATATCCAGTATCATCCCGGCAAGGCGAATGTTGTTGCCGATGCACTCAGCAGGAAATCGGGTATGATTGCTAGTATGAATATCGAGCCTCGTATTCTTCAGGACTTAGAGCGGTTAGAGGTTGAGCTATGTGTAAAGGGCGTTAGTGGTTATTGGGCGAGTCTGAAGGTGGAATCAAACTTGATGCTGCGGATTAAGGAAGCCCAGAAGGACGATGGTGAACTCTGGGCTATTGTGCAGAATGTCGAGAAAGGAAGCAGTCTGAGTTTCGGGTCGATGATAGTGGTATTGTATGGTATGGGGATCGATTATGTGTTCCTAATGACCCTGATCTACGTGAGGCTTTGTTGACTGAGGCTCATAGTTCTCCTTTTTCTATCCATCCTGGTTCTACCAAGATGTATCGGGATCTGAAGCAACACTTCTGGTGGAATGGCATGAAGCAGGATGTGGCAGCGTATGTAGCTAGATGTATGACCTGTCAGCAGGTCAAGATTGAACACCAGAGAGCTAGTGGGCTATTACAGCCTTTGGAGATTCCAGTTTGGAAGTGGGATGAAATATCTATGGATTTTGTTTGTGGTTTACCGTTGACTCGTAGGAAACATGATGCGATTTGGGTGGTCGTTGATCGGCTAACTAAATCCGCTCATTTCTTACCCATCCGTATGAGCTACAGTGTTAGTAAGTTGTCAGAGATTTTCACGCAGGAGATTGTTAGATTGCATGGCACTCCTTCTTCTATCGTTTCTGATCGTGATCCTCGTTTTACTTCGCGCTTCTGGAAGGGATTGCATAAAGTTTGGGGTGTTCGTCTTAAATTCAGTACCGCTTTTCATCCCCAAACTGATGGTCAGTCGGAGAGGTCCATCCAGACATTAGAGGATATGTTACGGGCGTGTGCGTTGGAATGGACGGGTAGTTGGGACGATTATCTGTGTTTGGTAGAGTTCGCTTATAATAACAGTTGGCACGCGAGCATCGATATGGCACCTTTTGAGATGTTATATGGGCGAAAGTGCAGAGCACCGGTATGTTGGAACGAAGTAGGGGAATGTCTTCTTGAAGGACCTGAGATGATTGAGGTCACAAATGAAAAGGTTGCCACGGCTAAGGAGAAATTGAAAGAGGCACGAGCGCGTCAAAAGAGTTATGCGGATAAACACCGTCGGGATCTAGAGTTTAATGTCGGCGACCGGGTATTTCTTAAAGTATCTCCGTTCCGAGGCGTCAAACGTTTTGGTATTAAGGGCAAGCTCAGCCCTCGGTTTATAGGACCTTTTGAAATTCTGGAACGTATCGGAGAAGTCTCGTATCGTCTAGCTTTACCACCTCAGTTGGCTCATGTTCATAATGTATTTCATGTATCTCTTTTGAGGGGATAAAACTATCATCCTCTACATGTGGCTTCTTATCCGTTTGATCAAATCCGTCCCGATATGACCTTATCTGAAGAACCGGAAGCGGTTTTAGAGCGTCAGGAACGCGTTATGAGAAATAAAGTCATTCCTTTTGTAAAGATTCTTTGGCGGAATCACCCAGCGCGCGAGGCAACCTGGGAGACCGAAGAGTCAATACGATCGAGTTATCCTCATTTCATGTTTTGATCTGGTATGTTAAGTTTCGTTTCTGTCATGTTTCCTTTCGTATGTCCTTGCAAATTTCGAGGACGAAATTTTTCTGTTAGTGGGGAAGAAGTTGTAATACCTGAAATTCTATAGCATGTAAAATGACCAAATTGCCCCTGGGAATTTAAAACCTAAATAAAACATATGTAAAGCACAAAATAAATTCCAAACTTCTATCAACGAACAAGTTATGATCCCAAATATTTTTAACAACTCCATTTAACATTTATACAAGCCATGAAAATTACCAAAATGCCCTTGGGCGCCTAATATAGTTTAAATTCAAATTATGATTTAAATAAGGGTCATTAAAGGTAATTATAAGGGCATTAAAATTTGTTAATGAATGCAATTAATCCTCCTTGACTAAATCCTGAAATAATGGCCCATTATCCCCCCTAAGACTCGGTCACTCCACAATTTTTATAATTTACACATTTTCTTCCAAGATCTTCAAAACCGATTAAACCCTAATCTCCAAAATAATCCCTCCTTTGATCATACGAAATTCTGGAAGTGAGGCACTATTTTTCCTGTGTTCTTAAGGTTCTCAAGAAGCCTAGAAAAATAGCTTTACGAATTTTAGAGGTCGGGATTGCAAGTTGTCGAATTTTCCTCTTCTATTCCACTCGATAGGTAATAATTCCATTTTTATTAATTCAATCAATGTAAAATTCATTCTCCATTTTTCTCACGTTCCTCACATCATGTATGGTCTGTGAAAAATGATTACAAGGTCATGGAGTGGCTGTGGTGATCGTGGTGAATTCTTTGGTGTCGAGCGCTATATTCGATAGGTCCAAATTCAATACGCCTAATCTACACGTTCAATATTCGATCTGGTATTTTTCCCGTAACCTTTTAATCATATAAGACCTAAGAAAAATGTGAAATTCGATTCATGCATCCTATATAAATCACATGCTAAATTATGTGTTCGAAATCTTTAA
The DNA here is from genome assembly GCA_021014915.2 of Artemisia tridentata subsp. tridentata. Classification (NCBI taxonomy): domain Eukaryota; kingdom Viridiplantae; phylum Streptophyta; class Magnoliopsida; order Asterales; family Asteraceae; genus Artemisia; species Artemisia tridentata. Next base: position 315,289,018 of record CP139505.1, on the reverse strand, counting down.
AATCGATTAAAACCTCTAATAAATCTATGCGAATTTTCTGGGTGTAAGGATTATTTTTCCTAAGCCTTATACGACCCATATGATCTGGGAAAATTATTGGTTCGAGTTGTGGAGGCCTAAAAATGTCGTGTTAAAACTTAGTACAAATCGGGTTTTATTAAATTAAATAAATAAGAAAAAATAAACTAAAACCCTAAATCGATTAGGGTTAGGCTTGGGTACCAAGATCTGATTTTTAAATGATGATTTAGACTCATGAATGATGAATCAATGATTGGTAGAATTTGTTCTAGGGTTTATGATGTTTTATCTCATATCGATTTGAATAATTAAATCCAAGGGTGTGTTTTGTAATTCTAAAAACTCAAGGGATAATTTTTGTAAGTTAATTGAACCTATTATAATTCGTATAAAATGCTAAATGAGGGGTCCTTATGTAAATTTGGCATTTAAAAGGTTAAATGAGTAAATATATATAATTGTTAAATCGGTTTGCAAATTAATTAAATCAAGGGACTAAAAATGTAAATACTGGAAACTTAAGGTCATTTTGAGTAAATTATAATGTTAAGATGGTTCGGTGTAAGTTTGGTTAATTATGGGGGCTAATATGTAATTATTTGGAAATTACAAATTAATATATATGTTTATAATTATAGGGACTAAAATTGTAAATATGTGAAACTAATGGGTTAAATCGTACCATGCATGAAACTAGAAGGTAGATTCTGTATATAATTCAATCTAAGGGTTAATGGTGTAATTAAAGATATTATATAGATTAAATTGTAAATTATGTAACTTTAGGGTTTATTTGGTAACTTTTATAAATAAAGGGTTTAAAATGTATAATATGGAACTTAAGGGGCTAGAGATGTAATTCTGAATAAATGGGGTATTTAAATAAGTAAATCATGATATTTTCATTCTAGACCTTTAACTTGATATATTTACAATTAAAACCCTAAACTATGTAAACTTGTCATATTTAACCCTAAACTTTTATAACTTGCTAAAACCAACCCTAATCCCATAATGAGACTAAATTAATGATTTAACTAAATCAAAATACTTAAATCTTACTCAATATAGAAATCTGCTAATTTGGAAACTTGCTAAATAAGGAAACTTTCTAAAAATGGAAACCTGCTAAAAATAGAAAGTTACTTAATATGGAAATGGGATCTTTAGTAATCATGTATTTACTCCTCTAGGTGTGAAGAGGGAGTAGTTCTGTGCTCTTTATCATCTTTTTCAGTGTGATCCTTGTCAAGCAATAAGGTACAGATATTCTGCCCTTCTTTAGTAAGGTGCCTTCGTCTCATTTCTGATTTCTGATTCACTGCCATGTTCCTTGTTTCTGTGAACCTTTGACATTGACCTACTGATACTGAACCTTTCTTATATTGAACCTACTGATATTGACCCTCTGTTACTGAACCATCTGATATGAACTGCCTGTTATACTGAACTGGATATTGACCTATGAAACTAAACTGAATACTGAATACTGATACTTGACCACTGACCCACAGTTTGATACTACGAGCCATAACTAGTCATGAGGGTTTCATGACCATGTCATTGATGCACCGATGGCATGACTCTAGGGCAGGAGAGTGATGACCTGTTCCGTCCCTGACTGTATTTTATCTGGTGTGTTGGGAGGTTTATGGCCACCTGGGGCGTATGGATGCATCCTAGAACTGTTACTGTTACTGTTACTGATTACTGATTATTGTATTACTGGTGACTGATGGTGTGTGCGATACACGTCTTTCACATACTAGGAGCTGATCACTCCACTTACTGTTTGAGGACTCCCCTCATATTTACTGGATTACTGAGAGGTCTCCCCTCTATATGATTATATGATTACATGATTACACTGATTACTGTTACTGATTACTGATACTGGGCTCGTAGAGGATTACTGTTTTCCTACACCTTTACTCTTTATCTTTCATTCCTGCTACTTCACATTGATGCTTAACTCTGATTTATTCATACTGTTATTATTATTCCTTATTCTACTGCTTGTTATCGTTATATCTGTTCACTGAGCTCGTGTAGCTCAGCCGTGTTTCTTTTCACACGGCAGGTAATTAAGCTAGTAGCTGGGGTATGGCTTTTGGGAAGAGTGCACCTGAGTGGAGCTTGTTCTATATAGCTTATCTACCATTTGATTTTCCTTAGACATTATGTTGCCATTGTTTAGGCATTGAACTCATGTACTTCTTTTATTTCCTTTCCTTTTGGATAAAAGTCATGTTGACTTATTGTTGGATTATGTATTTGACTTCCGCTATTTTGGTTTATGGATGCTATGTTGTTCTGATATGAAACCATATATTTGTGATATCTTTACCCTTGTCGGGTCGGGGTGTTACACAAGGGAAACTGACAACTCATGATAGGATAAGGAGATGGGGATCTTATGACTTGATGGTGTGTTCACTATGCTATGAGGAAATGGATTCACATGATCACTTATTTTTCCAATGTAAGTTTTCTAATAGGATGTGGAGTAAGGTGCTAGAGAAAATACATGGTATGCAGTGGGCTGATATGGGTTGGCAAGATTTAATTGGACAATTTTCTAATATGTATAATGGCAGTTCTATTGGTAGTGTGGTCAGAAGATTATGCTTGGCTTGTTGTGTGTACATGGTATGGCAGGAAAGGAATTATAGGATATTCAGAGATGAGAAGAGAAGCATGGAAGTTCTTTTTCAAAACTTATGTGATACAGTCAAGTGTAGATTGAATAGTTTGAAAGTCAAAAAGACAAGTGCTACTATTAGTGTTGAGATGGAGTGGGGTGTGACTTTTAGGTACTCTTAAAGTGAATAATGGGGTTTTATAAGTGATGTCTAGTACTGTTATTGGTGTATTCTGGGTAAGAATGTATATGCAGATGGCTAGTACCTTGGTGGTATTCCTAATGGTTGAAGAGGTTTTGACCTATTACTGTGGATCCAGTTGGGGTAATAGTTTATGGTCAGAAATTCTCTTTGATATTAGTCTATACTACCATAATGTAGTTTCCTGCTTTAGAATGGGATCTCCCTTCATCAGAATACTTCTTCTGATGGTTTATCATCCAACATTGGTTCATTTGGATGTGCAGAGGTGGTGTTTTTGATTTCTCTGTTTGTTTTTAAAGGTCTTAACCTTCTCTTCAGATTTCTGATTATATGGAAATTGAATGAGTTGTGTTCACTTAAGATGATGGCTCTGTATCTTGGGGTTCAAGAAGTTCACAGTTGTCTTTTAGCTTATTCCTTCTCTTATAAGCCTTTGTTAGGTAATAAGAGGGGTGAGTAGGTCAATTGACAGTCTATGTATTTTTTGAAAACCATAAAGTGAGTTTCCATCTGTGTAGGGTAAAGTGAACAGGTGTGGTGGTGCATGTTTCCAGGAATTGTGAGGAGTGAAAGATGAACCTACATGGTCCTAGATATGCACTGCTAAGGAGGTAATGGTTGGTACTCACTGCAAGGTTGTGTGTTCCCAACTATGTGAAGCCATTGTTGTAGATGGAAATGTAGCTCAGTTGGTATAGCCCTTGCAGTTGAGAGGTTATGGGTTCCTAGTGAAGCCACTAATCTAGCTTATCATGGTTATTGTGGTGGCAGGTTGAATGATCATGATAAGTAGATAAGGTGAAAATGTAGCTAGATGGTTATTGGTGCATAAAAAGGTGATTTTGATGCTGCAGTGAGATGATTTGCATGCAGGCTTGTTTGGTATTGAAGATTGTATGAAGCATGTTTGATTCTTGTTCTGAGTCTTTATTATCTAAGATGTTTTAGTGTTCTCTGATGTATTTCATATGGTTGTATTCTCAAGAGTTATAGGCATGTCTATATCTCTTTTATTGATTGTATGAGCCATTGTTATTAATAATATATGTTCACCTTTTGCACCAAAAAATTCATAACACCTTTCAACATTATGACCAATCAGACTACAATTCTTACAAACCATATTAGGATTACGACCTCTATTATTATTGTTTCTTGTTTTAAAATCATTATCAATCTCAACAACAAATGCAGCAGGTTGGACTTTAGCGGGCAAATGACCAGGTTGAAGACTTCTATAAGATTCTTCCCTAGACACAATAGCAAAAACATCTTTTACATAAGGTAAATGATCACTAGCTAATAAGTAGCTCATAATAGATTAATAGGCTAATAAACATCATTTAATCCCATAAAAAATTGCATAAGTTTAATTTACTGATTATGTTTCAAAATACCATCATTAGCGGCACATGGACAAGCAGGAAGCAAAATAAGAATATCAAATCCCCTCCACAAAGAATTAAGCTTATGAAAATAATCAAGAACATGTAAATCACCTTGCCTAAGAACAATAATCTTATGCACGAGATTAAAAATAACATAACCATCCATTTTGTCTCAAGTTTCTTGCAATTCAGTACAAACATCGGCTGCATTGTCAGAAAACACATGACCAAGATAAAACACTTGAGATAAAGACCCTATAATCAATCCTAAAACCTCGACATTGACTATGTCCCATTGTTGACTTAAAACAAGACTAGTAGTTGGTTTGACACAAGTTTTATCAATGAACCCCTTTTTATTCTTACCCATTAAGGTTATATAAATCGCACTTGACTACATTTTGTAATTATCAATATCAATCAATATAAAAGTAACATTAGGAACATTAGAATTATCATTAGCATGTTAAAACAAAGGATTTTCAGCATTCAAACTATTGATCAATACCACAATCATGATTACAATCAACAATCAACAAAGAACATACACCAAACATATAACAGATAAACAAATAACAAAAACCATCAAACATATCAAATAACCAATCAACAAATAAAACAAAATACAAGAACTCACCAACACTCACAAATCTTATCAATATCAATCAGTGTGAGCTGAGATATGGCTAGAGCATGTTCCTTGCCTCTCAATGAGGTCGGTCAAGATAGTCACACCATTAACAGCCACACAAATTAAATACTATAAGATTAAAAGGAAAAGAAAGTCCTTACAGAGCTTTAATCTAACAACAGCGGAAGACTTAAGTTAATTACTATACCTATGATTCACTTAGTCAAGAGAAATAGTGACTCATCAGTGACCAAATTACCAAAACATATACTGGTACAGAAAGTGGCTTTCGTCACACCAAAAATGCGTGATGATATGCATATAGTCACACACGTTTTTTTGGGTGTGTGTGACAACAGGTCGCGCCACCGTAGGTAGCATATGGCCACATTGTTTAATTTGTGGCCGTTTTCATTGAAAAAGAGTGACCAAAACCCGAATATGTGTGACAAATTAGGCACAAGTTTTGTTGGATTTATCAGTTTTGTGTGACTATTTCCCGTCCTATGGCCACATGAATATATAATAAATGTGACGTTTGTGATGATTTAGTCACACAACGTGTGTTGTTTTTTTCGAGTTAGTCACATACAATTTAAAAAACAGTGGCCAAAAGTGTTAATAAGTGTGACCATATGCTGTTTAAAGTGAAGAAATGTGTATTTTGTGTGACTATTGATCATCCAATGGTCACATGAATTTTTAGTTTGTGTGGCCTTTTGTAATATTTAGTCACACAAAGCATGTTTGTTTTGGGTATTTAGTCAAATACAATTAAGCATAAAGTGGCCAAAAGTGTTAATAAGTGTGACCATATGCTGTTTAAAGTGAAGAAATGTGTATTTTGCGTGACTATTGTTCATCCAATGGTCACATGAATTTTTAGTTTGTGTGGCCTTTTGTAATATTTAGTCACACAAAGCATGTTTGTTTTGGGTATTTAGTCACATACAATTAAGCATAAAGTGGCCAAAAGTGTTAATAAGTGTGACCATATGCTGTTTAAAGTGAAGAAATGTGTATTTTGTGTGACTATTGTTCATCCAATAGTCACATGAATTTTTAGTTTGTGTGGCCTTTTGTAATATTTAGTCACACAAAGCATGTTTGTTTTGGGTATTTAGTCACATACAATTAAGCATAAAGTGGCCAAAAGTGTTAATAAGTGTGACCATATGCTGTTTAAAGTGAAGAAATGTGTATTTTGTGTGACTATTGTTCATCCAATGGTCACATGAATTTTTAGTTTGTGTGACCTTTTGTAATATTTAGTCACACATCGGATTAAACAAAGAGTGACCAATAATGTTGATAAGCGTGACCATATTATGTGACTGCATCTTTTAGTCACAGGGTTACTGTCACACCCCTAAATTTCGTGACTTGCAGCGGAATGAAGCATTCGAGGGCATGACTGGTCATAGCACCACAGTTACAGTTATATTGAACGACCTAAAGTGTCGTTTAGAAAATACATCGTTTGATTATTTAAAAACATTCAGAGTTACAAAGCTAGGTCCCAAAAGGTGAAACAAGTTTTCAGAAAAACAAGTTCATACAATTCAAACGATGGATAAGTGCATAAAATATAAAGTGAGACGCGTCGACTCCGCGACTCCATGATATGTCCTTATGCAAGCCAACATGCGATACGTTAATTACCTGAAAATACATTGCTAAAAATGGTCAACAAAAATGTTGGTGAGATCATAGGTTTATGTAAATGAAATGATATACGGAAACCACAAGTATAAAGTGTATGACAAAACCATGCCACATAAAAACTATACATTAGCTCTTAAGCTCATGACCCCGAAGCTAGACTGAATGAAATGCCCCAACTGAGTGTTTGCCAATCACTCTAATATGACAGAAATGAAATGCGTTCGTTTGACCAGTTGGTGCTACCAACCCGAACGGAGGAGTCACCCTCAATAGATCTATTCACTCACTCTTGCTTGCTCACAATTAACGGTTCATGATAATAAAGGGGACTTTAATCTGGGCAATGATGTAACTTAAGCAATGTAAATGAGTTTCGATACTTTGGTCAGCATATAAAAATGGTGCAATGTATTCTCCCCCGAGAGTTTAGAAATCAAATAAACAATTGAAAACGGGGCTATGAAAACTCACCTGGTATGATATAGCAACAATGACAATGATGGATATGATGAAATAAAGCTCGGTCTCTAACCGCGACCTATTATGAATGATGTGATCCAATGTAAGCAATGATACAATGCAACACATGCAAATACGTATGTTAACGATACCACTTATTAGTTTTGAACATAACGTTTATCGACGAAAAAATACACTTTTGACGTCTCGTTAAGTTATAAACTACTTTTCGTATAAATATGTTGAAACGGTACTCCACGATCCTCGTTTGGTGTTCTATTGGCAAAATATAGCGTTTTCATCGCAATTTAGTATTTTTCTTAACTTGTGAAAATATGTCCAAAATGGCTTCGTAAAACTAGTCGTGAAATATTGCACGTTAAGTGTTAGTGATCAAACTCGACGTTTTGAAAACCTTGTAACAATGTATTAATGTCGTTTCATTTAACTTTTGATTATACACGCCTCGATCAATTAGAACATCGGCTAACAATGTTATGTCTCGCAAAAATACTAGTTTTTATACTTAAAACACTTTCTATTAGTGGGCTGTCTAAATAAACATGGTACGTCGGGCTTCAAACGTGAATATCTCGGCCGTTATAAGCTCGTTTTCTACGTTCTTTACATCCACGGCTTCGTATAAACATGAACTAACATAATCTCAGTAGGTCGGGTCATCTAGATCACGTCTAACGCCTCGTTTTGTCCTTTGAATCTCGGCGATCAGCAACTAAATTTTCAGAATTTTAGTTTTCGTCGTCTTACTTTGAAAAATCATATCTCCTTCGTTATAAGTCGGTTTTTAGTGATTCAAGCGGCCACGGTTTCGTTTTTGAAAGAAATTTCTGAATATGAAGGCCAAAATAGTTCAAAAGTTTCTGAGTTTTCCAGACTTGGCATTTTTGGACAGAACCTTATATACTTTGCTAAAAACTCATTTTCTTGGTTCTAAACTTGATCATACCACTTCAAATCAACTCCACAAGTTCGCAAATCCTACCATACACCTTCTTAGGGTGTCATGGGGTCCTAAACATCACCAACCTTGGTGGATTTCATGAGATCACTAGTGAAACTTATAGATCTAGTGTTAAAGATAGTTTATGTGCAAAGTGGTATCTAAAACATAAATATGTTGCATGAATAACTAGTATGACTTGAAAATACATAATCATATGAATTAAATGAAAGTATGAAATGATCAAAGAAGATGTTCTTGAGCTTACTTGCAATATTGGAGATTTATGGATGAAAATGCTTAAAACCTTGGGGTTTTTATCACAAAACCCTAACAAGGAAGGTAAATGGAGCTTGATTATAACTTTAACTTGAAAATTTGATGGATTGTTCTTGATGTTCTTGGTTTGGCCGAATGGGGAAGAAGAAAAGGAAGAGAGAAAATCTCTTGGTTTAGCTAAATGTTTATGTGTTATGTGTTGTTAGTGTAGTGGGATGGAAATAAAAGACTAGAAATTCATTAATGAGTTTTGGGTGTATTAGGCTAAATGGGGGGGTTAGGGGGCGGCACATGGACAAAAGGTGGAAGGGATTTGATGTTTAAATGAGTGCTTGTGTACTATTATGTATGAATTAGTTAGTTTAGTGTATACATTAGATGTTATCGGGTACCGAGTTAACTGGAAATAAATTGTGACAATGTGAAATAAAATACGACGAAGTTGTAAAAATTGTAAAACCATATTCCTTGCAAGAATCGGGTGTTAGAATGATTATCGGATTGAAATTTCGTAAACCGACGGAGTTATAAGCGTCAAACAAAAAATATAGCGATTGGTTTAAAAACACTGGGTACAGTAATAATATAATCTCTATATCATTATAATTAGTTTGAAAATGTGTTAGGATCATAGTCGGGAGTATTGGGTATAACGTTAGTAGAAATGACTGAGTGGTAACGTTAATTAAACAATTAAGCATAGGTTAATGAAAATCACACAAACCCATGCATGCACTGATATGATAATGATGTTACTGATGATATGCAGATTTCTCTAGTCTGTATGATGTGCCTTTACTGATGATGCATGAATACGCAGCTAAACCTAACTGGTTACGCGCATTTGAGTACCCGTAAACCAGGTTTACAACATGATGAATGATGCCCATGAATAGTGATTTCCTTTCGGGAATGAATATTGTAAGATATGCATACTTGGATTAGATGTTAGAAGAATTCTAGAGAGAGAGAGATGAGAGAGTGGGAGTTCTAGAGAGAGAAGATGAAGAAAAATTGTGTTGAATGATTAAGAGCTCCAACCCTTCCCAAGTGTGGGAAGGGGTATTTATAGTTACAATATTTAGGTGCCCCGAGTGGGCTGTGGATTGAGCTGACAGTGGGTAAAGACCCGACCCACTCCACGAATACTATACTAACTAAACTAATAATACTAATAATACTAATAATTCTAATAAGCCTACGAGCTACACAAATGCTAAATAGATACTCGGGGTGACCGAGTCTTCACATGAATATTTATATTCCTAACAATATCCCCCTAAGGGAGGTCACCCCGGAAATAACATTTTGAATTCTAGCATCTATCATATGATTTTGACTTCCTAGCTCGTAGTCTTTGATTCTTCAAGGTCATTAGTCTTTGTACATTCAGCAGCGAACTTTAGATGACTGTTCTTCTGTCTTGGATGATCTTTGGTGATTCTTTGATGTCATCATCCAACGTATGTCTTCAAGTCATCTTTTAGCAGAATTTCTCCATGTGATGTGGTACACTTTGAACCGACATGCTCACACTATTCTGGGTCATGATTTTCAGCATCAGAGTTTGCGGAAGCAGTGTTGAAGGTCTTTTAGTTTATCATGACTTCTTTGAATATGATGATGGTGTAGTGTGAGCATGGGGTGATGGATTGGTATCTTGTTCAGCAATCAGCTACAACTGCAAACAGCTGCAACAGCACTCAGCTACAACCGCCAGGTGTTCCTGCATACGACAGTTAGCAATAAAACGTCTGGTACTTACAGGTTCAGACTTCGAGATTGTTAACAGCATAGTGTGAAAACTCTCTCTAATCCTTACCAAGGCCGTTCCTAAATCGGAAACCCACAGAGGGCTTTAAAGATCTACCGTAGTAAATCAACGATTAGGTGAGTCGCTGGAGATCACTCCACGACTGTAGACCGTTTGAAACCGCCACGACCACTAAGCGTAATCCACAAGGAATTACCGAAGTGACCTACTTTCAGGGCTGTTTGATGTTGACCCTGGCAGGAATTTCCATTCAATCATTGAGAATTACATTCGTAAATTCTCTCATAAATGTTCTGGCAGATTGCTAAGATCTGCGTAGGACTCATAAGTTTTACAACTGGCGTTCTTAATGTTGAACAACCAGTGTAGAAGTAGCACGTGTTCCTATGAGATCTTATTATGCATCTCGTGGCTCTAGACTCGATAATTGCATTTTTGGTTGTCGGAGACTGGAGCGGTGTCTCCTGTTTCAATATCAACATAACTCGTAATGAGCGGTCGATAGATTATGCAGGGTTCCCCGTGAGAATGAAACAAATCCTTTTAAGAGAACTTGAGTGGTTTAGAAGGTTGAGTGCAGTGCGTCACTGGGTCCATGACGTCTTGTCTTCAATACCGGTGTTACCTTAGTAACCACCAGTAGCATATGAATTGAACCCGGTTTCTGCCCTAAGGTTGAATAATTGGAGGGCTATTTCTTTTCACCCTTTCTCATTTCATTTCTTTTTAATTCTTCAACCCCTTCTTTCTCCTTTCTCATATTACTCCTTTTTTCATAATCGTACCTAAGGACTTTCTAATACTAACTATTCGGTATTGTCCTTGGGTAGATCCCTCCGGCTCTGGCGGATCATAGGACGGTTTTTCCTAACCTTAGCCACCTTATAACTTCATGACTATCCTATGTTGCCATTTACCAAATCCTTGAAAAATCTCTCAAAGTGTTCATAATTATGAAACACATTTTGCTAACACTTTGAGAGTTTTATAATTTTCAAAGGCTCCCCCTTAACATGTGCACACATGTGTTAATTTAAAATTTGCACATGTTGGGTAGAGATTGCACTTTTTTGAATTGATCCACTTTCAGTGAACATGACCGATTCGAGACACGCTTACATCACTAGTTGGACTAGCTTGAAATTATTACCCGGCCTGCTCAAGTCCACAGAAAGTTTCTCGAAATGGTACACTCTACTCAGACACATCCTTTTCGAGACACGCTTACATCACTGGTTAGACCAACTTGAAATTATTACCTGGCCAGGATATGTCCTTTCGATTAACGACAATTTTTGTTTCGTCAATTCATTTGTGAAGTCTGAGTCGTGCTCACATGAGATGCCACATCCATTTTCATCCATTCGCTCCCCCTCAATATGTGCATCAATATACGAAAGAGTTTAGCACATATGGGAGAGCCTACACTTGAGTCCAAAACATCACATTTTTATCAGATTTAAATTTTAAATCACATTCTCTCCCCCAATCAAAAATTTCAAACCATTTGAGATTTGTGATCCCAATTGATTTAAATAAGTTAGAAAATTTGGAAGAAAATGTGGTCAGTTTTAATATGTGCTGATAATGGAACATGCAACTGCTCCCCCTCAATTTATGAGGGAGATTTACTACTTATCATGTACAAAGATAATCGTTATGACACAAATGATATTGACCTTTTTGTGCAAATGATGTGATCATCCGCTTCTCTGAGGGAGTCATTGGTCAACATCGATTATCCATCCACCAACAAAACTTTCCCAAATGTTGTAGATCCCCACTTGGCGAGACCAGAATAAGTACTGCTTTGTTGAAATGAAGGTGGTGGAGGTGAAGACAGTGTTGTTGTTGTTGTTGTTGCCGATGTTGTTGTTGTGGTGAATTCAGAGCCAGTCAATAGAGTTTGAACATCTGATCAAATGGTTAGAGCGGGAACTGGCACATTCTTATTGGCTATGGAATCTGCATAAGAATATCAACACAGATATACATACATACAGATACACTATTCATTAATAGCTACCACATAGCAGCTTGCCAACTCATAATACCAAATTCATCTCATAATCAAACCACAGTCAGGAAATACATCAAACCACTATCTAGCATGAAGAGCAATCAGCAATCATGAACATGGCAATTCACTCATATTTCAACATTCAGCTCAGGATCTTAGGGACAAGATTCAAACACAATAGCTATATACCTAAGCAAATCCTGAGTGCACATGCACTAAGTCAACAACAATTAAGCAGCTATCGACTACCAAAAGTCACTCAACATTTGGAACTCATTCAATCAGATCATACAAATGCCAGTGGAGTATTCAAGAACATCAAACACAATGGGTTTTCTAACTTCTTTTAGATTTTGAGTTTTAGAGTATTTAGGGATTAAGCGAGGATTCCAAAGTGACACAAATGAACCTTCTAGATACATAAAGCTAGGAAACTATAAGCAAATTGCATATAATGCCCTAAACTTTCTAGCAACTAACACATTTGGCCATTTGATATAAAGTTTAGCAATTTCCTCTTCAACTAATACCCCATTAACTACAAAACCTTTTCTAAGAGTTATGAGTTAACTAAGAAACCCGTTTGATGAAATAAAATTTGAAATCACTCTCCCCCTTAATCAATGACCCGTATTCTAGTTAAAGATTTGTAGTCGTTGATTGAGTGACAAAATTTATGAACACTCAAAGTCTAAAAGAATTTCAAGCAACACATAACCACTAAGTGTCACACAAATAATTTTCAGAAGAATCATAGAATGAAAACTATTTGCATACAAAGAAGATTTCTCTTCCTTTTCAAGAAATGATGCACTGAAACGTACATCAAATCAGGAAAAACATGGATATAAAGTAATCCATGCCCAGGTGAACATAACCCAGTTAGAGGAACAGCCGTCTTTTTGGCTACGTGCTTTCCCCTTTTTGAAGCGCGGGTTGCTATCTAAAGTAATAGCAAGCCATTTAGACATGTTTTAACTAGTTTGTATAACTTCTGCTCGAGCTTCATTTAAAGTCCTGTTTCATTATTGAATGACATTTCTAAGACCGTAAATGTTATCGATAAACAGAAGACATGCCTAGAACACATATTTTTGGTCTTTTCTATTTTCTAATTTTTTATAGTTTTTCTTGGTTTTATGTTTTTCTAATTACAATTTGAAGATTTTCTGTATTTCTATTTACATTTTGGTATAAGATATGTACAAAATGTTACCCAATTTAAGAAGATGATGACAAGAATACCAAAATAAGGATATCGTTCTTGTACTTTGTGGAAGTATGTAGTCAATATCTCTTAAACATTCACCACCAAAGCTTTCGAGGCTCCTGAATAATCGCCTGAACTTGAGCCTTTTCAATTGTAAAGCTTTGATAGCTTCCCCCCAAACCGACAATCTTCCTTTTGAGCAGTTTCAAAGCTCTCTTTCAAGCTTACGAAAGGTAAGTGTAAAGCGAAAACCGTAGCAAACCCCATTAAATATTGCTGCTCCTTTTAAGAATAACCGTCGAGATTCTCCGATCGGGGGATCATCAAATAACTCAGCAGAGTATCATCTCACACTTAAATAATACTTCTCACATTACTTCCCACTGGAGACTGAAGAAACGCATACCAACAGTATCCAGAGACCACTTCCCCCAAGTAGTTGAAGTGATGCAGTCAGTCTCGTTATATGAAGCTCAAGAACCCTAAGTACACACTCAATCCCATAAATGAAGTCGAAAACGCATCATCAAGATCAATTAAGACCCGAAAATCCCCTTTTCTCCCTTCAGGAAATCGCAGATGAGAGTTGTTACACCAAGTTCAACTAAGTCCCGAGTGTAAGCAATTTATCCCGTATGTAGTCAACATGATAACACCAAGACAGCACCATAAAAGCTACTGAGTACCAGATATACACATTTCCTTCAGTAGGATACCGACTGATGAAGCGAAAAGTGTACCGCTTTTAGGGGGTCATTTAAGCCCTAAATCGTATTTATTTGATCATATATTGCCCTAAATCGTTCCTTTTGTCATTTTAGGTACTTTGGAGAAGAAATCTGGAAAAGGAAGCATTTTGGACGTTTTTGGAGCATAAAAGTGAAGAAAACGACAAAGTCTCAAAATCGGCTGGAAAAGTACCTGTGACGGCGTCAAGCACCATTGTGATGCCGTCAACCCTTGACGCGCCAGAGAGGATTTTGGATGATTAAAAGGGGACGGCGTCAAGAAGGCCATCAAGAAACCCTAACCGCGGCGAGGTGACGGCGTCAGCTCTATAACGTGACGCCGTCAGATCTGATTTTCTATATATATTCTCATAATTTTTAGTCATTAGTGTGCAACTCGTGCAACTTTGTGAGAAGAAACCCTAAGACGATTTTTCTGCTACTTTTAAGGGTTTTATACCCTTGGATCTCCCATGTTCAATTGAAGATAATTAATCAATTAATCATTCAATATGTCTATGTGTTGTTTGATTATATCTTGTTCTTGTCTTTTATTTAACATGCTAGGCTAGATTTATCTTGTGTTTGCTTAGATCTAATGAAACCTAACTATTGATTATTGGTTGTTGGTGTGTTATTAATTGTATTGGATGATTGTTTATCGATGTTAGGCTTAAGAAAACTGGCTAACCTCCTATACGGTAACTTGCTTGAACGTCTTAAGAAACATGAACCAATGCGTACTAAGGTTATTATGGTTGTATTTAATGCATGAGCGAATTCTAGTGATCCCATGTTAGGAGCTTCTTAGCTGGCTCGACATAGGAGTGAAGTAGGAGCTTATAGAGTTGGGGAAGTACGTACGCCACCCCACGATTGGTATTAAAGAATACACCCGTCATCCACGCAATTAATACACACTAATCAACCGGTAAAAGATAGTTAGGGAGTAAGGAAATCTAAGTAAACACATTTCTCTCCATATAAGTTCCACAACCTTTTTATTTTCAGTTATTTTATTTTATTTGCAATTGTAGTTATTTGGGTTAGTTGACTAGCAACTAATTCCGCCCACTCCTTCAAACCTGAGATTTTATTTGCTTTTATAAAAATAAAAAAAAAATACAAAAAGAATCTTCCCTCACCCTTAGACCTATTAGAGTAGTTTTTCAATCCTAACGACACTATTCCCCTAGAGAACGATCAATCCCCCGGTACTTGCCACTAAACTATACTACATCGGTCAGGTACACTGCCTGGTGGGGATTGCAAGCCTTTTGAGATCCCTCGAGAGGTAAAACCTGTTGTAAGGTCGCAAAACCACGCATCAAGTTTTTGGCGCCGTTGCCGGGGAATAGTTATTGTTTAGGTTGAATTTTTATTTTATTAGGTCTACTCACTAGATTCCTTTCTAGTGAGATTTTTATTTTATTTTTCTAGGTTTTCTTTAGTCTATCTTTTTTCTTCGTTTCTTTGTTCGTAACCATTACCATCCGACATCATGGAAGGTGGTAATATCCTCGATCCCAACAACCCACCACCATAACAACACCCTCCTCCTAGAGCCCGTACCTTAGGAGACTACTCCTGTCCTAGCCATCATGGCTATCGAAACACCATTGAGCTCACTCAAGGAGCCAATGTCACTCCCTTGCGATCCGACACCATATGGTTGGTGCAAAGCGGATGCGCATTCCATGGACTTCGTTCCGAAGATCCTAATCAACATCTCAAGGACTTTCTCAAAATCGTTGATTCCATAGACCTTGATGTTGCCACTCGAGAGACGACCCGACTGCGTCTCTTTCAATTCTTTCTGCGGGACCAAGCTAGTCAATGGCTAGAGCGCCTACCCGCAGGATCCATCACCTCTTGGGATGATCTCACCACTCGTTTCCTCGCTCAGTTTTTCCCACCAGGAATAACTACCAAGCTAAGGAATGATATCTTGAGGTTCCAACAACGTCAAGGTGAAACCCTCTACGAGGCATGGACTCGATTCAAGGACTTACTCCAAAAAGTCCCTCACCATGGCATAGAACTTTGGCTCCAAGTCCAAATCTTCTATGACCACATCAATCTCTCCACGAGGCAAACCATTGACCAATCGGCCGGTGGTAAGCTACGTTATCTAAGTGCGGAACAATCATGGGCTCTCCTGGAAGATCTTGCTCTTTATGACAACGAAAGTTGGAATGATCCTCGTGATTTGAATAAAACGGTTAAGGCAATATCTTTGCCTTCGAACAATTCAAGCACTTCCGACCGTAGGATCATAGAACTTGAAGACCAAGTCAAGTTTCTTATGAAATCCTATGAGGCTCCTAAACCTTCAAGCCAAGTGAACAAAATCACTTCTTCGTGTGAATTATGTAGTGGTCCCCACGAAACTCGTGATTGCGTGGAACTCCCCGAACAAGCTTTTACGGACTACGCATCCTCGCGTACCGACGGAGCGGGAGACAAGTGGTACACTTTCAAACCCGAGCCAAACCCCTACGGTGATTCATACAACCCCTCATGGAAAAATCACCCAAACCTTAGGTGGAAACAAAACCAAAACGCACAACAAACCAATTCTTCCAACCCACCTAATCATTTTCAATCAAGCGGTTCATCGTCGAACCGTACTTTCAACAACAATCCTTCCAACTATGGTAGTACCAATAACTTTGAAGGGTTGATGTCCAACTTCGTGACATCTCAAGAAGCTCGTTTAGCAAAGTTTGAAGCCGATTTCAAACAAAAACAAAGCGAGATGACCAATAAGATTGACACTTTGTTGAAAGCCCTCAATGACCGAGAAATGGGAGCACTCCCTAGCAACACAGTCAAGAACCCGAAACTAAACGTCAACGCCATTTCATTGGTTTCGTCTCCTAGTTCTTGTCCACAATATTATTCGGTCAATTCCATGAGCTCGTGTTTTAAACAAACCCAAGTCGTTCAAAATGACCAAGAAGTTATGATATCCAACACTAAATTGGTCAACAACATAGTTGAAACACCTCCCACTCAAAACCTTGACGAAGAATTCAAGGAGCTCCACCTTGAACGTCCGATTATCGATGTATTAGCACGAGCCCCCTATTATAATGCCCTCTTAGAAAAATATGAGAAGAAGCTCGAGTTAGGTGACAAAGGGACCGCCTTCGTTCAAAACAAACTACCTAAGAAGTTAGATGATCCGGGCTTATTTGTTCTACCTTGCAAGATCGGTAATTCGGAGGCTTATGACACATTAGCCGATCTTGGATCAAGCCTTAACCTACTTCCGTTACCTCTCCACACCTCTCTAAAACTAGGGAAACTTGAAGAAACCGAGGTAATAATAGGCTTAGCGGATGGAAGTGTTGCTTACCCGGTTGGAGTAGTCAAGGACGTGTTAGTACACATAGGAAATCTAACCATTTTAGCCGATTTCCACGTCCTTGATATGGTTAGCGACCCTACATGCCCCTTGTTGATAGGTAGAGGATTTTTGGCGACCGCTAGTGCTATGATTGATTGTAAGGAATCTAAGATAGCGGTAGGAGAAGGTGATACTTGGTCAGTCTATGATGTGAAGAAACATGCCTATGATACTAGTGAGAAACCAACACCCCATTGGTTAGAATTAAATAGGAGACCATCTAGATATGGACCCTGGATCGATGGAGACTTCATAGGACCCCAGCGCCCATTTTACCTAGAAGAAGACTTTGTGAGCCGAACACATACGGTAGAACAACTCTTGGCTAGGGACACCGAATTGGATCCATTTGAAGACCCTCTAGTTTTTAGGAAGATGATTGATTTCCTAGGAGTTTTTCCAATTAACCTAGGGATGAATAGGTGGACATGTGAAGACAATGATCATAAGTGGGATTGGGACAAACCACCCAAAGATGGAGATGGGTCATGGCATATTAAGATGACATTGTATGACCCGGATGGAGAGAGGTTTGAAAAGATATATCGTACTATGCGGACCAATAGAAAACTTCAATCCAAGCTTAACCCTAAAGATGTCCTCGATGACGATCTCACTTACATAGGTTAAAAGGACTTTGAGTCTAGCTACAAGACTCGTTAATAAAGAAAAGCGCTTCTTGGGAGGCAACCCAAGCTTTATTTGCTTTGTGTATTTATTTATTTGTTTGTTTGATTTTATTTGCTTCCGTATGTATGTTTAATTTTTATTATTATAGATTCATGTTCGAAACTAAATTGTGAAAATGCTTTATCTTGTTTTTAACTTCGTCTTAACTACATATAAAGGTATTTTGCAAAAGATAAGTGTAAGGGAAATCCAAATCAGTTTATTAGAACAAATGAACATGAATCATAACAATATTAAATCAACATACATATTAGTAATTGTTTGAGTCAAATGCTTGTATCGAGTCATAATGATATTTTGTAGGATTTCCAGGAAATAAGGATTGAGTTTTTCTAGAAATTTTCCGGAAACTTAACATGAAAAATCTGTCAGATCACTTCTGACGGCGTCAGGAACAGTTTTCTGGAATTTTTTTTGAAAGTTTTGTTTCTCTTCCGGAATCATAAAATGCTTTATTAAATCTCTAACTTATAAACTCCAAGAATCTGCAAAATAATCATTCCACAAGCATTATATCCTTATACAGATTTATCCCGCCGATGTTATGCAGGTTTTCGTGTTTGTTTTCTCAGGTTTAACAGGTTATTTTGGACAAGGAGATGTATGTGGAATCTAGCTTTTGGCGCTGCTTTAATCTTGAAGCTTCAACATTACCTTGGAAGAAGATCTAACCATGTTACCTCTTTATCCACCGAGCGAATCAGGGGAGTATTTGATTTCATTCTTTTACCTTATTTACTTTTACATCTTGTTATTTGAACATTGGGGACAATGTTCATCTTAAGTGTAAGGGGGGGGGGGGTAAAGTACGATACCTTAGAGAATGCTATTACGCTTGATTTTTCGTTTGTTTAATGGTAGATGTGTAATAAAACTGAGAGAAATACCTGTTAAGGCAATTTTAGTGCCAAATTTAAAATTTTTTACAACATATAGGAGTGAAACTTTGGTCTTAATGAGCGTCTCACGGATAGGAGTTATATGACTAGCACAAAACCGTACCACTAAATTTTTTTTTCCACCCCCAAATATGTGAGGTTCGCCCCTAGAATTGGTAGGAAAAGCATTTATGCTATGATGTGTGTACCGGTAGCACTTAGATTCTAGAACTTGCGTTAGGACCATTCCGAGGCCACAAGTGAGACTACATTCGTGTAGTTAGATTTACTACATGATAAGAGGCATTAGGATTAACCCATTGTTTTACACCTGTGTTTTTGTTATAATTACATTGGCTACATTGGTCAAGTAATTCTCCCACACCCTTTGCGTTGTACTCATTTTTAGTACACGATACCTCTAGTACACCCCTCAGAGCCTATCTTTTCGTTTCTAACTTTAAGCATTTTACTTAAAGTAAGAATTTGTTTACACCCCACTTAAATGTACACCCAAATAGCCTTAGCCTACCTTGTATGCACTCATTTTTAGTGCATTATTGTGACAACATTTGTTTAAACCCCAAGTTAATTATCTAATTGATTAAATGGTTGCTAAGTCGAGTCATATCCTTGTACATATTGTTTTGGGACGATTGGGACTCATGGGTAAAGTACTAGTGTAATGGAGTAATGGGGAAGAACAACATTATTACCCCCATATGTGCTAAATATTTTAAAAGTACTCCAAGTGTTTCGATTATCTTAATTCGAGTCATTAGAATAGTTAATTGTAAAGTTATGTAAAAGTTCAAGTGTAAGGGGGATACAACCCCCCTACGATGTATTATTTTGGATGGTAGGGCAAGAGTGTATGCAAAAAAAAAAAAAAAAAGTAGAAAAAACATACGGACTACCATCCCGTTTCATTTTATGTTTATTTTATCTTTTTGTTATTTTTTTTTCATTAGCTTAAGTCGAGTCTAGTCTTGGCTTAGCAACGCCATATTGTACATGTAATTAATCAAGATCTTTAACTCGCCACCAGTAAAATATCCTTTATCCAACAAAACCGTGTTTATCATATCCCTACACCTAACGTTATAACCCGTTTAAAATCCCTCTTTAATAGTTTATCTTAGGTGCTTATGCCTAGTGGAGGAGGTTTTTGATCATTTCCCAAGCCTATGGTAATCTATTTGCTATGACAGGTAGTGAGAGATATTATTCATTTTCATTTATGAGATATACTTTTATGACACCTGAGAGATGTGAGTATCTAAACACTACTTGTGAGGTGCTAGTCTGTAATCTCCGTGCTTATTATGATTAAAGTGGAACGACTATTTGTTGTAATTACTTTTATATTAGCGTTAAATGATCCCTAACTTGTATTTTGATTAGAATAAAAGCGCATTTGCTTGAGGACAAGCAAATCTCAAGTGTAAGGGTATTTGATGAAGCGAAAAGTGTACCGCTTTTAGGGGGTCATTTAAGCCCTAAATCGTATTTATTTGATCAAATATTGCCCTAAATCGTTCCTTTTGTCATTTTAGGTACTTTGGAGAAGAAATCTGGAAAAGGAAGCATTTTGGACGTTTTTGGAGCATAAAAGTGAAGAAAACGACTAAGTCTCAAAATCGGCTGGAAAAGTACCTGTGACGGCGTCAAGCACCATTGTGACGTCGTCAACCCTTGACGCGCCAGAGAGGATTTTGGATGATTAAAAGGGGACGGCGTCAAGAAGGCCATCAAGAAACCATAACCTCGGCGAGGTGACGGCGTCAACTCTATAACGTGACGCCGTCAGATCTGATTTTCTATATATATTCTTATAATTTTTAGTCATTAGTGTGCAACTTTGTGAGGAGAAACCCTAAGACGATTTTTCTGCTACTTTTAAGGGTTTTATACCCTTGGATCTCCCATGTTCAATTGAAGATAAGTAATCAATTAATCATTCAATATGTCTATGTGTTGTTTGATTATATCTTGTTCTTGTCTTTTATTTAACATGCTAGGCTAGATTTATCTTGTGTTTGCTTAGATCTAATGAAACCTAACTATTGATTATTAGTTGTTGGTGTGTTATTAATTGTATTGGATGATTGTTTATCGATGTTAGGCTTAAGAAAACTGGCTAACCTCCTATACGGTAACTTGCTTGAACGTCTTAAGAAACATGAACCAATGCGTACTAAGGTTATTATGGTTGTATTTAATGCATGAGCGAATTCTAGTGATCCCATGTTAGGAGCTTCTTAGCCGGCTCGACATAGGAGTGAAGTAGGAGCTTATAGAGTTGGGGAAGTACGTACGCCACCCCACGATTGGTATTAAGGAATACACCCGTCATCCACGTAATTAATACACACTAATCAACCGGTAAAAGATAGTTAGGGAGTAAGGAAATTTAAGTAAACACATTTCTCTCTATATAAGTTCCACAACCTTTTTATTTTCAGTTATTTTATTTTATTTGCAATTGTAGTTATTTGGGTTAGTTGACTAGCAACTAATTCCGCCCACTCCTTCAAACCCGATATTTTATTTGCTTTTATAAAAATAAAAATAAAATACAAAAAGAATCTTCCCTCACCCTTAGACCTATTAGAGTAGTTTTTCAATCCTAACGACACTATTCCCCTAGAGAACGATCAATCCCCCGGTACTTGCCACTACACTATACTACATCGGTCAGGTACACTGCCTGGTGGGGATTGCAAGCCTCTTGAGATCCCTCGAGAGGTAAAACCTGTTGTAAGGTCGCAAAAGTACGCATCACCGACTAACCATAGGAACCATCATACAATTGTGTACCTCTTTTATCATCAAAAACTGACTTTCTCTTCCCCCACGTAGTTGGAATGATACACCAAAGGATCGAGTTAAAACACTGATTTTCTCTGCGGTTATGACATTTGTCTTCCCAGAGTATCTTCAATTAATAAGAAGTATTAAGTTCATCACGTGTACTCGTTGTGCATTCCGATGTATATCTCCTTCCCCCTTGCTGGTTTTGATACCTCATAATCAGCAACACATATTATGCACCTATACTTGACATCTTGTGAGAAGAACAATATTCGCTCAAAATGTATCAAGTGAGAATCAACTGCTACCGAAACTGTCTTTGACCATCTTTACCAACCCTCAAGTAGGCTATTTGACGAGATGACTGATGGAACAAACCCGATATACCAAACTTGACACTGAAGTAGAATTCCCCATTCTTGTGACTTAAGCTTGCACTAATGTTGGAAGAACGGTGTAGAGAATTAATGCTCCAAGCAAATCTCTAAGTACTCAATACCCAACCAAAGTATGAGACATTGACACCTCTTGCGATTATCCACAACGTCATCGGCGTGTGACACTGAGTACTACAACGTAACTCCTTTAAGTGATAGTTAACCAGGTCGTCAAACATTTACCCCGACTGCTGGTAACTAGATAACCTAAGTCTTCAACTTAAATCTTAAGCACGAGCAAGTTATCATTGAAAGTCATGCATCCAACCAACCCCGACTTCAAGATAGAATAAGATCACGCCTTTGAGAAAGTCAACTTCAACCCCAAACAAGTGATACCTGATCAACTCCGTAGAAACCATTAGATGCCCAAGAAGTGATTGTTTTTTCACTCACTTGTTCACACTTCTCCCCCTAAAAAACTGCTTATGAGAATGCCATTTTTGATTGAACAAGTGCATATGAGGTTGATCCACTGTTCACACTTCTCCCCCTCAAAAATTGCATTTGAAGTTGCCATTTTTGATCGAGTGAATAAACGTCCAATCTGATGGAAGTAGATCCACTTGATATCTGAACGAGCATGGAGCAAGTATGAAACCTTTTGATGAGACTAGTCAGAAACAAGGAGAGTCGTATGACCATTTCCCAAATCTCAATCACCATGTAGTTTTATTCACCCTTCTCCCCCTCAAAAATTGCATATGACGACCAACTGCCATTTTTGATAGACCAGGTGAATAAGAATATACTTCAATGTACGTTTATCCCCTTGATGACTGAATGAACATAAGAAGAACATGAAGCTTGTTGATAAGAATGGTCATAACTAAGAAGATTTCTCTTCTTCCGAAGATAAAGCGCACTCAAGTGTACGCCTTTCTTTTCATTGATGAACGGGGCCTGAAGAGATGTCAGCAGACGCCATTATGTTGACAATGAGGCCCGAGGCTTGAACTGCAATGTTCAAACGTCATTGTCGTTGAAGAACGAGGCCTGAACTGATGTGAACAGACGTCATAGTCATTGAAGAACGAGGCCTGAACTGATGTGCTCAGACGTCATTGTCGTTGAAGAACGAGGCCTGAACTGATGTGAACAGACGTCATATTTCGTTGATGTTCATCAAGCTTGAATTGCTTGAACCCCTACTTCATGAGATATTAATCTTTTCGGCACCCAAACCCTGAGTCTTTCCTTAATAGGAGGGAACGATGTACCTGCACTTAAGTAAAGACTTCCTGCATTGACATTAAGAGTTTGTCTGCATTTATATGGGTTAGTGATATCAGCATTTAAACCATTTAGGGTTTCACTGTCAACCTTGGTTCTGCACTCAGTGAACATCTTTCTACTAGGTATCCATCTAAGACCCACAATCTTAAAAATTCTACCCGTCGGTATCCACCTAAGACAAGATCTAGGATTGTTTGGTTTCACATGCACAGTGAAAGACTTGTTGGGAGAAAACCTTTGTCCTATAGCAATCTGCCTACCAGGTTTCTGAATATACTTCTTTGGTTCTACGGGCTTGTTGTTGTTTCTAGTCTTAGAGGATTGAACCTTAACACGAGCATTCACTTCCTTCAGGAATTTTGTTATACATTCATCATGGGTTGCTGATGCGCGTGATGTGTCGTTGCGGTTTAGCAGTATTAATGCCTATTCAAGTTTTAAATTTATATTTAGCCGACTTATCAATAACACACACACTTAACGAGCAGTGTACCCGGTCAGTATGAATATAATGGTAAGTAGAGTGTCGATCACTAAGAGTGGAACGTATTATCTCGTTATTCTAATCAGTATTTTAATATCCTAACGCAAGGGGGTTTCAGCCTGAGAGACTGGCACGATTTGTTTGCAATTAAATAATAAAATAAACCAATAGACACGAATCAGCAAGTAGCACACACGTACACAGATAAATACTCGAGACAATAAGAGGGCTGTCCTTATAATTAAGTAGATTGTCACTTGTTTTATTGATAGCTTTATATGAAGTGTATGTACATAACCCTTTCTCGTTGGTCCTAATCTTATCGGCGAGTAAACCCTTAATGATTACTTATGTCTAAAAGTTATTCCTAAGTGATCAATTTAGTAATAACCGTGGGAGCCACATTATTTTCCGCAGTCAAATGCCCGCAAGCCACTAATAAACACAGAGGTTATCAATGCACTAATAAGTAGTAACCAAAGACATCAACATATAAACTTTAATTGATGGGAAAGCAAGTATTAAAGGGAGTGCAATCTTTCGTTGTCACATTACACAAGCCACCAATCCTGATGAATTAAAGTTTGCTAACACAATAAAACAAAACTACTTAATGAATTAAACACATGCA
This sequence comes from Artemisia tridentata subsp. tridentata, assembly GCA_021014915.2. Lineage (NCBI taxonomy): Eukaryota > Viridiplantae > Streptophyta > Magnoliopsida > Asterales > Asteraceae > Artemisia > Artemisia tridentata. The sequence goes on along the minus strand of CP139505.1, from coordinate 315,264,454 downwards.
ACACCTTCTTACAGCTCTTGTATCTTCGTTTGGTGTGTCTTGTGCTGCCTCCTTGACTGAATTCGTCCTAGGGTTCTGCTCTTTGGTTCTGATATATGTCTGACAAAAAGCTTCGGAATTCGTCTGGTCTTGGGGTATTTATAGTTTCTGTCTGAGGGAAGATGCGGCGCATCTAGTAAGTAGATGCGGCGCATTGACTTAACTTCGCGTGGGGTCCAAGATTATAATATTCAGGAATATTCGTACACCGCCAGAAGATGCGGCGTAACTCCATGATTAGATGCGGCGCATGTCCTCTTGTATCTTGGATCGTATCTGGTGATATCTTGATAGAGATGCGGCGCATGTCATGAGTGAGATGCGGCGCATCTGGAGCAGATTAGTCTTGATCTTCTTCATTTCAGTAGACTCTTAACTTTATGCATGTTTTGCTCCATAATTAGTCCAAAATTGCTAAGTTTCACCAAATGCTTGTTTTTACCTGAGAATTACAAAAGTAAATGATTAAGTATCAATCCTTATACATAATATAGTAAAACAAGTCAAATTAATAGGATAAATGATAGTAATAAAATGTACTTATTTGAGTTCATCAGTTGCATTAAAAACACATTTCTGACAAGTCGAGCAAACAAAGTGTTTGGAATCAGAAAAAGATCTAGGATTCTTAGAGTGATCTGCTACGGGAATTGCCTTAATTGGCACACAAATACTCTTAGAAACAGACAAATTCCTAGTCTTTTCATGTGTGTTTTTCTTAGCATCCTCTAGGTTGTGATTATGAACACTGTTTTTATGTCTAACATGTTCCATTGGTGTCACTAATGACACACGCTTTGAACTAATCCTAGAAGAGCTAGAGGCACTCATGTGATGAGGTTTTGCAAACGTACATTCCTTTTCCTTAGGTCTAGACTGTGAAGTGACTGGTTTTGACAAAACTTGTTTCAAATCAACTTGGGAGGCAAACCTTGGTTTTGAAGATTTTGGTCGTTCAGATCTAAACGCAGTCGGTTGTCTAACAACTGATTTATTTCTTTGTGGTGGTTTCCCCAAGATTGATGGTTTTGCAAACTTAGTGTTCATACCATTTCCTGTCAATTTTCTTAACTCGTTTTTCAACGCTGCAATAGCAAAACCCTTTTCCTGAAGTTGAGCTTTGAATTCATCATCTTTGGCAATCAAAGTGGTTGTCTGCTCTACAGTCTTAGTTTTTGCTTCTTTGATTGAGTCACTCAGTTCTTTGCAATGAATTTTTAAAGTCTCATTTTCATTAAGTAATTCAGCCACTATATGTTCTAATTCAGCATTTTTTGTTGCAATAGCATTATTGTCATGTTTAGCCTTAACTTCATTACACATATCACGCATCTCAGCCAAACTATTTTTCAGGTTTTTGATCGTTAAGTTTTTGGCTTCTAGCTGAGCTTTCAAATCATTTATTATAAAGAATTCACGGAATTCAGGGAGTTCCGGATTTTTACATGGTAGCTTAGTTTGAAAACTTTCTTCCTTTTGTTGCATTGCGATTTCAAGAGAAATACAATGTTTTTCAAGTTGTATAAATCTGTTTGAAAGTTCATTATAAACTTCTTTTTTAAACATTACTCATAATCATGTTCAGCATCCTGATCAATTTCTCCCCCCTTATGACTCATATTTGTTGAATCAGAGGTGATATTGCTATCAGTCTTTTCCAACAGATATGTGTCATAAGTAGGTTTAATTTGATCAGTATGTTGTTGTTCATTAGAAAGAACATTATCTTGATCAGACAGATGTACCTCAACAGACAGTACTTGATGATTTTCTGGTTTGAGAGCTGCATCCACACACAGTGAGATATCAGCTCCTGAGCTGTTACTATCATCATGCTTGTCTGATTCTGTCCCATTTCCCATAAGTTGAGCCCTTTCATTAATGAACCCCTTAACATTACTCATAAGTTGGAGTAATGTCCTTCTGAACACGTCAACCTCAGTTCCAGTGTAAGTAGCAAAACACCTTTTCGCCAGTTGACTGTCATCATCATAATCCTCAGTGTATTGTGAATCAATGAACACTTGGAGTTGGTTGTTAATCACACCCAAAGCAGCCATGGATCTATCTTTAGAAAAATCTCCTTTATCAAGTTGTTGTTCAAGTTGATCCAAATACAAAATCATCTTGACTGTGAAAGTCTGAACATCTTGACCAAAGAGTGATGCGAATGCACGTCTGTATCCTCCCAAGTATCTGGGCTGTTCAAAGAGAACCTTGAGATGTGAATGAAGTGATCGAAAACATTCAATGCAACTTTCCTTTGCATTAGGCAACATTAGTGACTGAAGCAACTGCCTCTCTTGCGAATTTGAGCACAAAGATTCCACATTAGTATTATCAGAATCACACACGTTTATTTGTTGTCCATAATTGGAAATCATTTGTTTATCATATGTGTCATACAGCTTGAGTACCTCAGATATGAAGGAATCTGAAGTAGTAGACATGATGTAAACATGCACGGGATTTTACAATTCTATGATTTAAACCGAGAAATAGATTCTTTCGCGGGATTTTACAAAAATCAAGAATGAACCGTGAAATGATAATGATGGATCGAATGTGTTATGATTAGTGATTGTGTGTTGAAGGTGATGTAGTTGGATTATGATTCGGTTTGGTTGAAATGAGGTAAAGTAATGAAGTAGACAAGTCACAGTGACTTTCAGACAACGCACGGGTTTTGAAATCCGAATAAGTCCCGTAGCTTACCACTATATCCAATGAACCCAAAAAATATCTCAACCCAAACTAATTGTCAATCTCGGAATCTTGAAGCTCAATTAAAGTCGTTGTCCAAAAATTATACCACAAATACTTATTACAAGCAACAAATACTTCCTTGTGACAAATAACCCAACAATTTTCAATCCAACAAAATTTAAACCAAAACGACCTTGTGCTATCAGTTAAAAAAAAATGAGCCCAATGTCAAATTTCGGAGTGCACACAAGTGGTCCAATTAGTCACGGTCCAAACAGTTAAAGTCCAATTCAAGAATCTAGTACTAATAACACAATCCGGAAAACATGCCCACTTAGCTTAATTACGCAAACCCAATCCAAAACTAATAAACCCTAATTTTTCGGTATAAAAAGGCACACTAATCCTTCTTTCCTAACCCTAATCTCCAATAAACGCAGACCAACCACAAAAAATATCATCCACCTACCACCTCTTCTTTTTCTTGATGTGCAGTTAAACACACGATCAACACTGACTCAAACCCTAATCAAACATAAGATACATTCCTTTCCTGATCTCTATAAGCCACGGACAAAAAACCAAGTGAAACCCTTATCACATTCATTGCATATCGAGGCGCATCTCATCTTCAAGACCTCCAAGTGAGGTCACAGGTAGGTTCAACAAATGGTTGGCATTTTGTTATTGTGATTTTGAACGAATGAAAGAAGATGGTATAACAAAATTTTTATACTTTCCTTTTTACTTTTCGGATATAAATTGAAGCTAACCTTCAAACAGAGTCAATGATGATATTCTTTCGTTTGAATGACTTTTCAAGTCTTGATTTAAATTGGTATAGCACGAAAGAAAAAAAAACTGAGACTTCACAATTGAATTTTTTTTAAATTTTTCGGTACAAGTCTTAGATGATGTAGAGATTAGGATTGATGTTTTGTTGTGGATGAATTGTTGTTGGTTCGAAAGTTGGAGTAACTTGTTGACTGAGTAAATTGTTGACTGGGTGTATTGATGTTTTTCGTTACAAGTCTTGTGTTGATTGAGGAGGTTGTTGTAAATTGTTGACTGGGTTTAGGATTAGATTATGTTTTGTTGTTCTGATTAGAGGATTTGTAAAACTAATCTTACTCTTTTGGTGGGTCTGTACTAATTTTCCTTCTTTTTTTTTTGTTCACTCTTAATGAGTTAACTGTTATGAGATAATATCAAATCGCAAGACTTGACACAGTTTTGACAAAGTATTGTTTAGTTAGATGAGACAAATCGCAGGCCTGTCAAGTCGCAAACTTGGTCAAATCGCAAACTTGGTCAAATCGCAGACCTCAAATCGCAGTTGACCAGTCAAAACACACTTTCCAAGAAAAGTCAGATCTGAGTTTTCTCTTTCATCAAATCGCAGCCAAAAACAATGTTCAATCTTCCAATTAAACCACCAAAACAGCTGAAGAATACCAAAAAGTGATGCAAGAGATTAATCTAAGCATGAAAGTACAGGACTTTGGCCAATCAACCCACAAACAAAGATTAAGTCTTGATATTTCTTCATAGTATTTTTGAACCAAACAGAAAGAAAGCTTTAACAGTTAGAGCCCAAAATACAAGTGTTCATGAAAACCAGAATGATATTCGAACTAATAGTAACTTTCTTGAAAATAATGTTCGATCCAAAAAAAATAAAAACGAGAAAATACCAGATCTGGAAATGATATTCGAGCCAAAAAAATAAAAACAAGAAAAATAGACACCGTGAATCCAAGCACAATCAATCGAACCTAACCATGGCTCTTGATACCAATTGTAAGATATGCATACTTGGATTTGATGTTAGAAGAATTCTAGAGAGAGAGAGATGAGAGAGTGGGAGTTCTAGAGAGAGAAGATGAAGAAAAATTGTGTTGAATGATTAAGAGCTCCAACCCTTCCTAAGTGTGGGAAGGGGTATTTATAGTTACAAGATATAGGTGCCCCAAGTGGGCTGTGGAGTGAGCTGACAGAGGGTAAAGACCCGACCCACTCCACAAGTACTAATATAACTAAACTAATAATACTAATAATACTAATAATTCTAATAATCCTACGAGCTACACAAATGCTAAATAGATACTCGGGGTGACCGAGTCTTCACATGAATATTTATATTCCTAACAAATAGTGTCACGTGAATAGTAAAATTTTTGACGACTTCTCAAAGTCTCAAACTGACTTCAAAAATGATGAATAGTGAAATGATGAATAGTGATTGGTGAATAGTGAATGATGAATAGTAACTCATGAATAGTAAATTGTCGGGGTTTGGAAAATGACCTGAAATTGCGAGTTGTGACAGTCGACCACCCTAAAAGGAATTCAGTCCCTAAATTCAGCTGATGTTGGTCTCTGGAGTGGTCTCGGTGAAAAGATGTGGGTATTTGAGTCGCATCTGGTCTTCCCATTCCCAAGTAAACTCAGGACCTCTGCGAAAATTCCAGCGAACTTTGACGATCGGAATTCGACTTTGCTTCAACTGTTTGACCTCTCGGTCCATGATTTCTGCTGGTTCCTCCACAAAGTTAAGCTTATCATCGAGCTGAATTTTTTCCAATGGAATCACAAGCGTTTCGTCTGAAAGACATTTCTTGAGGTTTGAGACATGAAATGTGTTATGTACACTGCTGAGCTCTGACGGAAGCTCCAGTCTGTACGCTACCGGACCGATCCTTTCCAGAATCTTGAACGGCCCAATGTATCTCGGGTTCAACTTCCCGCGTTTCCCGAATCGTATCACGCCCTTCCAAGGCAAGACCTTCAACATGACTTCGTCTCCAACCTGGAATTCTAATGGTTTGCGTCGAACATCGGCGTAACTTTTCTGTCGGCTTCTGGCTGTTTGGAGTCTTTCTCGAATCTGGACTATCTTTTCTGTTGTTTCTCTGACCAACTCTGGACCAGTTAGCTGCACATCACCAACTTCGGCCCAACAAACTGGGGACCTGCACTTACGACCGTAGAGTACCTCGAATGGTGCGGCTTTTATGCTCGAGTGATAACTGTTATTGTAAGAGAACTCGATCAATGGCAAATGGTTAGCCCAACCATTTCCAAAGTCAATGACACATGCCCTGAGCATGCCTTCTAATTTCTGAATCGTTCTCTCGCTCTGACCATCGGTCTGAGGATGATAGGCGGTACTCATGTCTAATTTGGTTCCAAATGAATCTTGCAATGACTCCCAAAAGTTTGAAGTAAAGCGACTGTCTCTGTCGGAAATGATGGAAATTGGTGCACCGTGCCTTGAAACTATTTCCTTGACGTAAAGTCTGGTGAGCTGATCCATAGAATAAGTCTCTTTGATTGGAATGAAATGGGCTGATTTGGTGAGACGATCAACGATTACCCAAATAGCATCGTAACCGCCTGTTGTCTTGGGAAGTTTAGTGACGAAATCCATTGTAATGCGTTCCCACTTCCACTGGGGAATCTCTGGTTGCTGAAGTAATCATGATGGCTTCTGGTACTCGGCTTTCACTTTAGCACAAGTAAGGCATTTACTGACATACGTAGCTATCTCTGCTTTCATATTCGGCCACCAATAAAGCTTTTTGAGATCCTGATACATCTTATCAGAACCTGGGTGAATAGAGTACTTCAACTTGTGTGATTCGTGCATGATTAACTCTCGTATTCCACCATAGAGAGGTATATAGCTTCTATCCTTGAAACATAATGTTCCGTCTGATCTTCTTACTAAACCGTTTGCATTATCTTGCATTCCTTTGAGTGTTTCACTTGGTAGGTTTTCATCCTTGAGTGCTTCTACCTGAGCCTCGAGGATTTTTGATGGTAGTGGTGAAATGATTTTCATTCCCAATGATCTGACTCTCAAAGGCTTGAGTCTCTCTTTCTGACTGAGTGCATCTGCCACAACATTGGCTTTTCCTGGGTGATATCTGATTTCACAGTCGTAATCACTAAGTAGTTCCAACCAACGATGTTGCCTCATGTTAAGTTCCTTCTGATCAAGAATGTACTGTAAGCTTTTGTGATCTGTGAATACTACACACTTTGTTCCATAAAGATAATGCCTCCAAATCTTGAGTGCGAAAACCACGGCACCTAACTCTAAGTCGTGAGTAGTGTAATTCTTCTCATGCTTCTTAAGCTGACGAGATGCATAAGCTATCACCTTCTCGTTTTGCATTAGTACTGCCCCAAGTCCTTTGTGTGAAGCATCGCAATATACCACGAAGTTTTCAATCCCTTCTGGCAATGACAAAATTGGCGCGCTACAAAGTTTCTGTTTCAATAACTGAAAAGCGGTCTCTTGCTTTTCTCCCCAATCGTACTTCTGGTTCTTTTGTGTCAACTTAGTCAGCGGCTTAGCTATCTTGGAAAACCCTTCAATGAACCTTCTGTAATATCCGGCAAGTCCTAAGAATTGACGAATTTCTGTAGGAGTTTTTGGTGTTGCCCAATCTTTAACTGCTTCAATCTTTGCTGGATCAACCTGTAGTCCCTGACTATCAATGACGTGACCAAGAAATTGTACTCTGCGGATCCAAAAATCACACTTTGAGAATTTGGCGTACAGTTTCTCTTTCTTGAGCAGTTCTAAGATTGTTCTAAGGTGTTCTCGGTGCTCTTCTTCACTCCTTGAGTAAATCAAGATATCGTCAATGAATACGATCACAAACTTATCCATGTATGGCTTGCACACCCTGTTCATGAGATCCATGAACACAGCTGGTGCGTTGGTTAGTCCGAACGGCATTACCTGAAATTCATAATGGCCATAGCGTGTTCTGAATGCTATCTTCGGGATATCTCCCTCCCGAACCCTAAGCTGATGGTAACCCGATCTCAAGTTGATCTTAGAGTAATAACTGGAACCCTGCAATTGATCAAACAAATCGTCGATCCTGGGAAGTGGATAACGATTCTTCACTGTTAACTTGTTTAGCTCTCGATAGTCGATGCACATTCTGAAAGATCCATCTTTCTTCTTCACAAACAAAACCGGCGCTCCCCAAGGCGAGGAACTTGGTCTAATGAAACCTTTATCCAAGAGCTCTTGCAATTGGTTCGACAACTCTTGCATTTCTGAAGGTGCAAGTCGATAAGGTGCTCGCGCAACTGGTGCAGCTCCCGGCACTAAGTCAATCTGAAATTCGATTTGGCGAGTAGGTGGAAGTTCTGGTAAGTCTTCAGGAAAGACTTCTAGAAAATCTTTAACTGTTGGCACATCCTCAAGTCGCTTCTCCTCCGACTTCTTTTCTGTGATATGAGCCAAGAATGCATAACAACCCTTCTTTATGTATTTCTCTGTTTTAATGCACGAGATGATGCTGAGTCTGGTTCCACTTCGTTCTCCGCGAACGACCAATGTTTCGCCATCATAAGGAAGATGAACAACTTTTTCATCACAGATGATTCTGGCATGATGTCGAGATAACCAATCCATACCGATGACAATGTCGAAACTTCCAAGTTCTACTGGCATGAGATCTATATTGAACGGGTGATTAAGAAAATTAAGAGTGCAACCACGAATGATCGTGTCGGTGCCAACTAAACTACCGTTAGCTAGTTCAATGTGATATGGAGTGTCTAATGCGGTTGGTTCAATGTTGAGTAATGTTGCAAATGCAGTAGAAACAAAACTTCTATCGGCTCCTGAATCAAATAGTATGGATGCATAACGATTATTAATGAGGAACGTAACTGTAACGACATTCGGGTCCTCCCTGACATCTTCTCCTCCAAGGACATAAGCTCTTCCTCTAGCTGTTCCACCTTGGTTATTGTTTCCCTGATTCTTTCCTTTTGGACATTCCTTCTTGAAGTGTCCAACTTCTCCACAACCAAAACATGTTGCTGGGGGTTTCTGATTATCAACCACAATCGGAGCTTTGCAATCCTTGGTCGAATGACCAACTTTCTTACAGTTCCCACACGGATTCGGAAAATTTCCAGGGTTATGGTGGGTTTGACATTTGTTGCACTTGGGTAAAGTACCATTGTAACCTCTTTTCTCAGCTGGACCTGCAACATAGGCCTTTGCAGTTTCCTGTCTCTTGGGTGGTGGTTGAGTAACATTGCTACTCTGGTTGTTTTCCCGATTTCTTTTGTTGTTGTTGTTATTGGAATTGTTTCGGTTGCTGTTATAGTTGTTGTTTCGGTAGTTGTTGTTGGAGTTACGGTTGTTGTAGTTACGGTTACTGTTGGTGTTGTTGTTGTTGTTGTTTGAGGTAGTTTCTTTCTTCACTATCTGAACCATGAGTTTCTGAGACATTCTGATTGCCTCATCCAATGTTTGCGGGTCAAAAGAAATCACATCTCCACGGATGCTGTGAGGTAATCCTCCAATGAAATTCTCTAATAGCTTCTCAGTGTCCGGAACAATTGTCGGACATAATGCTGCCAATTCCTGAAACCTCCTGATATATGCCTCAATATCATTACCTGCCGTCACTAGCTCATAAAACTCTGTTTCCATCTTTTTCACTTCTGTTCGTGGGCAAAACTTCTTTATCAGGAACTTCTTGAATTCTTCCCATGTAAGCTTGTGAGCATTCTCCATTCCCATGGGCTTTGCATACGAATTCCACCATGACATAGCTTCCCCAACGAGTGTACTAGTAGCAAACTTTACTTTGCTGTCCTCCGGACAGTTGCATTGAAGGAATACTGATTCTGTCTTTTCAAACCATCGGATCATGGCAGTGGCTCCCTCAGTGCCTTTGAATTTTTCAGGATCACCACTCTTGAAATCTTTGTACGTACATTTACGACCATTTGTACCATTGGTAGCTTCCTCGGTTTCTGCCCGAGAAGCGGCTTCAGCAGCGGCTGCAGCTACAGCAGCTCTTTCTGCAACCAATGCTGCCTCAATATTGTCGGCAACAAGCTTTCTGATCTCGGCTGGTGTCATAGCAGTAGTGGCTCTTTTTGGTGGCATAATTCTTCACAATCACAAAAGATAACAACAATGAGAATCCATAATAGAAAACGATCATCATACACAATATATACAACCACAACATGTATATACATCCACAACACGTATAAATACAACCACAGCATGTATAAATACAATGAAACCACAACGAAACATCATAAATATAATCACAACGCACATGAATATAATACATGAAAATTTCGGTTAACACAGACCGATATCATAAAATAGCAAAACGAAAATCCTGCATAGTAGTGTCACACTTGATATATTTGTTTGTACTACAAGCAAAAGACAACAAGTCCTAACTATGTCCCACACCCCGGGACTAGGATAATAATGTACAAGCTACATGATAAAAGTCTAACACTAGGCACCTCCTCCGGTGCTCCACCTAGCCTACGGAAAATCCTCTGAAGATCCCTAGACATAGCAACAGCAATCTCCTCTAGGTGCTGAACTCGAAGCTGAAGATCAGTCTCCCTAGTCTCTGATGCAGACATCCTAGCCTGAACTGAAGATAACTCACCGGCCTGGCGATGATGCTCATCCTGGGACATCTGTGCCCTATCGAACAACTCAGGCATCTCCTGCCTCAACTGGGTAATATGCTCAGAACTCTCTAGCTGTCGGGACTCCAATCCCTGATATGAAACATCTATAGCAACCTTGCCTGTGACTAGTCCCTCGATCTCCTCCTCTATAGCCTCGATCCGGCTCACTGGTATCTCCTCCACATGGCCTAATGCCCTGTCAATCTGTTCCTGTAGCTAGTCTAGTCTCGAGTCAAATGTAGCAACAGTAAGTAGTCTGTCAGCAGCAGCCCTCGAGCTCTCACCAACCTCGAATCTACTGGGTGGTGCTGTCTCTGTGGCATCTGAAGTATCTGGTGATGGAATATCAAGACGTTCCCGCTTCTTGAGCGGTAGGTCTGACATAGGAGTAGGATCTCTGGGATGAACTGGTGCTGATAAGGATGGCAATGGTGGAGACAATGATGATAAGGATGGTAATGGTGATAATGGTGATGGTGTACTGAATGCCACACTCCTCCTCGCTATCAAGCGGCGACGGAGTGGATGAGATAAAGTAAGTGACGATGGTGGTGGTAGGGATACAAATGCAGCTGGTGATCTGATAGTGAGACGATGAACCCGCTTAGCAGCAGTGCGCTTCATGCGCGGCCCACCTGGATAGGTACGGTAAACTCGACCATAGGGTATAAACTCTCCTGGCGGGATAACTGAAACAACTCTGGGACCAAGACGGATCACAGGTGACAGTGGTGGGGTAGGTGCGACTTCTCTCTCCTCAAAGGGTTCTGTCTCAGCCTCTGACATCACAGGTGAAGATTGTGGAGTAGGCTCCACAGATGACAAAATGATAGTGGGTAGTGAGGATGATGTAACCGACTCTAGTATGATGGAGGGTAGTGAGGAAATATCGTCTGACTCAGAGTCCGATGAGATAACAATAGGGTGTGAATCCGAAGACATCACTGTGACAATAGATGTGAAATAAAAGTAAATAAACATTTACACAATGCGGGTTATGATGAAATGATATATATATGAAATCGCAATCACTACATGTGATATAATGAATATGCACTTATGCTACAATGATGAGATGCTATAATGGTGTAGTTATAGTCGAGGATATAATGGACAACCTAGTTCGCTATAACCTTTGCTCTGGTACCAATCTGTCACACCCCCAAATTTCGTGACTTGCAGCAGAATGAAGCATTCGAGGGCATGACTGGTCATAGCACCACAGTTACATTTATATTGAACGACCTAAAGTGTCGTTTAGAAAATACATTGTTTGATTATTTAAAAACATTCAGAGTTACAAAGCTAGGTCCCAAAAGGTGAAACAAGTTTTCAGAAAAACAAGTTCATACAATTCAAACGATGGATAAGTGCATAAAATATAAAGTGAGACGCATCGACTCCGCGACTCCATGATATGTCCTTATGCAAGCCAACATGCGATACGTTAATTACCTGAAAATATATTGCTAAAAATGGTCAACAAAAATGTTGGTGAGATCATAGGTTTATGAAAATGAAATGATATACGGAAACCACAAGTATAAAGTGTATGACAAAACCATGCCACATAAAAATAATACATTAGCTCTTAAGCTCATGACCCCGAAGCTAGACTGAATGAAATGCCCCAACTGAGTGTTTGCCAATCACTATAATATGACAGAAATGAAATGCGTTCGTTTGACCAGTTGGTGCTACCAACCCGAACGGAGGAGTCACCCTCAATAGATCTATTCACTCACTCTCGCTTGCTCACAATTAACGGTTCATGATAATAAAGGGGACTTTAATCTGGGCAATGATGTAACTTAAGCAATGTAAATGAGTTTCGATACTTTGGTCCGCATATAAAAATGGTGCAATGTATTCTCCCCCGAGAGTTTAGAAATCAAATAAACAATTGAAAACGGGGCTATGAAAATTCACCTGGTATGATATAGCAACAATGACAATGATGGATATGATGAAATAAAGCTCGGTCTCTAACCGCGACCTATTATGAATGATGTGATCCAATGTAAGCAATGATACAATGCAACACATGCAAATACGTATGTTAACGATACCACTTATTAGTTTTGAACATAACGTTTATCGACGAAAAAATACACTTTTGACGTCTCGTTAAGTTATAAACTACTTTTCGTATAAATATGTTGAAACGGTACTCCACGATCCTCATTTGGTGTTCTATTGGCAAAATATAGCGTTTTCATCGCAATTTAGTATTTTCCTTAACTTGTGAAAATATGTCCAAAATGGCTTCGTAAACCTAGTCGTGAAATATTGCACGTTAAGTGTTAGTGATCAAACTCGACGTTTTGAAAACCTTGTGATGATGTACCCTCCGAACGGGTCGAAGGACTCCCCTTCGAGCCTGTAGAAAGCCCTCCCTTCGGAGGTCCAGGTTAATCTTCTAACACGTTTCATTGGCGTAAAACCATTCGCCTGCGAACTGGTTACCATGTGGGAATCCGCCAATCGAAGCCTTAAGCCCTTCGGGGTATTCCTGACGAAGGGACTAGCACGAAGGACCATCCTGACCTGGTCAAACCCACGTCTCCTCTTCCTTTTGGCTTTCCCGCCAAAACAGAGATCGTGGGCTACAAAGCCCTAGCGGTTACCACTTTCCATGGGACGCCCCCATGATCTCCGAACAATGTGCAACCGCCCACTATGTCCTATTTCTCCCCTATAAATAGCATAGTCGGGCCAAAACAAAGTAAGTTAACTTCACTCTCTCAATTTACGACCTATATCACCATTACACATACTTACTCGCACGCCGGAGGTGGTTCGCAGGGTCCAACCCCTGCGCAATCACTTAACGTAGTGTCTTCGTATTTCTTATTTTCAGGTTAAGAACAAGCTTGGCGCAATCTCAACACCCCATTATTCCTTTGATCACCATCGAAGGCTTGGTTGTGCAATTATTTGTTCAATCAGTGGCGCCATCCGTGGGACCGCTACAATTGGTCTCGTTAATTCCGAGCTTATAACCTACCAACTAGTTTCACTATTATTCCGGCATGGATCAAGGGAGAGAAGATACTCCCCCACCGGGTTTCTCTACCTTGGCACCAATACCAATCGACGACTCTAACAACCTTCCCCCAATAACCGCTTCCACCTTCACAACACGTTCTCACCCAGAAATCACAACCAACAATCATGCTTCGACATCAGCCAACCCAGAACCTGTCATTAGCCCAGCCTTTGTCGAAGCCAACCACGAAGTGTTGGAAACCCTTTTAAGGGCTCGCAATAGGCAAGTCAGGAATGCTGAGGTGCGAAGGGAGTTGGAATACTTGAGTGATGAGTATGATGAAGAAATGGAGATGGAACCTAGGCCTCAGACCCAGGGGCCAACCCTATCGGCCTTTAGAATTGGATCTCCAATCGGCCAAAGGCTAAGAAAAAGGTCCGTTGGTTTCGAAGGAGTCCCCGAGAGGGCTCCTACAAGAAGAGAAGGGGCGGTTATCGAAGGCTCTAACGGTAGGAGCCAGCGAAGGGAAGAAATGGGGGTGACTTTGCCTCCATTGCTAGCAGCTCATCTTGGAAGGACTGAAGCTGGGGTTCCGTTGCAGCCTTCTCACGCATCAGGCGTAGAAGGCAATTCGTCTACAATTAATATGGGAGGAAATCTTCCTCCCAATGGTATGTACCCCTCGTTCCAAACTCAGTCTTATCCTCAAAATTTATATCCTCCAGTAAATGGACAGCCTAATAACCCAAGCTTCCCCCAAAATTATGGGAGCATGCCCTTCGGCCATCCTATGACGTACCCTCCGTAAGCCATGGGAAACGGTTACCCGTTTGCCATGAATACACCTTATCAGTCCTACCCAAGCCAGACTCCTATGGGTATGCCCCCAAACAGCCATCCATACAATACTGTCCTCATGTACGCACCACCTTATAATTGCCTATATTCAGACCCTATGGGTTCAGCTACACCCTTCGTTAGGTGGATAGAAGATTACCCATTGCCTGATGGGTTGAAAATGCCTTCACATGTGGGGACTTATGATGGGAAGGGGGATCCGGACAATTTCTTACACTTGTTCGAAGGGGCTATCAAAATGCAAAAATGGGTTATGCCGGTGGCCTGTCATATGTTTACATACACCCTACAGGATTCTGCTCATATTTGGTGGAACGGGCAAAAGCCCGGTAGCATCGTCAACCTTGATGATCTCAAAGCTAAGTTCCGGTCACACTTCAGTCAGCAAAAGAAGTTCACGAGAACTCATTTAACGGTGCACAACATTAAACAAAAAGAAAACGAAAGCACAAGGGCCTTCGTTACTAGGTACACCGATGAGACTTTGCAGATTTTGGGTCTTCATGAAGATCAGCGTATTTCGGGTTTCGTACATGGTCTTCGTAATCGGAGTTTGGTGGAATTCTTGTCCACTGACCTTCTGACAACTTACAACGGGTTAACCGAAAAGACGTATACTTGGATCGAAGCAAAAGAGGTATCCACTAATGGAGCTCCGATAGATAAAGATAGCAACAACAAGTTTTCGAAGCATTCTCCGTGGGAGGGGTCCAAGAACAAGAACAAGAACAGAGATAGGTTTTCTCCGTACAACAAAGGCCCCAACCATGGTTTGTTAAGCAGTCTAACGAAGTCTCCAAAGGAAATACTTGCTACGGAGAGGGCAGCCAAAGCCTTCGAAGCACCTCCCCGCATGACAAGTAAGGGCAAAAACAGGGATACCAGCAAGTACTGTCACTTCCACGAAGACAATGGCCATGATACGAACAGTTGCAGGGAACTAAAGAAACAAATTGAAGAGGCCGTAATATCTGGACAGTTGGCACACCTGGTAAAAGGAATCAAGAAAGGCAAAGAAAAGATGACCGACACTCAAATGGCCAAGGATACTAACCCTACCGAATCCCCCATACTAATGATACATCGGGGCAAAACCTCTTCGAAAAGGAAAGTACCAGAGCCGGAAGCAAGCGAGGTAAGGGAAATAACGTTTTTCCCTATCACGGGCAAGATCCCTTCGAATGATCCGGTAGTTATCAAAATCCTAATCTTTAGCCAAGAAATAAGTGGAGCTTACATGGACTGCGGAAGCCCTTGTGAAGTCATATATGAACATTGCTTTCGAAAGCTCTCGCCTGTGGTCAGGTCTCAAAGGGTTGACTCAAAGATGCCTTTAGTAGGGTTTTCTGGTGAACGTTCATGGCCTCTAGGAGAAGTTCCGTTGGAAATAACAATTGGAGAGGGCAGGGTTGCAAGGACAGAAACCCTCATGTTTACTATCGTAAGGTCCAACTCTCCCTACAACTTGTTGATAGGAAGGACCGCCATGCAAAAGATGGGTATAGTAGTCTCCACTATACATGCAGCGGTGAAATTTCACACACCCTACAGAATAGGGACGGTATTTTCTGAGCACGGCCCGAAGGATAGAAAGAAAAAAAGGGAAGGTTCTAAAGAACTTATGAAGAATGCTATCAGGGGTGCTGATGTTAAAAAAGATATCGTTACAAAAAAACATCATGCAAGACGAAGGGTGGTAGGCGAAAGGCAACCTCCAGCTAGTTCCACAGCAGACTGGAAGAAGCCACACAAAGCCGAGGGGAAGGTCTTCGAAGGGACACATTCTAGGAATACCAGAACTCCTCAGGCACCAGTGACTGATGACAAGCTCTACGACGAAGAACATCAACTCAAGGGGTTCAAACCCATTGAGCCAACCAAGCAAGGAGTCAAATCCAACCCTTCAAAGTTTAAAGCAGCTATTGATCTACCAGCTCCGAGGTCATTAAAAAGACGTGATAGTCCAAGCTCCATCAAAAATCAGACATCCGCAGAAGTTCTCAACAAAACACCTTCCAGACACAACCAAAATGGAGAAACCCCCCCCCCCCCGACAGCAATGGAGGGGTGGAAATTATACACTAACGGAGCCTCAAGCTCCGATGGTCGTGGAACAGGCTTAATCCTGATTAATCCGGAGGGAAAGGAGTACAGTTATGCACTACGTTTTGAATTCAAGGCCACAAAAAATGAAGCAGAGTATGAAGCCTTGCTGGCTGGCCTTCGACTCGCAAAGGGCATGGAGGTTCACGACCTCTCCATCTTCGTTGGCTCACTTTCAGTCACTAGCCAAATCAAGGGTTCTTATAGAGCAAGGCAGCCAATAATCAAGGAATATTTGAGCGAAGTTAAAAAGCTCCTTCAGGGTTTCGAACGACACAAAGTAACAAATGTCCACATAAACCAAAACAAAAAGGCGGAGACCCTAATCAGATTAGCATCGACTGCTTTTGCTCATCTACCCAGGGAGGTTTTAGTGGAAGTATTGGCCACCAGGTCAATTGCACGAAGTGAAACATCTGATGAAGGCTCCAGCTGGATAGCACCAATAAAAACATACTTAATAAGCGGCATTTTGCCTGATAATCCAAAATCAGCGCGAAGAATCAAAGTCAAAAGTCCCCAGTACAGGCTCATAGGCAATAATCTCTACAAAAGGCGTCTTTCATCTCCTTGGCTTCGTTGTGTCGAATTAAAGCAGGCTTCGAGCATTCTCTACAATGCTCATGAAGAATTTTGTGGAAGACACACAAGCCCTAGAGCCATCGCCTCGAAGGTAACAAGGTAGGGTTATTACTGGCCATTCATACTAGAAGACGCAAGGGAAGCAATCAAAACATGCATGGTATGTCAGACACACTCTAAAGCCCGGAAACCATTAGAGTATGATGCGTCTTCTACCATGACAGTAAGGCCTTTCGGTCAATGGGGAGTCAGCATAATCGGACCCCTACCAGTAGCTCCCGGAGGGGTACAATTCTTGGTCATAGCCATCGACCATTTCACCAAATGGGTCGAGGCCAAGCCGTTGGCATCAACAAAAGGAAAAGATGTGGAAGAGTTTATGTGGGAACACATAATTTTCAGATTTGGAATCCCACAAGTCATCACCTCTTATGAAGGGACACACTTTGCCGAAGGAGTGTTCCCCTCTTTCTGCAAAAGCCTGAATGTGAAGCAAAGGTTCATTTGTATTGACAAGGATATTGTCGTCGAAATCGAGATGAAGCTAGGGCAATATCAGCATAAGTGGGCAGACAAACTTCCCAAAGTCCTGAGGGCATATAGGAATTTGTCCTTCGAATGAAAGCAAGCGAAACCAAGTGAAAGAGCCCAGCGTCAAAAAAGAAATGCTGTGGCAAAAAGGCATACAAGCTCGAAGGGCAGAGAGAAAAAAAAATGTCGTGAACAAGTTTGGACATGACACCAACTCTCGTAAGTTTTGCATATAAGAACTTACCTTTCTTTAAAAGCACTTAATTGTTTTTTCAATTTCATGTAACGCACTCTTCTCACATGGGAAAGAAGCATTAATGGTAGGTGTCTAGTGTTCATTTCTTCAAATGATGTAATCCTCCCTACCCACTTAATGATATAACATGTTTCCCTCAAAATCTCTTGTTTCATTTTATACAACATAGATTGGTTCAGCCAAGTACTTTACAAGTTTCAATGTCGAAGGATGAAGCAAGGCACATGTCTTGTATAACAATAACATCCATTACAATTCACATTAACTTTCCTATGAAGTCTTAGGGTATTAAAAGCCCTCTGTAACTTAAGGATAAAGACGGAGTGGGTCGCGACCCTCTGTCGCAGTCAAATTATACGATTGCATAAAATCTTGGTCCAAAATACACACAATAAGGTTATAACCTTAGGTTGTATGTTTACCTTCTTGTAAGGAGCGTAAGAGAAGAGAAGCATGGCATAAAAAAAAGCATATCCCTCCAAATTAATATTCATAAAGACTACGCACAGGCGTAGCTATCATCAAAAGAGATAATTGTATAAAGTTATGGGTCGAAGCCCAGACAAACTATTCCAACAGGCACACGCCTGATAAAAGCATGATAAATTGTCTTAAACAAAGGCACCGCCCTTTAAACATAACCAAATTGTTTTAAAGGGTACACGCCACCCTTACAGACTAAATTACTGCCAACATGGCAGCCTTCATTTGTTGATGGAAGAGTTTGGGTCTTCCTGGTGAGTCACGGACTTGGGTTTCTCAGACAAGGTTCTTTTAGTTGAAGACGGAGGCTGTATGCTCTTTGGCTTTTTAGAAAGGAGATCTTCGATGGAGGCTGAAGGATCTTTGGTTGATTCGGCAAGAAAGGGGTACACTGCCGTGGTGAATGCGTTACCAGCTTTATCATACTCCCGAACGGAATTCGGATGATAGTATGGTACCTCCGAAAGCACAACTGGTTTTTTGGTTTTAGCAATCTCCTCCAAAGTTGTGCATTTGCCATGGAATATGGCTACATTCACTAACCTACCCACAACCTCCCCCACCTCATCGCTATGGTATAACTCCATAGCAATATAGGGAATAGCCTTCGATACAACCTCAGCCCTATCTTTTCTCAAACTTTGGCATTCGAGCTTCAACTTATCAACCTCTTAACAACGCTTGGCATCCTGCTCCACTAGTCTGGCCCTCTCAGTCTCCAACCCAGTACATTTAGACTCCAGGGCACTCACCTGGTTTTCATAGCCAACAACCTTAGCTTCCTCCAACTTTAGCCTACCACACTCAGCCTGCGATTCCTTAAGCTGTTTCTCAAGACCATCAATCTTGTCTCGATGAGCCTCGTACCTTGGGTGTTTCTCAAAGTTCTCCATGTATTCGTCACACTTCTTCTCCAACTCAGCATAACTCTTCTCCCTTTCTTTCTCTCTGGCAACAACAGCAGCAACCTCCTCCTTCGCCTCCTTGACCTTGTTAAGCAATCCCCTGGTGCGAAAGCTAAGATGGCTGTCCAGCATTGCTTGCCTGATATAACTTTTGTCGTTAAGATCGCAAAGTTTCTCAATGGACATCTCATTCATTTTACTCCTCCATGAGGCAGGAGTGACAATCTCCACAAGCAAGCGGCAGGAGAGAGCGTTGGGCAGTTCCTTCTTATCTGGTAAACCTAAAAAAAAAAAAAAAAAAAAAAAGCAATATAAGCCAAATACGCAATATTACAGAAAGGGAGGAGGACTTGAAGAACTTGCACTTACCCGGGATGTCATCTTCATCAACCATTCTCTCTGGCGCATACATAATGGCTTTCCCACGAGCTTTTTTTGTTTTTTGTTTGACATTCCTCGATGAGGGAGTAGGAACATTGGGTTTTCTTTTTGGAGCAGTCTTTGCAACTTTGGCACTAGTACCTTTCCTTGTTCTCACTCTATCAGCAATGCCGGAGGACCCTACGATCCTGAGCTAATCACTCCCGGAAGGGGTATCATCAGAGTCACCAACATCCTCCACTAGCTGGGGGGCTTCCTCAGTACCAAGGGGTTTGATTGGGGGGAGCACAGCAAGAGGCTTGGGTGGAGAGACATCAACATCGTTATTATTGACAGAGATGGAAGGAGATCCCACTCCGTAACTTGTATCCTGAGGATCCCTTGGCATAAAGCTAACTTCCTTGGCGCCTCCGGCCACAACAAAATTCCGGAAAGCCATTCCTGCACAAACAAACGAAAAGGAGATGAATATCAGCAGATAAGTTACTCAAATTATTTAAATAAGATATATACATACTTTGTCCTTCACAAATTATTTCAGGATGCAACGGAGAGCCTTCCCAACTTTTAGCAATACCAGCCATGAATAGGATAGGTTCGGGGAATGTCTGGACATCAGCAGGATGTCGTGCAAGTCGCTAATACAAGGGCTCGCTCCTCACATCATAGGGCAAGGGATCATTATATTTCTTCTCATCATACATAAAGGCTTCGTCAAGCAAAGCTGGGTACTCAGACGGTATAATGGTGCTTTCAATATAAAAGAACTGACCCTTCCAGTTTCTTATGTTCGAAAAAGGTTTCGTCAAAAGGATGGGAACATCATGTTCACTTCTTTTGGCAATAGTCACCCAATCCCCACCGGGATACAAATTAACAAAACCCCTAAGAACATTCAATGAGGGCTCATACCCATAAGCTTTGCACATCACGATGTAAGTAGTTAGTTTGGCTAGCCCAAATGGGTTAAACCTGGAAATGTGCACCTTATAGTATTGCAAAAACTCTAAAATCAAAGGATGAAGTGGAATCCTAAGGTTTGATTGGGTAAACGCATGAATGTATAATCCTACGTACCCTTCTGGGGCATCAAAAACACTTTGTCTTTTACTAGGACGGATGATTTTGAGTCCAGATGGTAGGGGGTAGTCACGCAGAAAATCAGTCAACGTTTCTTTAGACAAGGTGCATGTTTGTTCCCTAATAATCCTTTTGGCAGCCATACTCATAACAATAGAATAAAGTAAGAAGCTCAAAGAAAATGACAGAATTTTACCTTTTTTTGTTTCAATGGAAGCACGATAACACAGAGTTGTGTGTGTATATTTTGGGCGAAGGTAAAAATATTCTAGGGTTTTACCGTATCAAGGTATAAGTACCTATCATATCTTAAATCATGACCGAACACGTGTCTGGTTTGTCATCTATGCGGATTAGAAATCGATTTTAAATTTTGAAAGGACTCTTACTTATACCGAGGAAGTAGCTGTGGCAGGACAAGTGGGATAATTGTGATTAATCCGCATTAAATGCGTGGTTAGTTGAGCATTTATCTTCCTTTTTGCATGATTAGTGTTATACAAGGAGTATAAGGCATATTTGATTTGTTGAGTCGAATGCAATATATACTCGTACATATATATCACTTTCGACTGGGGGGCTTGATGATGTACCCTCCGAACGGGTCGAAGGACTCCCCTTCGAGCCTATAGAAAGCCCTCCCTTCGGAGGCCCAGGTTAATCTTCTAACACGTTTCATTGGCGTAAAACCATTCTCCTGCGAACTGGTTACCATGTGGGAATCCGCCAATCGAAGCCTTAAGCCCTTCGGGGTATTCCTGACGAAGGGACTAGCACGAAGGACCATCCTGACCTGGTCAAACCCACGTCTCCTCTTCCCTTTGGCTTTCCCGCCAAAACAGAGATCGTGGGCTACAAAGCCCTAGCGGTTACCACTTTCCATGGGACGCCCCCATGATCTCCGAACAATGTGCAACCGCCCACTATGTCTTATTTTTCCCCTATAAATAGCATAGTCGGGCCAAAACAAAGTAAGTTAACTTCACTCTCTCAATTTACGACCTATATCACCATTACACATACTTACTCGCACGCCGGAGGTGGTTCGCAGGGTCCAACCCCTGCGCAATCACTTAACGTAGTGTCTTCGTATTTCTTATTTTCAGGTTAAGAACAAGCTTGGCGCAATCTCAACACCCCATTATTCCTTTGATCACCATCAAAGGCTTGGTTGTGCAATTATTTGTTCAATCACCTTGTACCAATGTATTAATGTCGTTTCATTTAACTTTTGATTATACACGCCTCGATCAATTAGAACATCGGCTAACAATGTTATGTCTCGCAAAAATACTAGTTTTTATACTTAAAACACTTTCTATTAGTGGGCTGTCTAAATAAACATGGTACGTCGGGCTTCAAACGTGAATATCTCGGCCGTTATAAGCTCGTTTTCTACGTTCTTTACATCCACGGCTTCGTATAAACATGGACTAACATAATCTCAGTAGGTCGGGTCGTCTAGATCATGTCTAACGCATCGTTTTTTCCTTTGAATCTCGGAGATCAGCAACTAAATTTTCAGAATTTTAGTTTTCATCGTCTAACTTTGAAAAATCATATCTCCTTCGTTATAAGTCGGTTTTTAGTGATTCAAGCGGCCACGGTTTCGTTTTGAAAGAAATTTCTGAATATGAAGGCCAAAATAGTTCAAAAGTTTCTGAGTTTTCCAGACTTGGCATTTTTGGACAGAACCTTATATACTTTGCTAAAAACTCATTTTCTTGGTTCTAAACTTGATCATACCACTTCAAATCAACTCCACAAGTTCGCAAATCCTACCATACACCTTATTAGGGTGTCATGGGGTCCTAAACATCACCAACCTTGGTGGATTTCATGAGATCACTAGTGAAACTTATAGATCTAGTGTTAAAGATAGTTTATGCGCAAAGTGGTATCTAAAACATAAATATGTTGCATGAATAACTAGTATAACTTGAAAATACATAATCATATGAATTAAATAAAAGTATGAAATGATCAAAGCAGATGTTCTTGAGCTTACTTGCAATATTGGAGATCTATGGATGAAAATGCTTAAAACCTTGGGGTTTTTATCACAAAACCCTAACAAGGAAGGTAAATGGAGCTTGATTATAACTTTAACTTGAAAATTTGATGGATTGTTCTTGATGTTCTTGGTTTGGCCGAATGGGGAAGAAGAAAAGGAAGAGAGAAAATCTCTTGGTTTAGCTAAATGATTATGTGTTATGTGTTGTTAGTGTAGTGGGATGGAAATAAAAGACTAGAAATTCATTAATGGTTTTGGGTGTATTAGGCTAAATGGGGGGGTTAGGGGGGCGGCACATGGACAAAAGGTGGAAGGGATTTGATGTTTAAATGAGTGCTTGTGTACTAATATGTATGAATTAGTTAGTTTAGTGTATACATTAGGTGTTATCGGATACCGAGTTAACTAGAAATAAATTGTGACGATGTGAAATAAAATACGACGAAGTTATAAAAATTGTAAAACCATATTCCTTGCAAGAATCGGGTGTTAGAATGATTATCAGATTGAAATTTCGTAAACCGACGGAGTTATAAGCGTCAAACGAAAAATATAGCGATTGGTTTAAAAACACCGGGTACAGTAATAATATAATCTCTATATAATTATAATTAGTTTGAAAATGTGTTAGGATCATAGTCGGGAGTATTGGGTATAACGTTAGTAGAAATGACTGAGTGGTAACGTTAATTAAACAATTAAGCATACGTTAATGAAAATCACACAAACCCATGCATGAACTGATATGATAATGATGTTACTGATGATATGCAGACTTCTCTAGTCTGTATGATGTGCCTTTACTGATGATGCATGAATACGCAGCTAAACCTAACTGGTTACGCGCATTTGAGTACCCGTAAACCAGGTTTACAACATGATGAATGATGCCCATGAATAGTGATTTCCTTCCGGGAATGAATAGTGTCATGTGAATAGTAAAATTTTTGACGACTTCTCAAAGTCTCAAACTGACTTCAAAAATGATGAATAGTGAAATGATGAATAGTGATCGGTGAATAGTGAATGATAAATAGTACTCATGAATAGTAAATTGTCGGGGTTTGGAAAATAACCTGAAATTGCGAGTTGTGACAGTTACTCCTGCTATTACTAAGTTAGTACTGTTGGAGCAGAGTTGCTACTGCTAGTACTAAGTTAGTCCTGCTGAAGCAGAGTTACTACTGCTAGTACTATGCTAGTGCTGCTGGAATGAGTATATATATATATATATAATATATATATATATATATATATATATATATATATATATATATATATATATATATATATATATATATAACATTATTAAAAACCACAAGAAATTTCAAATTGAATTAAACTCGAATGTATATAACTGAACATAATATACAATTGTAATGTCGTACTTAATTAATCAAATTGTCAAGTACCATAATCTAAAGACTTTTGAATCTTTTGCGGCTTAGCAGCTTGGTGCTTTAAGTCGTTAACAGATACATATATTTTATTCAATGGTATTGGTGGTACACATTTAGTCACAGGGTTTGTTGGTGTAACCTGTAGTAAACAAAAGACGCTTCTATCAAACATTGAATTAAATATGAAGAATTATATATATGTAGGTCGAAAAAACACATGTATGTACATCCTCTTCAAAAATAACCTGATCCTTTGGTCATGCAACGAAACTACCTTCGACTTTCTTAACTGTTTTTAACCCACTATTTGCTACGTCCGGTATGCATGCTGCATCAACTAACGATACACTCTGTAGCTATCATTTGGGAGTGGCAAAAATTGATTTATTGTCAATTATAGTATATTTTTCTCCAAGGATTACAACGGAAATATGTAAACCCGAGTCGTTTCTCCAAAGAAGGATGAACGAAATTAAGTGATTTCGAGTGATGAAACGTGTCGTGAATTGTGAATAGAGTGGGAATTTGGGTTTTTAAGCTACAAATTATGAAATATAAGATAAAAACAAGTAATAAAGCAATTAAAACAAATAAGCAAAGATCAAATAACCTAAAACGTAAAGAAACACTAAAAACGTGAACACTCGGTCTTATCCCGAGCTTTAAAAGTGAAAACTAAGAAATTTTAACTCTAGGAACGCGAAACTAATTTTCCTAAGTCTTAAATGATAAAAGAAAATTTTTAGAAAAAAGAATTTTTTTTTTATTTATATTTTATTTATTATGAATTAAAAACTAAATTTAAAAGAAAAATTAATTAAAAATACTAAATGAAAATGGAAAGATCTGAAAATTTAAAGGAAAGTACTTTAGAATAAGCAGATTTAAAGAAAAATTAAAAAGATGGTAAATGCTTATTCAAAAAAGCAGTTAATAAGCTAATTAGAAATTAAGCTTTAAAAAGAAAACTAAGTATAAATGAAAAAAGAAGGAAACATGTAACAGAAAAGTCCCAAGGGCATTGCTGGTTCAGAGGTTGTGTGTGTGAGGAGTGGGAAGGCTAGAGACCAGGGTTCGATCCCTGGTTTAGCTTTTTATTATTTTTTTTGAATTTTTATTTTTTGAAACTTGAAAAGAAGGGAAAAATAAGCAACTTTTATTAAACAACTTTTTCTAGAAACCAATTATTAAGCTAGAATAAGCAGATTCAAGGGCAAACTTATAAAAAACAAGCTAAGGTTAAATCTAATAAGCTATTAAGCTACTAAAGCTAATAAGCAAACTCAAATAAGCTAAGGTGCACTAAAAGTAATCTAAATAGGCTAAGAGACACTAATTAAGCAACAATTATACGCAAATAAGCCCTGATCACCTAATATGTAGATGATGGTCTGATGCAGGGTCAAAACACCCTACTGAGGCAACTTTTGAGCTTATTTTAAACCTCTAATAAGCTAAAACTAGGTCTGAAACTTAGGAATAAGCACAGAACTACAAGCAAATTACTAAGGATTTGGGAAATTAAGCACTTAACACCACTAATAAGCACTTTAATCAGAACCTAAAAACTAGGACAGCACTGATGAGGAACTTATGTTCTGAGGCAAAGAGACCACTGAATTGAGCTAAAACCATATCAAATCCTAATGAAATTAAACTATCTTCTGAATATCAACTTAACCTACTATAAGGACTACAAAAATACCAAAAACAAGGTCAAATCAACTAGCCTTATTAATAAGCAAATATGATCAGAATTTAACCTTAAACTCTATAATATCCAATCCAATTCTATAAAATCCTCCAAAACAGATCAAAACAATCTAAAAACTACTTATCCAAATCATTTTAAGCAAGATCAAAGGTTCCCTAAGTGCACATGAACAGTACCATCAAATTTTACCCATTTTAACCTCTATTCCAAACACCCCCTTATAGTTGACTGTTTTATGATTTAAGCTAGAATAGACCAAATTAGGCTCAAACTTTGAAAGACAGATTAAGAACTCAGTATATTAAGCACTAATACCTACTTTTCACTTATGATTAAGCACTTTAATAAGCCCTAACTAGATTATGCTATTTTTATGGTATTTTAAGGTTTTTAAGTAAAAACAAAAACATCTAAGATCTAACAAATTACTATCAAATAACAATAATAAGAACAAATAAACAGATAATAATCAAAATAAGCACTTAATGAACAGAAATAAGCTATTTGAACTTAAAAACTTGAAAATCAATAGAACTTACAAAAGCCCTTGCTCAAAACAGGGCAAAAATTGCTCGAGGAGCTACTCTACAAGCTCTAGCTTGTCAAAAGACAAGCTAGTAACAGCAATAAGCCCTTCCAGGTCTGGCTTATCGTCCACAACAACTTATTTTGACTATTTTTGACTTTTATGAATTATTTGAAATTAAAACTGATTTGGAAACTAATAAGCTCACAAATAGCTACAGGAAGCTAATATGAGCTTAAACTAACTGAGAAAGAGCTTATGAAAGCTGGATTTAACTATTTAATCATATTTTTGTATTTTTAAAGTTTTTTTTTTTTTTTTTTTTTTTTTTTTTTTTTTTTTTTTTTTTTTTTTTCTTGGATTTTTAGATATAAAACAGAAATTATAAAAGTAAATGAACAAAAAGCTTTTAAGAGCTTATAGAAAGCTGATGCAATAGTAAATTAGCTTATACTAGCTTATTTAAACATAAATGAACATTAAGTGAAAGCTTAAAAGGAAAATTGCAAAGTAAATGAAAAGGAAATTCAAACTTTATTACTACTGAAATTTGATTACAATACAGGAAATAAGAGATTACAACTAAGATTTAAAAGCTTAATTAAACTAGAAAATAAAATAGCATAATAACGACTCTAAAACTAACACCCCAAATCAGTGAATACAAAGGGCTATTTATAGCCAAATGAGGGAGGGTATCCTAGGGTTAGGAAAGACCCAGAAGCTTCAATCTCAGCCTTTGGATTCATCATCTCATCATCAATCATAATCATAGCCCTTGGATCAGAATAATGAGGTGTTTCGGCCAATCAAATACCTCCAATTAGCCACGTCCTCATTCCCTTGTGTTAGCACATGTCAGACCATCTAGAAGGTTATAAGTTGTACGGGTAACTCAGGGTGAATTAGGGAAGATGTACAGTACATTTTGGGGGGGGGGGGCAGGTAAATTGGTTTTTATTGTTTATTATTATTTGACCCGTTGAGATGGGTTTGACCGGGTAAAGGGATTGGATTCGGATCTGGTAATGGGTTAAATTAAAACGGGAGTGGGCTGATGTGGTTTTGGGCTTGGGTTATTTTGTGTTTAATAGATCCGATTTAGGTTTAGTTTCTAGGATTTATTTTGGAATGATTTTAAACATGGAGGACTAATTCTGCCAAATGAGTATATAATTTATATAAGGACTGGTTTTGCAATATTGGCATGTTCCAAGGGCTGAATGAAAAATATAGAGCTCGAGACTTGAAAATTTCTTCCTCCTTTTGACTTTAAATACTCGTTCCATTTCTCGTGCTCGGGTTTGTCAGTTTTTGCTTGATTTTGTCCTTTTTTCACATATCCATTGCCTACACACTCACAAACACAAAAACAAAAATATCGTTGGCATTTTTGTTAGTTTTTTGTTGTTTTGGTCTTAATTTGGTCAAATAAAGGTATGCGAATAAGCACATACCAAAATCCCCCAGACTAAGGTATTTTCGTGTCCTCACGTAATGTCATAACAATACGCTTTTGAAACCAAAAATTTCCAACCTCTTTTTACTAACTTTGAAAAGTAGCCAAATATTCAAAAGAGATTAAGAAATCAAGAGTTCTATGATCAGATCTAAACACACTCCTTGTGTTGAAGATACTTTGAGTATATGCTAAGTAGCACGCGGAATTTACTACAAAGCACTTAGAAGATTATGTGATTGGTGATGTATGTGATTGTATGAATGTAACAGTGAAAGTATGAACACAATGTTTAACCAAACAAATAGCTTCAATATTACTACGAGTGATCTTTAATTATCACTAGGGTTTTACAACCTTGAAGCTTTCGTATACCTTTCACGACTAATAACTCTTTCTTTGAAACCCTAACTAGGATCTCCTTTTACAGAACAAGGATTCCTTTACAAGTATTCTGATATACGTATCAACCTATATGTAAAACCCTAAAATTAACGTAATCTGAAATGACTAAAATGCCCCTCTAATTTTGAAATTTTAAAGAACATGTAAAATCATACGAAAGAAATATTATTTGAACTTAAAATAAATTAATTTAAGTCATAAATTACCTAATAAAATTTAAACTAATAAACTTTACCTTATAAATTAGAATCACAAAACAAATAATTCTATACATCCATATCCAAAATTTCGGCATGTCCATGTGACTAGAAAACCAAATTTTCGGCCCAAAAGAAATAAAGGAAAAGATATGCATTAAAATAAAAGGTATCATAATCCCACTAAAATTGGTCCTCCCCTATTTATCTAAAACTAAAAGTCGGTTCTATCCATTTTATATATACCGAAGATTATTTTTTATTTCTCTTGAAAACCCTAAAAATACTACAAAAAAAAAAGGGCTTGGCTTCTTTCCTTTTCCCCTCCTGATCGATCAGCAGCAAAGGCAGAAGAAGGAGTTCTTGTGGCCTTTATTCGGTGGTGCTACAACGGGTTTTTGGTGGTGTCTTGATCGTGGGTTTAAAGAAGCCATTCGAAGGGAGTATTGATCTAGGGTTTTCGGCTAGATTTTGGTTGTGGTGTTCGATCTTTGTTTTCCTCTCTTGATCACGCTACGAGGGTAATTATATCATCCTTGTTCAATTCAATACTTTTCTTGTTTGATTCTTGCTTCTATTTGATGTTCTTGTCGAATTAACTAAACACATAAGATGATAGAAAAAGTAGCATAAAATCATACATGTTTACATGAGATAATGAGTTTGAAACCTAATATGGATCGACCAAGGTCATGGTGTATTGTTTTGATGATTGTATGAACATGTTAAGACCACATTAGAATCGACCTAGGGCTGTTCTAATTCGTTCATAATCACCTTGTATCAATATATGAGTCACGGGAATGAAAAACATAAAATGGATCACATAAAATCATGAACCCAGTTTGCTGATGGAATTTTATGTCGAATTGAACTGAGCATATCTTGATGTTGGTAACGTATTTTTGGATGTTTCTTGAGTCTAAAACTGAGTTTAAGAAAATAGCTTTCTAGAAATATAAGCCTTGTAATTTTTAGAGGTCGGGAAGGTACACTTTTTGATTTTATGAATTCAAGTGTCGAAACTGTGTTTCGGATGTCTGGAAATCAGTCCGTTTTGTCGATTTTTCATTTTCAAACCATCAGGAGTTAGGTCATGAAATTCTCCAGTATGTAACTTCAATGTGTTTAGTAGTGTCATGAATTTTTGTAGATTTTTCCTGGAGGTATTGGTGGGTAAAAAGGTTTTAAAAGAGGTAAATTGTATAATACTTAACTTAAGGGCTGAAAGTGTCATGTTATAAACTAAAAGACTAAAATTTTAAAATCATATAACTTTGTGATAATTATCTTTATACCCTAATCTTACAATAATTGCATAATAATTCTTAAACTTGTTATAATTACATATTAATCCCTAAAACTTATGAAAGTTACACTATGATCCCTAAACTTATGTAAATGGCATTATGAACCTTAAGTTATTAATAAAGAGATCATGAATTCGTGTAGATTCGCTGAAGATGGAGTTTATTTCCGATCTTGTGTTCTATTATGTTTTCACTTGCTGTATAAGGTACAAATATTCTACCCTTTCTCAGTAAGGGTGTCCTTCTCATGACTTTTGATCTTGATTCACTATAGGATTCCCTAAGCCATTGCTATGTTCCCTTATACTTTGATTCGTTCTTCATGTTTCACTTACATCTGTCTATATTGGTTTGATTATGATCTGAGCCTTTTTATTTGGGGCTTTCTTATTTAGTCTATTACTTGATATGACTCGTTCGTCACCCTGTAACATGAATATTTTGAATCACTTGATACTTTGAAGGATTGTTTAACTAGATGTGAAAACCTTTCTGAATTATATATGAAAATGTGTAAGAAAAGCAATACTACTTTTAAATGAGAGTTACTAAAAGTTTTTAAGAAAACTATTTTAAGACTATCTTTATGAAAACCGTTTAGAAAGACCACTTTTATGAAAACTATTTTGTAAGATCATTTATTATGAAAACCATTTTTTGAAAGATTGCTTCAAATGTACTTTTAAATAGAAACCTTTTTAAATGAACTGCTATGAAACTTTGATATTGACCTACTGATATTGAACCTTCTAATATTGACCCTTCTGATATTGGACCTTATGATATTGAACCATCTGATATGAACTTTCTGATATAACTGAAATGGAAATTGGACTTGAACCACTTAAAATGAAACTGAACTGGATACTTGACCATTGACCCTCAGTTTGAGACTACGAGCCACTATCTGTTTCACTAGGCATGAGGGTTTCATGTCTATGTCATTGATGCACCGATTGTGTGACTCTAGAGCAGGAGAGTGATGTCCTGTTCCGTCCCTGACTTTATCTGATTTGGTGTGTATTGGTAGACTCTGGCCACCTGGGGCGTATAGATGCATCCTAGGTCTGTTATCTGTATCTGTTATATCTGGTGACTGATGGTGTGTGCGATACACGTCTTTCACATATCTGGGAGCTAGCTACTCCACTTACTGATTGAGGACTCCCCTCATATTATCTGATTTTCTGAGAGGTCTCCCCTCTATATGGTTATATGGTTACATGGTTATGATATCTGTATCTGGGCTCGTAGTGGATTTCTGTTTTCCTGCACCTTATAACCTTTACTTAGTATTCCGAGGTCACCCCTCCGAATACATACTTGACTGGATACTTGATCTGATATTTGACTTGATACATGACTTGACTTGATATGACTTGGGCTCGGGTTGGGATTACTGTTTTCCTTTACCCTTATCCATTGTAACTGTTTCTTAATTCCTGATATCTCTACATAACCTTTATTTTCTTTCCTAACTCTTGTTATACCTTGCATTGTTTCACTTACTTCACTATCCCATTATTACTGCTTTGTTACCTTTATATCTGTTCACTGAGCTTTCGTAGCTCAGCCGCATTTCTTTTCCTGCGGCAGGTTTTAGTTTGGAAGTTGGGTATGAGTGGAGAGTACCTTGGATTTAGAAGACCTTACTAGCTATTGAAGATGACTAGAAGAATTTATAATTAGACTTAGAAATTATTGTATTGTAACCTTGTAGTTTCAGATTTTCCTTTGTAACCCTTGAAATTCTATTGTATTATTTATGTCTTATGCTTGTGTTTGTTCTGATATGAAACCATCATTGTGACATCTTTACCCTTGTCGGGTCGGGGTGTTACAATTTATGGTATCAGAGACATGTTGCGACTCGTAATACATTACCCTTGACCTGTGCGTTTTGGACCATTAGGCTTCCACTGTAAGAACATAGGAAAACACCTTGAGAACCTGCTTTAGGATTTCTTGATATGAACTTAAGTTTTGACCAGTGAGGAATGGGTAGACTATAAGGCAATTATTTAAGTATCATTACTTCCGCATTACTCTGATTCGTGCCTTGACTATGACATTGATTTTGTTGACCTTTAAGACTGTAGAAGTACTAGGTGGATTAAGATAGGTTGTTTTGCTTACGACTCGAGATAAAGTATGATCATCATGAAGGCATATTTATGTGGTGCTAGTATTATGACGCCTGGCCAACGTGATAATACTTACACCATATAACGTGCCCTCATTGTGGCCATAGGATATCTTGGGAAGTACCTAAGAAGTTTAGAATTTGATCTCCGTTGGTTTATCCGTGATTAGTGAGACCTTAGGTTCGTTCTACCTGTGCGTATACTTTGCCTTCGTTCATTAGATATCTGGATGAGTTCGGACTCTCGTTTTGCATTCTGTTGACCTCAGTTATAAATCTTGAACTCGTGTAGAGCTCCCTACTGTTGATACAGTTAATTCGATTTGAAATCTTGTTCGTATTCCATATGAGCTTTTCTTTTTGGAAGAACCTCCCCGGGCGTGAGAATGTTCGTGACGATCTTTTGCGATTTGCTACGACTTCGTCTAACTTTGCGACTTCAAATTTCGAGGACGAAATTTTTCTTTTAGAGGGGAAGAGTTGTAAAACCCTAAAATTAACGTAATCCGAAATGACTAAAATGCCCCTCTAATTTTGAAATTTTAAAGAACATGTAAAATCATACGAAAGAAATATTATTTGAACTTAACATAAATTAATTTAAGTCATAAATTACCTAATAAAATTTAAACTAATAAACTTTACCTTATAAATTAGAATCACAAAACAAATAATTCTATACATCCATATCCAAAATTTCGGCATGTCCATGTGACTAGAAAACCAAATTTTCGGCCCAAAAGAAATAAAGGAAAAGATATGCATTAAAATAAAAGGTATCATAATCCCACTAAAATTGGTCCTCCCCTATTTATCTAAAACTAAAAGTCGGTTCTATCCATTTTATATATACCGAAGATTATTTTTTATTTCTCTTGAAAACCCTAAAAATACTACAAAAAAAAAAGGGCTTGGCTTCTTTCCTTTTCCCCTCCTGATCGATCAGCAGCAAAGGCAGAAGAAGGAGTTCTTGTGGCCTTTATTCGGTGGTGCTACAATGGGTTTTTGGTGGTGTCTTGATCGTGGGTTTAAAGAAGCCATTCGAAGGGAGTATTGATCTAGGGTTTTCGGCTAGATTTTGGTTGTGGTGTTCGATCTTTGTTTTCCTCTCTTGATCACGCTACGAGGGTAATTATATCATCCTTGTTCAATTCAATACTTTTCTTGTTTGATTCTTGCTTCTATTTGATGTTCTTGTCGAATTAACTAAACACATAAGATGATAGAAAAAGTAGCATAAAATCATACATGTTTACATGAGATAATGAGTTTGAAACCTAATATGGATCGACCAAGGTCATGGTGTATTGTTTTGATGATTGTATGAACATGTTAAGACCACATTAGAATCGACCTAGGGCTGTTCTAATTCGTTCATAATCACCTTGTATCAATATATGAGTCACGGGAATGAAAAACATAAAATGGATCACATAAAATCATGAACCCAGTTTGCTGATGGAATTTTATGTCGAATTGAACTGAGCATATCTTGATGTTGGTAACGTATTTTTGGGTGTTTCTTGAGTCTAAAACTGAGTTTAAGAAAATAGATTTCTGTAAATATAAGCCTTGTTATTTTTAGAGGTCAGGAAGGTAAACTTTTTGATTTTATGAGTTCAAGTGTCGAAACTGTGTTTCGGATGTCTGGAAATCAGTCCGTTTTGTCGATTTTTCATTTTCAAACCATCAGGAGTTAGGTCATGAAATTCTCCAGTATGTAACTTCAATATGTTTAGTAGTGTCATGAATTTTTGTAGATTTTTCCTGGGGGTATTGGTGGGTAAACCAAGTGGATACTTTTTGGGCACTGCTGCAGATACGTTTTCTAAGTAGTCTGAGGTTTAGTTTTTTTCATGTGGGGTTAAACTAATCAATAAATTATGGGAAAATTCATGTGGGTTTTCAATACATTGAAGTAGTTCTGGGAACTTTTGGGGATTTTATCTCTGAGATCTAATGTGGTTCATAATTCGTCAAAGTTGGGTCTGTTCTAGGTTAGAATCTGAGAAAAAGTGTAAAAAGGTTTTAAAAGAGGTAAATTGTATAATACTTAACTTAAGGGCTGAAAGTGTCATGTTATAAACTAAAAGACTAAATTTGAAATATCATATAACTTGGTGATAATTATCTTTTATACCCTAATCTTACAATAATTGCATAATAATCCTTAAACTTGTTATAATTACAAATTAATCCCTAAAACTGATGAAAGTTACACTATGAACCCTAAACTTATGTAAATGGCATTATGAACCTTAAGTTATTAATAAAGAGATCATGAATTCGTGTAGATTCGATGAAGATGGAGTTTGTTTCCGATCTTGTGTTCTATTATGTTTTCACTTGCGGTATAAGGTACAGATATTCTACCCTTTCTCAGTAAGGGTGTCCTTCTCCTGACTTTTGATCTTGATTCACTATAGGATTCCCTAAGCCATTGCTATGTTCCCTTATACTTTGATTCGTTCTTCATGTTTCACTTACATCTGTCTATATTGGTTTGATTATGATCTGAGCCTTTTTATTTTGGGCTTTCTTATTTAGTCTATGCCTTTGCTAGGCTTCCCTTGATTTGTGAACCGTGATATTTGAGCCTTGCCATGTTCCTTTGATACTTGATATGACTCGTTCGTCACCCTGTAACATGAATATTTTGAATCACTTGATACTTTGAAGGATTATTTAACTAGATGTGAAAATCTTTTTGAATTATATATGAAAATGTGTGAGAAAAGCTATACTACTTTTAAATGAGAGTTACTAAAAGTTTTTAAGAAAACTATTTTAAGACTATCTTTATGAAAACCGTTTAGAAAGACTACTTTTATGAAAACTATTTTGTAAGATAATTTATTATGAAAACCATTTTTTGAAAGATTGCTTCAAATGGACTTTTAAATAGAAACCTTTTTAAATGAACTGCTATGAAACTTTGATATTGACCTACTGATATTGAACCTTCTGATATTGACCTTTATGATATTGGACCTTCTGATATTGAACCCTCTGATATGAACTTCTGATATGAACTTTCTGATATAACTGAAATGGAAATTGGACTTGAACCACTTAAAATGAAACTGAACTGGATACTTGATCATTGACCCTCAGTTTGAGACTACGAGCCACTATATGTTTTCACTAGGCATGAGGGTTTCATGTCCATGTCATTGATGCACCGATGGCGTGACTCTAGAGCAGGAGAGTGATGTCCTGTTCCGTCCCTGACTTTATCTGATTTGGTGTGTATTGGTAGACTCTGGCCACCTGGGGCGTATAGATGCATCCTAGGTCTGTTATCTGTATCTGTTATATTATCTGTTATATCTGGTGACTGATGGTGTGTGCGATACACGTATTTCACATATCTGGGAGCTAGCTACTCCACTTACTGATTGAGGACTCCCCTCATATTATCTGATTATCTGAGAGGTCTCCCCTCTATATGGTTATATGGTTACATGGTTATGATATCTGTATCTGGGCTCGTAGTGGATTTCTGTTTTCCTGCACCTTATAACCTTTACTTAGTATTCCGAGGTCACCCCTCCAAATACATACTTGACTGGATACTTGATCTGATATTTGACTTGATACATGACTTGACTTGATATGACTTTGGCTCGGGTTGGGATTACTGTTTTCCTTTACCCTTATCCATTGTAACTGTTTCTTAATTTTTGATATCTTTGCATAACCTTTATTTTCTATCCTAACTCTTGTTATACCTTGCATTGTTTCACTTACCTCACTATCCCTTTATTACTGCTTTGTTATCGTTATATCTGTTCACTGAGCTTTCGTAGCTCAGCCGCATTTCTTTTCCTGCGGCAGGTTTTAGTTTGGAAGCTGGGTATGAGTGGAGAGTACCTTGGATTTAGAAGACCTTACTAGCTATTGAAGATGACTAGAAGAATTTATAATTAGACTTAGAAATTATTGTATTGTAACCTTATAGTTTCAGATTTTCCTTTGTAACCCTTGAAATTCTATTGTATTATTTATGTCTTATGCTTGTGTTTGTTTTGATATGAAACCATCATTGTGACATCTTTACCCTTGTCGGGTCGGGGTGTTAACCTATAATAATAAGATATACACAATATCTATTATATATATATCCGTACGTTTCTGTCTTCATCTCATAATCAGTACTAACAATCTGTACTAGCAGTACTAAATGTTAGTATTAATCTTCTGCAGTTGTAACTTTGACCTGGCAGTACTAACTGTTGGATTAATTCCCAACAATCCTCCCCTAAACTTATGATTTCTATGCAAATCATTAAGTTTTTCAAATTAAACTCCAATATAGATGATGGGGAAATTCTTTCAAACACTTATCTTCAAAGTTGAATCACTTCTGAATTTTCTTCACATTTAAACTTTGAAGTAAGCTCTTTACAAATAATATTCTCAGAATCTGTTAGCAACTTCTCATGATCTTCTCTGTTATCCTCCCCTGAATCTATTCTCATCTTGAATCAACAGACAAACTTGAATTCCTCCCCTGTTTGGAAGAATTTTCACCATCACTTGAACTTGAACTTATGATGCTTGAGCTCAGCCTCCAATATGACAATTTGTACAAGTTTCCATCAATTCTAAGTAGTTTCAGACATGCTCTCATCACTTCCAAATGTGTTATCTTCGGAGAGAGGTGAATCACAGAGCATAAACTCAGTATTAAAAGTAGTTTGAACTATCAGTACAAACTGTTTATCAAAAAATTTCAAGAGCATTATAAACTCAATGTGGACTTGAAAACATTTTTGCCCACTTATAGGTTTTAGCAACTACCAGCTATCAACGGATTTGATGTGTCTTTACCAATAGCCGTTTGCTTTGGACTAGCCAACTCTTCACTGTGAGATATGGTGAGTTCATAATCATATAGTTTTGGGTAAACTATCTACCATAAACAGATTTGAGAAGTCTTTACCAGAAACCGTTTGCTCTGGACTAGTTGGTTCTTGATGTGGGTTAGATATGGTGAACCAATTACCATTTGTTGTGTGCTAAGTATACACACTTTAAATTCCAAAGCACCATACTTTCCAAAGTTAATTCACTTACTCCAAGCAATTTGCTTATTCAACCTGCAATTTGTTAGTCCAAAACCAAAGAAAACACAACACAAAGTATTTCCTTCTTGACAGTTATCACCATTGACCAACATGTTTACATAAACAATACCAAAATTGAATAAACAGTACAAACTATACATAGCAGTTTCATCAGACACAACTAGCACAACTAGCAGTACAAAATCCTTTTTATCACAAAAACACTTAGACATTGAATCTTCAAGGGTTAAGCATTCCGATAACGCTTAAATCTAACATGTTTTTAGGTGCGTTATTGCTAGTTTTGTGCATCATATTTGGTTATATTTGCATGTATTTGTTGCTAAATGATGAAAAAGTGTGTATGCAAGTAAATATAGCCAAGTACAGGAAAAGTGGAGGAAAACAAGAAGAAATGAAGAGATTATGCGCATAAGGAGAATTACGAGAAAGAAACCACATGATACTTCAAAGAATTGATTAGACCAAGACTTATATGCTTAATATATCAAGAAAAGATCAAGTTCTATGAAGGAAATCAATGGTACAGAGAAGGATCAAGCACGTAACGAGAAATGAATAAAAGAAAATAAAAGTGCATGGCAGGATCATCCATCCGATCGGATGCTGCCCGCATCCGATTCGGATGGAGTGAAGTTAGAAACACCGAGAGCTCTAACCGATCGGTAGGAGCCAAATACCGATCGGTTGGCCAACACTGAAGTTACAAAGTTGCATTAAATGGTGAATTAAAGCCCCATAATCATTGAGGCTTATCATTTCTCAGCTGTTAAATCATATGGGACGTTTTTGCTTGGATAAGAAGGGTTTCCTCACGTATTTAAGGAACCCTTAGTTAGTTTGCAAAGAGAGTTCTTTTGGGGAAGTGACATAACCTAAGAAAGCTACACCACTATTATTATTATTGCCCAAAAGCTTGTAGTTGCTGTGAAAACGTCCAGGAGATCTTGAGTTCGAGTCTCAAGAGTTGTGTCCGTATGTGGAGTTGTTTACTTGTGATAATAGGCGATTGGAGGAGTGTGGATTGCTATAGTTCCACAATTCTAGTTCTTGTAATTCCTTGATAGGTATTTCTTGTTGAGTTATCATGAACTACTTTTACTTTTACTATATGATGAATGAAAGTTTGGTTAATTATTTGTGTTTGGTTATGATTGTTATGGAGTAATTTAGTTATACTTGTGTGTGGATGATGTGACAATTGTTGGAGTAATCTTATCATAGTGATGCATGAAAACATATCTTGTTTTATGAGTTTGTTGAGATAAAATCTAATCTTGCTTAATTGGTTGGTAAAAACAATTTCAAAGATTCACAAGGCCGAAAGGAGTTTTCTTTATGTTTTTATTCCAAAAAGTTAGTGCACGAATTAGTATGGATTGTGGTGTGTGACAAGCAACACCTTTACTCATTAAAATGGATTTGGAAACGATTTCATTACGAAAAAGGCCGAAAGTATTCGTAGGAATTCTTGAGATAAGACATGCTTTCAAACAACAAAAAGGACTTAATAGAATTATCGTAATAGTTAATCATGGCCGAAAGGAGTTAACTAGGAGATTGAATTCTTAGATATGATTTCTCATGATAAAAACCATTGATTGTGAATCATTCATTTTAAGTTGTGCATCATTACAAGTCACACCCAACTTGATTGGTTACTCTAAACAATTGTCATGGAAACTACACACAAGTATATTAGTTTTTGATTGATTGAACCTTGCTTGTTTTTAGAATTTGCTTCAAATTGGATTGACACTCCATTTTGCTAAAACTTATTTACTAAACCTCAACCCCAATTCCCTTGGGACGATCTCGACTTACCCACCTTTACTACCACGGACGAGTATACTTGCTCGTATGTGTGATTAGAGAATTGGATAAATCGTGTTTATAAATTTTAAAACTTGAACACAACGACACGCACATCAAGTTTTTGGCGCCGCTGCCGGGGAATTGTTAAGATTTTCTTGGTAGTTGGGCTTAGTAGTCTTAAGTTTTTTTTTTAAAGAAAGTTAAAAAGTAAAAAAAAAAAAAAGTTTGGTTCGGACCAACCGAATCGGATGGATTTCCATCCGATCCGATCGGTTGGTGGTCTCGGTAATATTTTTTGTTTAGTAATTTTTGTTATTTTTCAGTTTTTATGATTCATTAATGTTATGTTTAATTAGTAGAGTAATTAGATTAATTAATTTAGGGTATTAGAAAGTTTTATTATGTTTAATGATTAGTTAATGTTAGTTAATTTATTTTAATGTTTGGTAGTTTTATAGTTTTTATTGAATGAGTTATAGTTAGTTTTTATGTTTATTAGTTCAAGAATTAAAAGTTAATTAAACAATTTAATGTTTGATAATTAATTATAGGATTATATTAATTAGTTCTAGTAAAGTTATTCTTATTTTCAGTTTCTAAAAAAAAAAAAACACAAAAACAAGTTAAATAGAGGTTGTCATTAGTTAGTTTAGTATTATTATTATCATTATAATTTTTTTTTCGATCGAACCGATCGGAGGCCGCCCGCATCCGATTCGGTTGGTGAGATTTCATCTTTTGCAGTTTACCCATCCGATCGGATGGAAGGTGATACCGATCGGATGGTTGCCTCGGTAAAATTTTTTATGATTTTTTATTTTTAGTTGTTTTGATGTTTTGATGATTTGAAGTTGTTTGTTAGCTTATTTTTGTTTGATATTTTGATATGGTTCGATTATAACTAACCCTCACGCTAATAGTTTGGAATTTTTGTTTTGTGGTTATGTTATGATAGTGCTTAAGTAGAATGGAAAGTTTAAGCAATGTTTCGGAATATTTGAGACATTTGGAAGAGATGTTGAGAGATTCAGGAGATTCTTTGGAGAAGTTGGAAAGCATTTTGGATGAAGCTAAGATTGGTTTAGAAAGGAAAGAAGAAGTTGGCAAAAGTAGTGTTTGTTTACCTAAGGAGAAAAAAGTGGTTGTGTTCACGCAAGCACCACCTAAAGAGTTTGATGTACCATTTATGAGGTATGCTACACCATGTGGTGTGGAAGGAGTTAAGGCTTGGGATGCTCAACTTAATATGGAATATGGTGAGAATTACATTACGGAAGAAATGCTTGGTAAGCTTGGCGTTGTTAGGCTTGATTATGAGAATTATGGTAGGAAGATAGTGAGAGATGTGAAAGTTAATATTCATGGTCATGTTTTCAAGATTGATTTTGTTGTGTTGGAATATGGAAATGTGGATGAACCGAAGGTTATGTTTGGTAGAAATTTCATGGTGAAAACTAAATGTAGGGTTGATTTTGCTATGGGAGAGATGAGAATTGATGTTAATGATGATATGGTAGAGAAGAAGGAAGGAAGAGGAGAGATTGTTAAAATGGGAAAGGCTAATCGCAAGAAAACACCACTTAACAAACTTACCCAACCCTCCACCCCTAAAAATAAGAGTAGTTCATCTAGTTCATCGCCCAAATCACCTCAAGAAGTTAAACCATTGACTCAAGAACAAAAAGAAGCTGTTTTGGAGAACTTGGAAATGAAATTTAAGGAGCTTATGGAAGAGAAGCCGGTTATAGAAGTGTTGAACAATTACATGGTTTATCGTAAGAAGTTAGATGCGGTTATGATGGCAACAGCTAGGCTAGAGGATAAGAATTTTGATGAGTTTGCAAGGGAAAAGATAGTTGAAAATGGGTTGCCTAAGAAAGAGAGCGATCCAGGGAATTTTGTGTTACCAATTAAGGTGAATGGAACCGATGCAATGTATGCATTGGCCGATACAGGGGCAAGTGTGAATGTGATGCCATACCCGTTGTACAAAAGATTAGGACTTGGTAATCCTCAACCAAATCAATATAATCTTACTATGGCTGACAATTCAAGAGCAAAAGCAATGGAGAAGTGAAGAATGTTAGAGTGCAAGTAGGATATCAAGCTTTCTTAGCCGATTTTCTTGTACTTAATATCCCGGAAGATAAGGAGTTACCTTTGTTGTTAGGAAGAACGTTTTTGAGAACTTGCGGAGCTATTATAGATATGGGTAGAGGTACTATGACTATTAGTGATGGGATCTTGAAGCATACATATTATCCAAAACCTAGAGGCAAGATTATTAAGGAAGTGCATGAAGAAGAAGAAGAAGAAGACCATTTAGGTTGTTTCGAAGTTGGTAGAGAGGAAGAGGGAAGACCTAAATATGGGCCGATTGTTCCTAGTTACTTTGGTATTGAAGATGAGTTGGAAAGAGCATTAGCTATGGAGGTTTTCTATAATCCATTCAAGAATGTTTTTGTGTTCCATAAATTGACAGATTTTCTTGGATCCTTACCGGTTCAATTGAAGAATTTGGAATGGGGACCCGAAGGAGTTAGTGTTTACAAGAAAGAAGAAGGTGATGGAGAGTGGCATGTGAAGTTTGATATAGTTTGTCCGGATGGAAGAAATTTTGCAAGGAAGTTTAAAACACAAGTGACTAACCGAAAGTTATCCGGAAAATTTCAAGGTGAAGACATCTTGAAGCATGAATACTTTGAAGGATGAAGGTTGAAGAGCAAAAGTTGAAGAATAAAGCACAAGGCTTGTGCTAATGTTTGTTTGTTTATTTTTAATGCATTTTTAATAGTAGTTTAATGTTTTGCATTTAAGTTTGATTTAAGTTTAAAACATTTTGGTTACCTTATGGTTTTATTAAGTTTTTATCTATGGAGTTAAGTTTTGTTTTAGAAGTTGTAGAGATAGTTTGGATAACAAGTTGGGAGAATAAGTGTGTTGGTGGTATTTTTACTTAAAGAGAAGTCTTTTAGGGAGTAAAGTACTTTCTATTTGTTCTTGCAAGTGTCAAAGTATTGAAGAAAGAAAGAAAAAGTGAAGTTTTGCAAAAATTCAATCCGAATCGGTTGGATGAAATACTGATCGGATGGAGTGAAGTATATATACCCAAGATTTCAAAAATCATAAAAACACACACACACTCATTCCACCACACTTGGGGTTCATTAATTCGACCATTAGGAGAGTTTTAAGAGTTGCAGGAGAGTTGAAGGATCATCAATGGCACCAAAACAAGTAAGTAACATCATCAATTTGTGTCAATTAGGTTTTAATTCGAATTGATTGAATTAGGTCAAAATTTAGGCGTTTTTGATATAGTTCGAATTAAGGCATGATTTTTCTGGAATAGATGGGTAAATGATTGAGGAAATCATTGCAAAAAGAATGAGATGGATTGATTAAGTCTTGAGGAAGAATGAATTAATTGATTTTTTGAATCATAAGGGTCAAAACTTTGAATCGATTCTGGGTAGAAATTAATGATTTCCAGATGTTGTTTAGATGTTAATTAGTGTTCCTAGGATGATGCATTGTGGATTAGAACATCAATAGGGTTTGATTTTGAATATGTTCATAGGTTCTAAGATTGATCATGCGAGTATGTTATGGATATGATTTAGAGATAAGTGGGATGTGTAGAGACCATAGTGATTGATGAAATGCAGGATAAGGAAGAGTGGAACTAGATAGGATTGATTTGGAGTCGAAAAATTTTTGTTTTTGATACAGTGAGTACAACCGAATCGGTTGCGAGTTGCTACCGATCGGCTGGACAAGGTCACAACTCCATCCGATCGGATGGAGATAGATACCGATCGGATGGAGCCCTCGGTAAAACTTTTTGAAGATTTTCAAATC
The DNA here is from genome assembly GCA_021014915.2 of Artemisia tridentata subsp. tridentata. NCBI lineage: Eukaryota > Viridiplantae > Streptophyta > Magnoliopsida > Asterales > Asteraceae > Artemisia > Artemisia tridentata. The sequence goes on along the minus strand of CP139505.1, from coordinate 315,222,116 downwards.
AAATCTTTTGGACTTCTTAATCATCTAACTTTGTTTCTTATACTCTTATACTAACGAATAATCATGATTTCTACAGAGATTTCTTGCAGGAGGATCGAGTTCATCGCGTGAAGTTAGTAATCCAATTGTGCAAAAGTTTGTGAATAGGAATATCAAAGAGAAGGTTAAGTATACTGTGATTCCAGAGCGTAACAAGAATTTGAAGTTTAGTGGCTTAAGCGGCAAAGAGAGGCACGCTTTTCGTGAGCGTCTATCGAAGTTACAAGGGAGGAAAATCGCCAAACCAAGGTTAGTTGATTGGAGTTTATTTCATGAGTATGAATGTGAGATGGAGTTAAGGAATTTGATGAGAATGACATATGTATATGAAGGAGATGGTGATAGTTTTGAGGATTATTCGTGGGAGAATGCGTTTAGCATTCACGAGAATGTTAACCGTGAATGGTGTTTGGAGTTTTTCTCCACATTTTACTTTGAGAGGAAGGTTGTGGATCTTATGAATGACAAATGCATTTGGTTTAGGCTCTGTGGTAGAGAGCACGAGTTTACTTTGCCGGAGTTTGCCGTGGTTCTTGGCTTGTACGAGCCAGATGAGATCAAGGATCGTTTGTTTGCATTTCATTTTGTGGGATTAGTAAAGAGGCATAATGATTATGCCGGGTTGGCTGAGTATTGGAATAGTGTTGGTGACCCAAGTTGTACAAGAAGGAATTCATCAAAGCTAAGGAATCCGTTGTTGAGAATTTTACAAAAATTGATAGCTTGAAGTGTCTTGCATAGGACAGGGAGCCGGGACAAGTGCAATCAGCCGGATCTTTGGGTTATGAAGTTGTTAGAGGAGAAGAATGGGAATGCGGCTTGGATAATAGCCGAGTATCTTTCAAGGAGAGCACCAGGAATCAAGGACAATAGTGAAATCTGTGGTGGTCACTATGTGACCAAGTTGGCAAAAAGATTGGGCTATTATGTGGATATAGAGTTAGCAAAGTGTTCAGAGATGTTGAATTGTGAGACGTGGGATGCGAGGAGTTTTAATACGGCCTTAAATAGGAAGACACGAGAGTTGGGAGCTTGGATTGAGCCACAAATGGTTGCACCTCATGGAGCACCACAGCAGCCTTACCAACAACAACCATATCAACCACCACCTCCTGTTGGGAATATTCATGCCCCGGGTAGTTTTGACTCGGGATGGGGAGATTGGAACCGTGAGCTAAATGAGATTGAGAAAAGGGACGTGTGGAGAGATTCAATGATGATGAGGCAAAATTACAACTATGATTATTCAATGCCGATGCTTCAACATGTGGCTCAACAAACCGATTATGAGGTACCTCCTTACAACCCACCAAATGTTCCACCCTACCCATTGGAGTATGACCCGTATCCTGGCCAATACCCTTACCCATATCCTGGGTACGCGCCATTTCCTGAACCAGTGCCGGTGTATGGCAGAGTTCCTAATGTTGGGAGTTCGAGTTTTGATGTGGGCGGTTCTTCAAGGGGTGCTGGAGAGAAAAGACAAAGGTACACAATTTTTGAGGGTGATGAGAATTATGAAGATGAAGAGAGTGAAGATGAGAGGATTGATCCAGACATGGATTATGAGTGATCAATGATGGTTTATGATTATGGTTTCAAAACAATGATGGTTGAACTATTTCTATTTTCTATTTTCTACTACTTTAAACTTTAACTCTTGTAGGATTTATTTGTTTTAACTTTGATTTGTTTGGATTTTTATTTTTATTATTATGTTTGTTTGGTTTATTGTTTTTGGTATTTTGTTTGTTTGTTTCGAGCATAGTTTGCAGTATTTGCAGGGGAAGAATTGACGGAAGCTTAGTGTTGATCAATTTTTGAAGTTGAAAGAACTCATGAGATTACTTGTGATCAACTAGGCTTATGCTAATTTTTTTCCGGGTAGTTTTTTCTATTTTTCTTTCCATTTCCTTTACTTTGAAGTTCATTTTATTACATTGAGGACAATGCAAAACTTAAGTGTGGGGGAGGGAAGTAAATAGGAAAGATTTTTTTTTTTAATTTTGGATTTTTGGATTTCAAGGACTAGAATGTGTGAATTTATTCGCCTTTGATTTTTTCTAGTTGATAGACAAATTGATTCAATGGTAAATAATAAGGTTATTTTGAATTTTTTTTTGGAATGTAGTCAAGTTTTGAGAGTTTTTGGTAACTATTGCTAAGTACATTTTACCACCACTTTAAATTGTGAGGATTCATGCCTTATATTTCGTATGAGTGTGCCGGTGATTATGTCGATTCTAGAACTTGTACTTGTTATGCATTACGGTTAAAATTACTTTCAAGTAATAAAATATATTCAAATGATAAGAGGCAAATTAGGATTTTCACCAAATGGCCTTCCGTTTACAATACATTTTTGCTAACCACATTGGTTAGTTGTCCTTAGTAATTGGAACCCATTTGTTAGCATTATATGCTAGATACCCTTAGTTACACCCTTTTGAGCCTATCTTTTCTTTTGATTTAACCCAAAAATTATTGCACCATACACCTTAGACTTTCCCGAATCAAGTCCAAATGAAGTTCGAAACTATTTATTTTTGATGATTGCATGATTGACCACACCTTGTATGTGTATATGTTGTTCCAATGAAGAAGGAGGTCGCTACTCTTATTTATATTTTTTGTAGCGTGTGCTCATCCAAAGTGTGGGGGTATGAAAAAAAAAAAAAAAAAAAAAAAAGAGAAAAACCAATGAGCTATGTATGTGCGGAAATAAGATATTCAAAGAGTTATTATGGAAGATGGAGTTTATATGAAATGCGGAATAATGATCAAAGAAGTTTGGTGAGTAATCATTTGTGATGTAAAGAGTTAGGATTGAATTTGGGCTTGATTTTTGTTTTTTTATATAGAACCAAATCAAATTCCCATGTCTTATCCCTTTCCCTTACCAATTAATTTATTCGAGCATTCGGATTTAGTGATGGCTTTGTTTAGATATGTAGCACATGTATGTTCTAGTGACCATCCGAGTTTTTGGATAGTTGAAAAGCGTTGTTAGCGATCTGGTGAGTAAATTGGTGACCATCCGTTATGCAAGTAACGTCGTTAGCGAACCAAGGCACGATCTAGTGACCATCCGTTGCTTGACTATACAAGGATTCGTTGTTAGCGAATTATGATGTACTTGTATGAAATATCTATACATTAGCTAGGTAATCAAAACCCTTTTGAAGCCTAAACCCAAATAAAAGACCTCTTTGATGTTTTATTTTGTTGTTTTGATACAAGTACAAGCTTATGGTAAGAGACATGAATCGCGTCTGAGCAATTGAGTGATCTACAATCAAATCAACTATCGAGAGTTGTGTGAATCTAAAATTTCCTTTGTGAGGTACTTGGTGATGTTAACAAAGCTCAATTTAATTTGCATACATTTCAAAGATTTTTTCATGAACATAATGAAAATACCATTGAGTTCAGTTTTTCTAAAAATTAGACTTGCTCGAGGGCGAGCAAAACTCAAATGTGGGGGATTTGATAACGCTTAAATCTAACATGTTTTTAGGTGCGTTATTGCTAGTTTTGTGCATCATATTTGGTTATATTTGCATGTATTTGTTGCTAAATGATGAAAAAGTGTGTATGCAAGTAAATATAGCCAAGTACAGGAAAAGTGGAGGAAAACACGAAGAAATGAAGAGATTATGCACATAAGGAGAATTACGAGAAAGAAACCACATGATACTTCAAAGAATTGATTAGACCAAGACTTCTATGCTTAATATATCAAGCAAAGATCAAGTTCTATGAAGGAAATCAATGGTACAGAGAAGGATCAAGCACGTAACGAGAAATGAATAAAAGAAAATAAAAGTGCATGGCAGGATCATCCATCCGATCGGATGCTGCCCGCATCCGATTCGGATGGAGTGAAGTTAGAAACACCGAGAGCTCCAACCGATCGGTAGGAGCTAAATACCGATCGGTTGGCCAACACTGAAGTTACAAAGTTGCATTAAATGGTGAATTAAAGCCCCATAATCATTGAGGCTTATCATTTCTCAGCTGTTAAATCATATGGGACATTTTTGCTTGGATAAGAAGGGTTTCCTCACGTATTTAAGGAACCCTTAGTTAGTTTGCAAAGAGAGTTCTTTTGGGGAAGTGACATAACCTAAGAAAGCTACACCACTATTATTATTATTGCCCAAAAGCTTGTAGTTGCTGTGAAAACGTCCAGGAGATCTTGAGTTCGAGTCTCAAGAGTTGCGTCCGTGTGTGGAGTTGTTTACTTGTGATAATAGGCGATTGGAGGAGTGTGGATTGCTATAGTTCCACAATTCTAGTTCTTGTAATTCCTTGATAGGTATTTCTTGTTGAGTTATCATGAACTACTTTTACTTTTACTATATGATGAATGAAAGTTTGGTTAATTATTTGTGTTTGGTTATGATTGTTATGGAGTAATTTAGTTATACTTGTGTGTGGATGATGTGACAATTGTTGGAGTAATCTTATCATAGTGATGCATGAAAACATATCTTGTTTTATGAGTTTGTTGAGATAAAATCTAATCTTGCTTAATTGGTTGGTAAAAACAATTTCAAAGATTCACAAGGCCGAAAGGAGTTTTCTTTATGTTTTTATTCCAAAAAGTTAGTGCACGAATTAGTATGGATTGTGGTGTGTGACAAGCAACACCTTTACTCATTAAAATGGATTTGGAAACGATTTCATCACGAAAAAGGCCGAAAGGATTCGTAGGAATTCTTGAGATAAGACATGCTTTCAAACAACAAAAAGGACTTAATAGAATTATCGTAATAGTTAATCATGGCCGAAAGGAGTTAACTAGGAGATTGAATTCTTAGATATGATTTCTCATGATAAAAACCATTGATTGTGAATCATTCATTTTAAGTTGTGCATCATTACATGTCACACCCAACTTGATTGGTTACTCTAAACAATTGTCATGGAAACTACACACAAGTATATTAGTTTTTGATTGATTGAACCTTGCTTGTTTTTAGAATTTGCTTCAAATTGGATTGACACTCCATTTTGCTAAAACTTATTTACTAAACCTCAACCCCAATTCCCTTGGGACGATCTCGACTTACCCACCTTTACTACCACGGACGAGTATACTTGCTCGTATGTGTGATTAGAGAATTGGATAAATCGTGTTTATAAATTTTAAAATTGAACACAACGACACGCACATCAGTTAAGCATTCCAATACATGTTACCAAGTACTGAAACCTTGTCACATCAAAACCTTTGGTTAATAAGTCAGCAAAGTTGTCATCAGTATGAATTTTGACAACTTGAACTAACTTCTTTTCATTACAGTCTCTTATAAAGTGATGTCTAATTTCAATGTATTTAGTTTTTGAATGTTGAACTGGATTTTTTAATGATACACATTGTACTGCTATTGTCTATGTAAATGATTGTGTTTAAGAAATTGTACCCATAATCAAGTAACTGATTCTGAATCCAAAGAACTTGAGCACAACAACTAGCAGCAGCCACATATTCAGCTTCTGTTGTAGAAGTGGCCACCATAGTTTGCTTTTTGCACTGCCATGAGATAAGTCTGCATCCTAGAAATTGACAACCACCAGTTGTAGACTTTCTATCCATACTAGCACCAGCATAATCACTGTCTGAATATGCTACCAAATCAAATGGAGAGTCTTTAGGATACCACAGACCTATGTTTGGTTGTCCTTTGAGATACCTAAATATCCTCTTCACTGCAGTCAAATGAGGCACCTTGGGATTTACTTGAAATCTTGCACAAGCACATACTGCAAACATAATATCAGGCTTGGATGATGTGAGATACATCAAAGACCCAATCATAGATCTGTATGTGTGCACATCCACAGCTTCACCACTTTGATCTTTCAAAAGTAAATGTGTCTCCTTATCAATAGGTGTACTAGCAGCTTTAACATCTGTGAATTGAAACTTCCTCAATATTTCAGCTACATATTTATCTTGAGAGATAAATATTCCTTCTGGTTTCTGCTGTACTTGAAGTCCTAGAAAGAAAGTAAGCTCACCCATAGAGCTCATCTGAAACTGATCTTTCATTAGCTTTTCAAACTCTTTGCACATTTCCTTCTTGGTAGAACCAAAGATGATATCATCCACATATACTTGAACCAATAGTATATCACCCTTGTTCTTCTTGATAAAAAGAGTCTGATCAATCTTTCCCCTATGGAACCCATTCTTCAATAGATAAGTAGCCAGAGTTCCATACCAAGCTCTTGGTGCTTGATGTAAGCCATAGAGAGCTTTCACCACCTTATAAACTTTGTCAGGATGATCTGGGTCTATAAAACCTGGAGGTTGAGAAACATATACTTCCTCATCAATTGTACCATATAGAAAGGCACTCTTCACATCCATCTGGTAGACCATGAATCCCATAAATGAAGCATAAGCTAGAAAAAGCCTTATTGCTTCAATCCTGGCAACAGGAGCAAAAACCTCCTCATAATCAATCCCTTCTTCCTGAGTATAGCCTTGAGCTACAAGTCTTGCTTTGTTCTTTATCACTATGCCTCTTTCATCCTTCTTGTTCCTGAACACCCACTTAGTACCAATCACTCTCATGCCCTTTGGCAAGTCAACCAGAACCCAGACTTTCTGAATCTTGAATTGAAGCAGTTCTTCTTGCATTGCTTCAACCCAACTTGAGTCCTCCAATGCCTTGAGCACATTCTTTGGTTCTATCTGTGATAGGAAGCATACAAACAAACATTCATTTTCATCTTCATGGTGTTTTTCTTGATACACAACACTTAGAAAACCATGATGATCTGGATCTTGTATTTGTCTTCTGGTCTTCACACCAGATTGTACATCTCCAATCACATTGGTAAGTGGATGATTCTTGTGAACAGTTGTTTGGGGAGTCGAAGGAACTTCATAATTCATTGGCATGTTGTGCAGACCAGCTTCAAATAAATCAAAAGAATCCATTTGTGGAGCAGTAGTAGAACTTGAACCAGTAGTAGGACCATTGGGCTCAGCAGTACTAACTCCACTTGGCCTAGCAGTACTAACTTCATTTGTACTGCTTTCAGGAACTTCTTGTTCTTTACCATCTTGTCCACTATTTTCACAAGCATTCTTCTCTTTATCACATGATGATGGAACATCATCAGTCTTTGAAGAATAATCATACAATAGATTATCTTCCAAAATAGGCATCAAGATATGATCTTCATCAGAATCTTCTGAACCTGCATTATCATTAGTATTTGTACTTGTAACAGGCACATAATTCATAGAATCTGAAAGCATATCAAGATCAAACAACCAATCTGGACCACCACCTGCAACATTTGGTATATTCTCTTGAAACTCAATGTGCAGATTTTCCTCTACATGTCTAGTGTTCTTATTATACACCCTAAAAGCCTTACTATGCAAAGAATAACCAACAAAGAAACCCTCATCAGATTTCCCATCAAACTTTCCTAATTGGTCTTTGGTATTAAGAATAGTGACATGGCAACCAAAAGGTCTCATAAAACTTAAAGTAGGGGTTCTACCTCTGAAAAGTTCATAATCAGTCTTATTATGAGGTTGCACTACTAAAACCCTATTATGAACATAACAAGCAGTACTAACTGCTTTAGCCCAAATTGAAATAGGTAACTTAGAGTCAGCTAACATTGTCCTAGCAGCCTCTATTAAAGTCCTATTCTTTCTTTCAGCTACTCCATTTTGCTGTGGGGTTCTAGCTACACTAGATTCCCTTCTAATACCCTTTTCTTTGCAAAACTCATCCATAACTCTGTTCTTAAACTCTGTCCCATTATCACATCTAATTATTTTTACCTTCTTATCAGCTTGGTTTTCTACCTCAATAATAAAGGATTTAAGGATCTCACTAGTTTCATCTTTGTTCTCAAAAAGAAAACCCATGTAAACCTGGAATAATCATCAGTAATAACCAAACAATATCTTTTATGATTCAAGCTATTAACAGAAGTTGGACCAAACAAGTCCATATGAAGCATGTATAAAGCTTGATTATTAGAGTTATGAACCTTGGGATTACAAGAGGATCTGTGTTGTTTACCCTTAAGGCAAGAAACACAGGTTTGGTCATTTTGAAAGATTTTATTAGGTAAACCTCTTACTAAACCATATTTAGCAATCTTATTAATGGTTTTGAAATTAACATGACCAAGCCTTCTATGCCACAACATTGACTCATCCAATGTGGCTTTTGCAACAAGGCAAGTAAGACCTTCTTTGGGAACAAGTTTATTCATCTTAACACTGTATGTGTTACCCTTTCTGGGGATTTTAAGCAATATTTGACTTTCATCAGGTAGCTTAAAGTCAGGAGAAAGAATAAGACAATCAGTATCAGTGAATAACACCTTGTTCTGCTTATCACAAATTTGTGATACACTAAAAAGGTTGTACTTAAGCTCTAGTACAAAATACACATTTTCAAAGTCAAGATTACCAGTTTTAATAATACCTTTACCAGTAATCTTGCCACCAACACCACCACCAAAGATAACAGGTCCTTCATCCAGAGGTGTAAAGTCTGAAAGGTATGACATGTTACCAGTCATGTGCTTTGAACATCCACTATCTGAGTATCCTCTATCTTCTCCATCATTTGTAGGATGTTCCTGCACACAAAATAAAGGATTTAGTTCATTTTGGGGACCCAAGCCATCACTGACTTGGATCTGCCTCGTGCATCAATATAATTATATCTATTGAGAGTCATTGATGCACCATTGGGTTTGGTAGGTATCCATACCCAACGTGCTGAGGCCTTCACAGCATTGCCCCATTGACCCTTAACATTCATGTGTCTAGCAGTAGGAATTGCTGGCCTAGCAGTAGAAACTGCTAGCTTAGCAGTAGAAACTACGAGCCTAGCAGTTGGAACTGCTGGTTTAACTTTAGGCATCCATTTTTTATTATTCAAAGATGTTTTCTTGTAAAAGGGCCTGTTAACTGTTTGTGCATGATTTGAAAATGGTTTTGCACTTGAAACAGTCTGTTTGTTATTAAACCACTTGTTTTGTCTAGCAGTAGAAACTGATTTGATGCCAGACCTCAACATGACTACTATGGGTGTCATCTTATGGTTCACATTAGGGTTAGTCAATCTAGTTAGACTGTTTTGATTTACCCTAGCATTGGTATTCCTATACACCCTTGAATTCCCAAAAACCTTCTTTTTCCATGGGTTTGAGTCACAATAAGCAGCCAAATGATCAAAATTACCACACACAAAGCATACTTTATTCTGCATAACAAACTCATCACCAAGTTGTTGAGATTTTAAGTTATTCCAGTTCCTTTGATTGCCCCTAGGAACTGAAGATCTATGTGTAGACCTATACATCTCAGCATACCTAACATTATTCCTAACAGGTTTTCTGTTTTCATTATTGACCACTTTAGGAACATGTTTTACTTCTACTTTAACAACATCAGGTTTAACCTTAACCTGATCATCCTCATCTTCAGATGTCCAATCCTCTATGGTTGGTGCATCTGAGTCCCTACCAGAGGACACCTTATCCTCAGAAAGTGATGTATCACTTGCACTCACAAAAGAATCCTCAGCCTTAACAAATTTAGTAGGACTCTCATTTGTTTTAGGACCATATCCAGGAAACTCAATATCCTTAAACTCTTCTAAACCAGTATGAGCTAAGTCAATTCCTGGAGGTACAAACATTCCTCTATTAGGGGGTGCAACAGATTTATATCCTAAACCAGATTTAGCTTTATTAAGTACTTGACTCTCTATTATTTTCTGAACTCCTTTTGATGTATGTTCAAGAGTGTCAACACTTAACTGTATGTTTTCTTTTTCTTTCTTAAGCTTTTCTAGTTCATATATAAGCCCACTCATCTTATCATCTCTCAGTTGCAAATCTCTTTTTAGAACAGCTATATCATCATTAAAGTTTGATTCATTCTTTTTATAAAAAACAAGTTGTTCTTCTAAAACAGCTATTCCTCTTTTATGATTAGAAAGACTAAAGTTTACTTCATTAAATTATGTCCTAAGATTATCATACTGTTTCTTAAGAGACTCATAATCATTCAAAGCTTGACAAGTATTAGAACACTTTTTAACTTCATGTACCTCTGAGTCAGTGAAGGCCATCAATCTCAAGTTGGCTGGTTCCTCCTCTTCTTCCATGAAGCTCCAGTCAAATCCAACTCCATCAACAGCTACCATTGCCTTGGAAGAAGTCTCTTCCACATTCACTGTTCTCCTATTACCCTGCTGACTTCTATACCCTTTACCCTTGTTGTCTTGTTGTCTAGGGCTTCTACATTCTCTGGAAAAGTGTCCCATCTTGTGACAATTATAACACTCCACCTTGGATTTGTCATAGCCAGCAACATCTCCTCCATTGAGAGTAAGCTTCTTTCCAGTCCTTTGAAAGTACTTCTTTGCCCTAATACTTAACAAAGCCATTTGCCACTTCAAGTCCATTGCATCCAAGTCATCTTCATCAATTTGAAGAAGATCTTCATTGTAGATTTGAGACCCACTGGATTGCTCAGATACAAAGGCATATATAGTCTCATCACTCAAGCTAGCAGTACTAGTTTTTACACTAGCAGTACTAACTTTAGGGCTAGCAGTACAAACATCTAGATCATCCTTAGTACTGCTATTGCTGGGGGATGACAAAAATGCCATGTTTCCAGACATAGAACTGGTGCTTCCTCCTTTCTTCACCTTTTGTTCAACAATCTTAAGATTGTTGTACAATTCATTGAGTGTCATCTTCTCCAGTTCAGGCTTGTTGCTCCAAACAACAACATGGGTGTTCCATTCAGCAAACAAACTATTGAGAAACTTTAAGTTTAGGTCTTCTTGTGGAATCACAATCTTTAAACCAGCAAGCTGACTCACAATTCTCTATAGTCTGTTGAAGATTTGATCAAGAGTTTCAGTGCTTGTGGCACTAAAATTCTCATAGCTCTGCTTCAGTAGTGTTCTCTGTGCCTTCTTAGTAGCTTTATTGCCACCAAATCTCTCTACAATAGCTGCAAAAAGTATCTTTGCAGTCTCATAATGACTGAAGTTCATCACCTGATCATTGGGGATTGCCATGAGTAACAAACTCTTGGCTTTGAGGACATTTTTCTTCTTGACCCTCTCATCATTTGTGATTGGTTCAGTGTTGAGCTTTGTGGTTTTGGAACCATCAGCAAGTGTTTCTTCAGAAGTTTTTGGTTTAAATGAATCACCATTGATAATAATATCCCATAGTGCATAATCTTGCACCATGAAGTATTGCTCAATTCTGAGCCTCCAGAGATCATATTCGTTTTGTTTTAGCATTGGGAGTTTGGCAAGGATTTAGGTTTGAGGTGTTTCCATGTCCATCTTCTTGGTTGAAAGAAAATAAGTACTTCTGGATCTTCTCATTCAAAGTATCAGAACCTGGATTTGATACCACTTGACCGGATCTAAACACACTCCTTGTATTGAAGATACTTTGAGTATATGCTAAGTAGCACGCGGAATTTACTACAAAACACTTAGAAGATTATGTGATTGGTGATGTATGTGATTGTATGAATGTAACAGTGAAAGTATGAACACAATGTTTAACCAAACAAATAGCTTCAATATTACTACTAGTGATCTTTAATTATCACTAGGGTTTTACAACCTTGAAGCTTTCGTATAACTTTCACGACTAATAACTCTCTCTTTGAAACCCTAACTAGGATATCCTTTTATAGAACAAGGAGTCCTTTACAAGTATTCTAATATACGTATCAACCTATAATAATAAGATATACACAATATCTATTCTATATATATCCGTACGTTTCTGTCTTCATCTCATAAGCAGTACTAACCATCTGTAATAGCAGTACTAACTGTTAGTATTAATCTTCAGCAGTTGTAACTTTGACCTGACAGTACTAACTATTGGTTTAATTCCCAACATTCTAAACCTACCCCGTTTTTCCAATTTATTCATGTTTATTATCTTTTTGTATTTTTCTCTTTTTCATGTCACGGGATGTTGACTTTCATTATTTCACAATAAATTTAAGGATCACGGAGTAGGAAACACAACTCATAAAGAAGTGACCATACGGATAAAATTCGTCGTCCTTGATTTTTCACGAGTCCCCAAACTAAGCTTAAAAACGAAATTATTATTAAATACAAATTAGATGCTAACACTACCCATAGAAGCTAATTGTGTATTACTTCTTGCTCCCAAATTCCTATTTTTCTTCTATTTATTTTATTTTTATTGATAAATGAATTTCTTCATATTCTCGTTTCAATAAGTTTTTAATTCGATAAAGGCACCAAGTTTAGACGCTAAGTAGTTTCAAATCCTTCCCTCGAAAACCGTTGCCCACAAAAATGAGGTCCACATCAAGGTCTCTGATTTAACACGATTTTGGGGATATCCCTTTTATATACGACCGATACAACTCATCTACAAGTCCAGAGACAGAAGCTTTTATTAGGATATCCCCGGAGTCGAAATTTAGCATTTTTAACATTATTAAGCACATATTATTAATCCTCGGCCTTTTAAACAACCTAGACAACGGGAGCGAACCGTCAAGAATCGGGAGTCTTATTTTGACCTTGGATATTTTTCCTCTGCCTTTTTGAAGTCTGAGTCAACGGGAGCGAACCGTCAGGAAACAGAAAACTTTTATCGGCTTTGGATTATTATTATTATTTATTATATATTTGGTGCCAAACCCCGTGTCCTACGGCTTTTATAGCAATAGAAACAATAGCACGTACTATCAGGAATCAGTTTCCTATTACACCGTAACATTGACAGTACGTCGATGTGTACCCAACTCTTATAAGCAAGGATTTTCTAAAGAATGAGTAAAAACTAATTATCGCCAAAACCAAAATACCTTTAATTATTCCTAGAGTACTATTTTTTTGGGTGAAACAAGCTGATGGGAACAAAAATCCACAATTAACTTTGATGAGCTCTAAAGAGATCCAACTACTCCATATTTAGCAATCTAACTTGTAAATAACTCTATCATTTCTCGTTCTTCGCAAATTTAAAATCTTAAGTAATAAGATCCGCGAATACTTAGCCAAATATAAAATCAAGAAGCGCATATTTAAAGTCAATTATGGGAACTTGCAAACTCTTGAAAAGAATTCGCGTTTTCTAGCTCCTTGTATAAAAGACTAGCACAACTTTCATTTAAAAAGGTTAAGGGGACAAGCTAGAGCTCAACACGCCCTGTCAAGTCAAAATTTTATTCCTACTCTCACTAGCGAAAAGTCAACAAGGTGTCAAAACTCTTATTATATTTTTGCAAATTTTTTTTATTTTCTCATTTTTTTCAATTTTTTAATTTTTTTTTTTTTTATTTTTTTTTTATTTATTTTTTTTTTGAGGAAAAAACGGGGTTGCATGAGTAAACGGGCAAAAATGCAAGGCAAAAATCAAATAGAAAGATTACCTCCCAGACTAAAATGAGATATTGTCCTCAATTTCTTAAAGGTAAGGGTTCTCCTGCATAAATCTAAGGCCATTTATTAATTATGCCAAAAGATAAATGTTAGACTATAAGATTAGGATATCGGATGAGCAACAAATAATGAAACTCGAGTGGAGAGAGACAAAACCACGAGCACGAGAGTCTTCATTATTTGGGCAAATCCTGGACACACCACAAACAACCACGAAACACGACAAATGGAAGAGGAGAACCTCTTCACGTCACTTTATTAGAAAATAGAAAGAAGATAGACACGGGGTGCCTCCCGAGAAGCGCTTGTTTATTAACGAGTCGCTAAGCTTGACTCGACCCTGAATTTAGTTGTACATGGGGAAAGTTTGGAGATCCGGGACAACCATGGATGGTATGTCCCCTCCAAAATAGTGTTTGAGCCTATGACCGTTCACCTTGAAGTTGGGGCCGTCGGGTTGGGATAACTCGACGGTTCCATAAGGGAAAACTTGAGCAACGGTGAACGGTCCAGACCAACGGGTTTTGAGCTTGCCCGAGAAAATCTTTAATCGAGAATTGAAGAGAAGGACTCGATCACCAACGTTGAAAACGCGGTTCTTGATTTTGGAGTCGTGAATCCTTTTTGTTTTCTCTTTGTAGATAAAAGAGTTCTCGTAAGCTTGATCCCTAAGTTCATTTAATTCATTCAATTGAACTTTTCGGTGATCACCCGCGGTCTTAAGGTCAAAATTACAATGCTTCAAGGCCCAGTAGGCCTTATGTTCAAGCTCGATGGGTAGATGGCAAGCCTTTCCGTAAACCAACTTATAAGGAGTGCACCCAATGGGTGTTTTGTAAGCGGTACGGAAAGCCCATAATGCATCATCTAATTTATCGGCCCATGAGGCCCAATTTTCACCTACGGTCCTTTCCAAGATACGTTTCAATCCACGATTCGAAACCTCGACTTGACCGCTTGTTTGCGGGTGATACGCGGTAGAAAGACGATGGGTAACTCCATACTTAAGCATAACTTTAGCAAATTGGTCATTGTAAAAGAGAGTACCGCGATCACTGTTAATAGCACGATGAGTTCCGTATCGGGAGAAGAGATTTTTCAAGAATTTCACAACAACTCGGGCGTCATTAGTGGGGAGCGCCTTCGTTTCCACCCATTTTGACAAATAATTGATGGCCACGAGGATATATTTGTTCCCTTGTGAAGACGGGAATGGCCCCATAAAATCGATGCCCCACACGTCAAAGATCTCGCAGACTTGAATTGCATTTTGAGGCATTTCGTCCTTTTGCGAGATTTTTCCTTGACGTTGGCAAGAGTCACATGACTTCACCAAGTCGTGGGCATCACGGTAAATAGTTGGCCAATAGAAACTGGAATCAAAGACTTTTTTAGCGGTGTAGCTGGCACCATGATGTCCCCCAGTGGGTCCATTGTGGCAAGCCATGAGGATATCAAGAGCTTCTTGGCCGTGCACACACCGTCTAATCACTTGATCGGCACAGATTTTGAATAAGTAGGGGTCGTCCCAAAAATAATGTTTGACATCTTTAAAGAATTTCTTCTTTTGCTGGGACGACATGCCTTTCACAATAAAACTCCCCGCATGGTAATTTGCAAAGTCGGCAAACCATGGGGTACTAGGATCATCTTTTAATGATATCATCCCAAAGTGTCTCGAGAGGAAATGTTTCGGTAATTTCCTTTTTCTCGATAACACCTTGATGAGGGTTCTCAAGTCTAGACAAATGATCGGCGGCTAGATTCTCCGCTCCTTTTTTTATCACGAATGATGATATCAAATTCTTGGAGAAGGAGAATCCACCGAAGTAATCTCGGTTTAGCATCTTGCTTAGCAAGGAGATACTTAAGAGCCGAATGATCCGTATACACTATGGTCTTGGATAAGACGAGATAAGGTCTAAATTTCTCAAAAGCATAGACAACGGCCAATAACTCTTTCTCAGTAGTGGTATAATGAGATTGAGCATCGGTCATTGTCTTACTCGCATAGTGTATCGGCTGGAAATACTTAGACTTACGTTGCCCCAGGACTGCCCCAATAGCAAAATCACTAGCATCACACATGAGCTCAAAGGGCAAGTCCCAATCGGGGGCAACTAAGATCGGTGCTTCAGTTAATTTCTTTTTAAGAATTTTGAATGCTTCGATGCATTCTAGAGAAAAGAAGAACGGAGTATCTTTTTCAAGAAGATGGGTCAGAGGCCGGGCGATTTTAGAAAAATCTTGAATAAATCGACGGTAGAAACCGGCATGACCAAGGAAACTTCGAATTCCTTTGACGGTGGTGGGATGAGGTAGCTTAGCGATAACATCGACTTTAGCTCTATCGACCTCAATCCCGGCATTGGAAATTTTGTGGCCGAGGACAATGCCCTCTTTGACCATGAAATAGCACTTCTCCCAATTTAGAACAAGATTGGTGTCTTCACACCGTTTAAGCATTTTGTCTAAATGGGAGAGGCAAGATGAGAAAGAATTTCATCCATAAAGACCTCCATTGTTTTCTCGATCATATCATGGAATATGGCCATCATGCACCTTTGGAACGTGCCCGGAGCATTGCATAAGCCGAAAGGCATACGTCGGTAGGCAAACGTACCATAAGGGAAAGTGAAGGTGGTCTTTTCCTGATCTTGTGGATCAATTGGGATTTGGAAATACCCGGAAAAGCCATCGAGAAAACAATAGAACTCATTTCCCGCTAAACGCTCAAGCATTTGATCCATAAAAGGTAGCGGAAAATGGTCTTTACGGGTGGCATCATTGAGTTTTCGATAATCAATACACACTCTCCATCCGGTGACGAGACGTGTGGGAATCAACTCATTTTCTTCATTAGTGATGACGGTCATACCCCCTTTCTTTGGTACACAATGGACGGGACTAACCCACGGGCTATCGGAGATAGGGTAAATCATTCCAGCTTCAAGGAGTTTGAGAACTTCCTTTTTGATAACCTCATGAATTTTCGGGTTTACCCTTCTTTGTTGTTGCACCGTGGGTTTGAAGTCCTCTTCCATTAAAATCTTATGAGTACAAAAACGAGGGTCTATGCCCTTTATGTCTGAGATCTACCAAGCGATGGCATGCTTATGCTTTTTGAGCACATCTAAGAGTTGGGTCTTCTCCTCATCTCTAAGGTCTTTAGAAATAATGACGGGAAACTTGTCGGTATCTTCTAAGAAAGCGTATTCAAGATGAGGAGGTAAATCCTTGAGCTCGAGCTCCGGAGGATTCTCAGTAGACGACTTTATTTCTTTAATTTCTTCGATTTTAAGTTCTTTTGGAGGGAGAGAAGGTGACGGGTCTTCGTTCAACAATTTTTCAAGCAAAATAATATCTCCCTCTGGATCAAGATAAAAATCATCAACTTCCGGTGAAGTTGGAGTATCAATAGCAAGAAAGTCATCGACCTCTTCCAAGAAGAAATCACCTCCCTCAAACAGAGTGAGGGACGGGGAAGGGTCGAAAATGATTGGTTTTGAAGAAGGAGTGGGATTGCCACTCGAAGCATTATTAGAAAAACCAAGAATCTCTTGAGAATACTCCTCCGAAGCAACATCAATAACATCAATTCAATTAACCGAGATAGAATCGTAATTGGAGGAGTATTTTAAAGTTCGATCAAGATTAAAGGTCACGGCCTCATTATCAACACGTAGCGTTATTTCTTCACCATATACGTCAATCAAAGCACGGCCCGTCCTTAAAAAGGATCTCCCTAGAATAAGGGGAACCCGAGGATCGGCATCGAAATCAACAATGACAAAATCGGCGGGGAAATGTAACTTTCCTACTTTGACAAAGACATCCTCGGCGATTCCGAGTGGACGAGTTATAGAACGGTCCGCAAGCTCGAGGGTCGTGCAAGTAGGAGTGAGTTCTGGGAGAGAAAGCTTTTTCCAAACGAAAAGCGGCATTAGGTTGATGCTTGCACCAAGATCGTCCAAGGCGTAGCATTCAACCATCCCCGGGAAATCACATGGGATAAGGAATTTGCCGGGATCTCCAAGCTTTTCGGGAAGCTTCTTGAGGAGAACCGCTGAGCAATTTTCATTCAAAGGAGTTTTTGCTAATTCAAACAATTTTTCTTTATTACTCAATAAACCCTTAATCGTGGAAGCAAAATTGGGCATAAGAAATAAGCATCCGCGAAGCTAATGTCGAAATGCAAATCTTGAAAGATTTGAAAAATTTCTCCATTTGATTCGTAGCTTTTTCACGGAGCTTTTGATCGTTTAATCTTGATGGATAAGGAAGTTTGGTTTTGACGGGAGCTTCTTCGGGCTCAAAAACAATCTTTGGTTTAAGCGGTTGGACAACCGGAGGTTGGACGTCTTCGGTACTTCTGGTATTAGTAGGAAGCACCATGTCCTTTGTCGCCTCGGTCTCACGTTCCACTACTTTAGGAGGAAGAGAAGAAGTAGTAGTAGGAACCGTGGGTCCATCATAAGATACACCACTTCGGGTGGTGATCGCTTTCATATCACCCCTCGGGTTAACAATTGTATTGCTAGGAAGAGAAGATGTACCCGAGGTTGAGGGTTGATTCATTTGTAAAAAACCACTCATCATTTGCTTAAGCTCGTTTGTTTGTTGAGTTAACGTCGTATCGATCTCTTTCCTAAGTTCAACTCTCATGTTATTAATTTGATTCTGCATGGCTCGTATGCTAACATCGGTTGTCTTCATATAGTTTGAGAAATCGGGAGAGGGTGCAACTTGAGAAGGAGGAGATTGATAAACTTGTTGCGGTTGAGCTTGATAGTTTTGATTAAAATTGTTTCCGCGGTTTTGATTGTAACTTTGGTTTGCTTGATAACCTTGGTTGGTTTGATGAAAACGATTTTGGTTGTTTTGCACGGGTGCAAAACCGGGTGGCCCCATTTGGTTGTTAGCTCGGTAGTTAACTTCACCTTGAGGACGAAATCCTTGATTTTGATTGTAGTTTTCAGCTGCTACGGTAGCATTGTAAACTTGGCTATCGGTAGCTTGACAATCATAATAAGGATGGGGACCACCACATATAACACAATTTTCTTCCACCGCTTTGACTTGAGCGGGTGGAGAAGATTGTTTCTTTTGTTTAGAGAGAATTAGAGTTTGGATAGCATCTGTGAGTTTGTCGATCTTAGCATCCGTGCTAGAAGTATTGGTACTCACTTTTGAAACAACCGATTTGTTTCGAGAAGTGGGAACCTTAGATTTGTTCTCGATAATCGTCAAAATATCTCTCGGCATTCGACTCAAGATATTGCCACCGGCGGCTGCATTGAGTGAATCTTGATCCGATTGAGTTAAAGCATTGTAGAACGTATCGATTTGATGTAATTATGAAAAACCGTGATGTGGGTATTTACGTAGGAGATCCTTAAATCGTTCCCATGCCTCACCAAAATTCTCATCAAAACGTTGTTGGAAATTTGTGATATCATTCCTGAGATTAGTCATTTTAGACGGAGGAAAGAAATAATTTACGAATTTATGGACGAGATCTTCCCAAGTATTGATCGATTGAGGGGGTTCTTTCTCAAGCCAAATCCGGGCTGCCCCCTCGAGGGAAAATGGGAATAACATCAATTTGATAGTATCATGAGGGACATCCTTAAAGTTTAGTGTCGAGGCTAACTTGTTAAACCATCGGATGTGTGTGTGGGGATCCTCCCTCTCAAAACCATGAAATTGATTTCCCGTGACGAGTTGTATTAAACCAGTTTTAAGCTCAAAATTCTTATCATTAATTGGTGGTAAGACGATAGCATCTCCGTATCCCACGGTGGGACATTGGAGTAACTCTTGCATAGTACGTTGATCCTCGGCCATTTCAGTAATGGGAATATCAACTTGAGTACGTATCTCGGGTACGTTTACTCTTTTATGTCGACGAGAACAATGAGTCGGTATGAGATAAGATTTATCAATTAAGTTTGATTTGGAACGGGTGAGCATACACCAAAAAGAAAATAAATTTAAAAGAAAAATTAATTTGGAAAAGGAAAATCTTTTTGGTTTTTATATTTATAAAAATTGAAAAGAAAATATTTTTGCAATCGATCCCTCAACTGGAAATCGTTTCTTTTTAGACTACTCGTAGAGTGGTGGAAGAGAAGAATGAATCTCTTTTCGGTTTTCAATTTAATGTCAAAACCTCCTTAAACCCCTTTTATAGGTTGTAATATAAAAATAATCCGAAAACAATTGATTTCACGATTTATTTTGTTGGTATTTTAATATTTTTTGGTATTATAAACACTTTAGGAAAACTGTTAGTGGTTTTTTAATTTTTATGATTTTTTTGTTTTTAGAAAATATTCACAAAGAAAACGATAACTTCGCGAGGAAGGGTTTTCAAAACACGAATCGACGAAAGGGAATCAAAAATTCACTTCAACCTTCCCCGGCAGCGGCGCCAAAAATTGATTTATTGTCAATTATAGTATATTTTTCTCCAAGGATTACAACGGAAATATGTAAACCCGAGTCGTTTCTCCAAAGAAGGATGAATGGAATTAAGTGATTTCGAGTGATGAAACGTGTCGTGAGTAGTGAATAAAGTGGGAATTTGGGTTTTTAAGCTACAAATTATGAAATATAAGATAAAAACAAGTAATAAAGCAATTAAAACAAATAAGCAAAGATCAAATAACCTAAAACGTAAAGAAACACTAAAAACGTGCACACTCGGGCTAATCCCGAGCTTTAAAAGTGAAAACTAAGAAATTCTAACCCTTGGAACGCGAATCTAATTTTCCTAAGTCCTAAATGATAATAGAAAATTTTTAGAAAAAAGATTTTTTTTTTTTTTTTTTTTTTTTTTTTTTTTTTTTTTTTTTTTGAATTAAAAACTAAATTTGAAAGAAAAATTAATTAAAAATACTAAATGAAAATAGAAATATATGAAAATTTAAAGGAAGGTACTTTAGAATAAGCAAATTCAAAGAAAATTTAAAAAGATCGTAAATGCTTATTCAGAAAAGCAATTAATAAGCTAATTAGAAATTAAGCTTTAAAAAGAAAACTAAGTATAAATGAAAAAAGAAGGAAACATGTAACAGAAAAGTCCCAAGGGCATTGCTGGTTCAGAGGTTGTGTGTGTAAGGAGTGGGAAGGCTAGAGACCAGGGTTCGATCCCTGGTTTAGCTTTTTATTATTTTATTTACTTTTTTTTGAATTTTTATTTTTTGAAACTTGAAAAGAAGGGAAAAATAAGCATCTTTTATAAAACAACTTTGTTAATACAAATATCGTCCTAAAAACGTTATTTATATTTTACGATCTTTGCTTAGTTTTGTTAATAACAATTACAAAGTTTATCTTTAAGCAAAGCATAAATAAGATTAAGTCTTTTACATTTATAGTGATAAGCATTTTACAAACACATTTTCACATCACAAAGTTTTCTAGAAATGACATATACAAGTTTACATGTTTATTTCTTAAAATGGAAACTTTATTAGTTAAATATTAGGATGACATCATGGCATGCATCATGTACACAATCTTGGTAAGATTTTGTGATATTTTGTTTAGATCTTCAAGCCAAAGAGTTGACATTTGAATATATGGAAAGATATGGCAAGATTTGGAAAGATTTGAAGATCTCTTAGCTGGCCTGACACGGCGGATCCAAAGTGATACACGGACGGATCCAATTTTGGGGATCCGCCGCCTGTTGATCAGCTTTGCCTATAAATAGCAAGCTGATCATTTGGCCATTTTATCACTTACATAGCTTAAATTAGATATCCTTTCATTTACATATTACTAACCCTTAGCATACTAACATTTCATAGATCTTTCCTTTTGTAGCAAAAAAGATCTCAACATATAAGGATCAACATATTGTTGTCATCCTGTAGTATAGAGTCTGTGTGATCTTGCATCAGTTCACACATCATAGTTGCATCTTTTATTCAGTAGAAACCGGTTAGTGTTTTAGTCCTCAAAACACATAGAGTGTCGGGAGTGGTTGTACCCTTGTAAAGAACCAAACGGGAGTGGTTGTACCCTTGTAAAGAACTCGACATCTAGCTTAGTGTCGGTAATCATTTAGGCGACGTCAGGTTGGTTCTTCCTTAAACAAGAACCCGGTATTTAGCTTTGTACCGGAAAAAGGTGTAAGTAACGTGTATTAAGGTTTTCTCCGCCGAGAAGGGAGTTTGTTTCTTAGTGAAGAATAACTCTCGAGTTAGAAGCTCGAGGAGTGGAGTAAGGCAAGGATAAGAGTCCTTGTAGCCGAACCACTATAAACATTCGTGTTGTGTGGTTTGATCTTTTCTCTATATTACTTATTTACTTACATTACTTGTTTGTGAGCTTGATTGTTTACTTAACTTTGAAATCATGATAAATAACAAAGCGAATTAATTTTAAACGGTAAAACTATTCAACCCCCCCCCTTCTAGTTTTCCACAATTGGTACCGGAGCAGTGTTACTCAAGATTTTCAAAATATATTGTATTTTAAAAACTTGAAACGATCATGGATTTTGAAAACTTTAAAGAAGGGAAATCTATGCAAAGACCTCCACTATTTGAACCAAATTGTTTCATATATTGGAAAAATCGCTTTGAGACATATGTGAAGTCAAAGGACATAGATCTGTGGTATATTATTGTAGAGGGTGATTACAAACCCATAAGTAGTGATATTTCAGGTGGTCGGGATATAGGTAACTCTTTTATTCGTCACAGTGATGACCAAAGATGTTGATTGCCAAAAATAATGAAGCCAAAATGATGCTTTACAATGCCTTACCTAAAAAGGAATATGAAAGAGTTTTCATGTGTAAAACGGCTAAAGATACTTGGCAATCACTAATCATCACTCATCAAGGGAACTCACAAGTCAAAGATAACAAAATTGATCTTCTTGTTCAACAATATGAACAATTTGTTATCTCTGAAGATGAGACCATTGATAGTGCATTTGCTAGGTTTAATACTATTATTACATCACTTAAAGCACTTGATGAATCTTTTTCTAGTAAGAATTTTGTCAGAAAATTTCTAAGAGCACTCCACCCGAAGTGGAGAGCAAAGGTGACAGCCATTGAAGAATCTAAGGATTTTTCAAAGATGACACTGGACGAGCTCATAGGAAATCTCAAAGTTCATGAGATGGTTATGGAAAAAGATTCAGAAATAGTCAAAGGCAAAAAGGAGAAGTTCATTGCCTTGAAAGCTAGGGTAGAATCAAGTAGTGATGCAGAATCTAGTGCTAGTAGTGAAGATGAAGAGTATGCCATGGCAGTAAGAGATTTCAAGAAATTCTTTAGAAGACGAGGAAAGTTCGGTAGACCTCCTCATAAAGAAAAGAAATCCTTCCGGAAAGACCATGATGATAGGAAAGGAAAGGTAGATAGAAAGTGTTTTAGATGTGGGGATTCTAGTCACTTTATAGGAGAATGTCCAAAGCCTCCAAAGAACAAGTCTCAAAGAGCCTTTGTTAGTGGAGCTTGGAGTGATAGTGAAGGAGATGACGACGAGCCTAAGAACGACGAAGTTGCTCTAATGGCTCATGACACATAAGAGGTACATTCTGACTCGTCATACTCTTTTATTAATGATGACACATTAGATATAGAATATAACAAACTATGTGAAATCACTCTAAAAATCATAAGTAAAAATAAGTTCTTAAAGACCAAAAAGGAATTTTTAGAAAACAAAATTCATCAGTTAAAAGAGAAAGCTATAAGGTTAGAAAGAGGTAGAGAAACATGTGTTTTATGTCAAAGACTAAAACTTGAAATAGATACATTAAAATCCACACAGGAGGTTCTTGTCAGACAAAACTCCAAATTCAAAAGGTTTGATAAACACTTAAGTTGTACTGATGATATAATGAAAATGCAAAGAATACCTCATGGTAGTTTCAAACCAGATTTTATAAGAAATGGAAACTTAAGTGATTTTCAGGAACAAACAGTAAAAGAAAAAGAGACTGTTTCAACTACTTCTGATAACCACGGATCTGGCGGATCCAAAATTTTGGTTTCGCCAGTTGTATCCAAAGGATCCGCGGGAACAGAAGATGAACAGAAGGGTAGTAAATTAGATCATACAAATCTTGTTAACGTCACTAGAAAACCTAACACTAGTACAACTATTAACAAACAAAAACCATCAGTCTCTTTAGAAAAAGATCAAAGTAAGTGTAGAATCAAAACAATTGTAGATGAAGGAATCATGCTTAGGAAAAAATGTGTGGCAATTCCCTTCGATTATATGCTAGATATTAGTGAACCATGGTAATGTTATGTCTAACCCAAACGGACCCATGAGATATTGGGAACCAAACGTTTGAGCTTTTCTTGAACTAAGGTATGCTCAAAAGTCAAGTTAGAATCAGATAAATGCATTAAAGATAGTAAGTGTTCAAGATACATGATGAGAAACAAAAGCCTTTTTCTCAATCTACCAAGTGTACGACAAAGGTATTATCACATTCGGTAGCAAGCTTGATAGTTAAATCATAGCAAAAGGTAAAATTTCTCATGACTCTCTCACTATTGATGATGTTGCTCATGTAGATATCTTAGGATTTAACTTGCTTAGGATTAGTCAATTATGCCGCAAAAAGTATAACGTCCTTTTTGTGAAAATGGAAGTAAAATACTTAAGGATGGCATAACCTTAGGAAAAGGTGTTTTGAATAACGTTTGTGTTATCAAATTAGATAAAACACCCAAAGACAAACGTTGTCTCACTTCTTTGGACGATATCTCAAATCTATGGCATCAACGCTTAGGTCATGTCATTAGGAGGTTAATTCTATCCTTATCATCTAAGGAACTCGTTAGGACCCTACGGGATGCTTTTGACCCATCTCTATAAAGCCCCTAAACCCATTCCTAGAAATGCCTTAGGTTCTGTTCCCGGCTTTGCTAATTTTGAAAAACCAAACCATGTTTACTCAAGAATTATATGAACTTAAGCAAGCACCAAAAGATTGGTTAATTGTCTTAAGACTTTCTTAGTAGACGAGACTTTCTACACCAAGAAAAAGGGATCACATGTTATCATAGTCCAGATATATGTGAATGACATTATGTTCGGTTCAACTTGTCAAGAGCTATGCACTGATTTCTCACAAATCATGCATGGCAAGATTGAAATGAATATGATGAGGGAACTAAACTTTTTCTTAGGTCTCCTAATTAGAAGATGGGATATTCCTCAACCAATCTAAGTATATCAAGGATATGCTTAAGAAATTTGGTCTTGAAGATTCTGAACCCATGAAAAACATAAACGTTTTCCAAACTCACCAAGGATGACGAAAGTGAATCCGTAGATAGCACTAAATATAGAGGGATGATTGGTAGTTTACTCTACCTAAGGGCTAGTAGACCGGACATCATGTTTAGTGTTTGTCTATGTGCACGCTTTCAAGAAGATCCCAAAACATCCCATCTTAAAGCCGTTAAACAGATATTTAGGTAAATTAAAGGCACTATGATGCGTGGGTTTTGCAACCTTACAACAGGTTTTACCTCTCGAGGGATTTCAAGAGGCTTACAACCCCACCAGGCAGTGTACCTGACCGATGTAGTATAGTGTAGTGGTAAGTACGGGGGATTGATCGTTCTCCACAGGGAATAGTGTTCGTTAGGTGTGAAAGGCTACTCTAATTAGGTCTAAGGGTTGAGGAAGATTCTTTTTATGTTTTTATAATTTTATGAAAGCAAGTAAAATCTCGGGTTTTGAAGGAGTGGGCGGAATTAGTTGCTAGTCAACTAACCCAAATTACTACAAATGCAAATAAAATAAAATAACAAAAATGAAAAGTGGTGAGAAACTTATGTGTAGAGAAATGTGTTTACTTAGATTTCCTTACTCCCTAACTATCTTTTACCGGTTAATTAGTGTGTATTAGTCGCGTGGATGACGGGTGTATTCCTTAATACCATTCGTGGGGTGGCGTACTTACTTCCCCAAACTCTACAAGCTCCTACTTCACTCCTATGTCGAGCCGGCTAGGAAGCTCCTAACATGGGATCACTAGAATTCGCTTGTGCATTAAATACAACCATAAAAACCTTTAGTACGCGTTTGGTTCATGTTTCTTAAGACGTTCAAGCAAGTTACCGAATAGGAAGTTAGCCAGTTTTCTTAAGCCTAACATAGATAAACAATCATCCAATACAACTGATAACACACTAACAACCAATAATCAATAGCTAGGTTTCATTAGATCTAAGCAAACACAAGATAAAATTAGCCTAACATGTTAAACAAAAGACAAGCATAAGATAGAATCAAACAACACATAGACATATTGAATGATTAATTGATAACTTATCTTTCAATGAAACATGGAAGATCTCAGGGCAAAAAGCCCTGAAAAAGTAGCTAAAATCGTCTTAGGGTTTTATCCCAAAATTCCACACACTAAGCTCTCCTTAATGACAAAAAATTAGAAAACTATATATAGACTTTGACATCTGACGGCGTCACCTTATGCATTGTGACGCCGTCACCTCGCCGCTTTTAGGGTTCCCGGATGACCATCTTGACGCCGTCCCTCTTTAGCTCTTCAAAAATCCATTCTGGCTTATCAAGGCTTGACGCCGTCGGATCATGAACGTGACGCCGTCCCCTTATGATTTAAGCCGTGACGCCCTTGATTTAGTTAAAGCGTGACGCCGTCAGAATTCTCATGCAAACTCACTGGCCCGTCATGAGTAAATTTCACATCCAACTTTTCTTGCCAAAGCATGACGCCGTCTGGGGACATTTCTGACGCCGTCAAAGGCACTTTTCAGCCGATTTTTGAGACTTTGCCGTTTTCTTCACTTTAATGCTCCAAAAACGTCCAAAATGCCTCCTTTTCCAGATTTCTCCTCAAAAGTACCTAAAATGACAAAAGGAACGATTTAGGGCAATATTTGATCAAATAAATACGATTTCGGGCTTAAATGACCCCTTAAAAGCGGTACACTTTTCGCCTCATCAAATACCCTTACACTTGAGATTTGCTTGTCCTCAAGCAAATGCGCTTTTATTCTAATCAAAATACAAGTTAGGGGTCATTTAATGCAAACATAAAAGTAATTACAACAAATAATCGTTCCACTTTAATCATAATAAGCACGGAGATTACAAACTAGCACCTCACAAGTAGTGTTTAGATACTCACATCTCTCAAGTGTCATCAAAATAAATCTCATAAATGAAAACGGAAATTATCTCTCACTACCTGTCATAGCAAATAGATTACCATAGGCTTGGGAAAGGATCGAAAACCTCCTCCACTAGGCGTAAGCACCTAAGGTAAACTATCAAAGAGGGCTTTTAAATGGGTTATAACGTTAGGTGTAGGGAAAAGGAAAACACGGTTTTGTTGGATAAAGGATATTTTACTGGTGGCGAGTTAAAGATCTTGATTAATTACATGTACTATACAATGTTGCTAAGCCAAGACTAGACTCGATCTAAAGCTAGAAACAAAATAACATAAACATAAAATAAACATAAAATAAAACGGGATGGTAGTCCGTATGTTTTTTCTATTTTTCTTTTTCTCATTTTTTTGTATTTTTCTTGATTTTTTCGATTTTTTTTTTTTTTTTTTTTTTTTTTTTTTTTTTTTTTTTTTTTGCATACACTTTTACCCTACCATCCAAAATAATACATCATAGGGGCGTTGCATCCCCTTACACTTGAACTTTTACATAACTTTACAAATAACTATTCTAATTACTCGAATTAAGATAATTGAAAAACTTGGAGTACTTTTAAAACATTTAGCACATATGGGGGTAATAAATGATGTTCTTCCCCATTACTCCATTACACTAGTACTTTACCCATGAGTCCCAATCGTCCCAAAACAATATGTACAAGGATATGACTCGACTTAGCAACCATGTAATCAACTAGATAATTAACTTGGGTTTAAACAAATGTTGTAACAATAATGCACTAAAAATGAGTGCATACAAGGTAGGCTAAGGCGATTTGGGTGTACATTTTAGTGGGGTGTAACAAATTCTTCTTTTAAGTAAAATGCTTAAAGGTCGAAACGAAAAGATAGGCTCTGAGGGGTGTACTAGGGGTATCGTGTACTAAAAATGAGTACAACGCAAAGGGTGTGGGAGAATTACTTGACCAATGTAGCCAATGTAATTATAACAAAAACACAGGTGTAAAACAATGGGTTTATCCTAATGCCTCTTATCATGTAGTAAATCTAACTACACGAATGTAGTCTCACTTGTGGCCTTGGAATGGTCCTAACGCAAGTTCTAGAATCTAAGTGCTACCGGTACACACATCATAGCATAAATGCTTTTCCTACCAATTCTAGGGGCGAACCTCACATATTTGGGGTGGAAAATTTTTTAGTGGTACGGTTTTTGTGCTAGTCATATAACTCCTATCCATGAGACGCTCATTAAGATCAAAGTTTCACTCCTATATGTTGTAAAAAATTTTAAATTTGGCACTAAAATTACCTTAACAAGTATTTCTCTCAGTTTTATTACACATCTACCATCAAACAAACAAAAATCAAGCGCAATTGTATTCTCAAAAATCGTACTTTTACCCTCCCCTTACACTTAAGATGAACATTGTCCCCAATGTTCAAATAACAAGATGTAAAAGAATAAAGTAAAAGAATGAAATCAAATACTCCCCTGATTCGCTCGTTGGATAATGAAATTACACGGTTAAATCTTCCTCCAAAGAGAATGTTGAAGCTCCATGACTAATGCATCGCCATAAGCTTGATTCCATAAACATCTCCTTGTCTAAAATAACCTGTTGAACCTGAGAAAACAAACTCGAAAACCTGCATAACATCGGCGGGATAAATCTATATATAAGGATATAATGCTTGTGGAATGATAATTTTGCAGATTCCTGGAGATTATAAGTTGGAGATTTTAATAAAAACTTTTTATGAAAACAAAATTTTCAAAAATTTCTGGAAATTAAATCTGACGCCGTCAGGTTATAACTCCTGACGCCGTCAGAAATGACCTGACAAAAATTTTCATTTTAAGTTTCCGGAAAATTTCTGGAAAAACCTTTACCTTACTTCCTGGAAATCCTGCAAAACATCATTATGACTCGATACAAGCATTTGACTCAAACAAATACTAATATGTATGTTAATTTATTATTATTATGATTCATGTTCATTTGTGTTCTAATAAACCGATTTAGATTTCCCTTACACTTATCTTTTGCAAAATACCTTTATATGTAGTTAAGACGAAGTTAAAAACAACATAAAGCATTTTCACAAATTAGTTTTGAACATGAATCAATAATAATAAAAATTAAACACACATACGGAAACAAATAAAATCAAACAAACAAATAAATAAACACACAAAGCAAATAAAACAAATAAAGCTTGGGTTGCCTCCCAAGAAGCGCTTTTCTTTATTAACGAGTCTTGTAGCTAGACTCAAAGTCACGTACATTACGTGACTCCATCATCGGTCACGGTTCCTAGGCCATTCTCCTTCCCGGTTTTATATTCCGGTCCTAATTTCAAACAATCCTTGTAGAAACCGAATATCCTTTCCATAACATAGTCTACTCCTTTACTTCTATCCTTATCATTCCTATAGTAGACCGCTTGTTTAAGCTCCTTCTCAACATTTGACAAGTGTTGGAATTGTTCTATCTTATATGGCATTTGGTAGCTTACTTCATCGGTCTCATCCTTAAATCTAACTATCCCTAAGGAAGGTTCATAAGTCATTCTAGAGACCTCAACAAATGGTTTTCCAAAAACCACTTGAGTTAAGGATGCATCGACTATTGGGCGGATATCTTCAACAATTACAAAGTCGGTGACATAGGTGAAGTTTCCTACATAAACCGGTAATCCCTTAACTCTTCCCGTGAAGTTACTCATCCAACCCTTGTCAGGGAACATCCTATACCCAAGTTGATTTTTCATTATCAAGTTGTAGTGGGCTCTAGTCATGATGTTTATGGGCGATCTAAGGTCGATGTAAGCTTTCCACACATGTAGATGTCCTATGTTGCATGGTATGTTGAGATTGGAAGGGTCGCCTATTTCTATGATTGGTCTACCTAGGAAGTATGGTGTCTCGGGGTCATCGAATAAGTTTGTATGATATGCATGCTCTTCCTTAGTGGGTAGCCTATTGAAGTAGTCCTCATCATCATCTACTTCTTCAATCTCACTTGTCCTAACTTCCTTATCAACCTCGACTTTCCTATCCTCATCCTTTGGTTCCTTTTCTTCCATGCTCCTATCGATTGGTTTAATAGTGACAACGTTGACGAAGTGGACATGTTTGGATGAAGAAGGGTCTTTGACTTGGGGTCCGCTATTTGTGTTCCTAGCGTCCTTATGTGGAGGTGATAACACTTGGTTATGGAGGGCTTTCAACAAGTTGTCAATTTTATTGGTCATCTCAGTTTGTTGTTGATTGAATTCGGTCTCGAATCTAGCTATCCGAGCTTCTTGAGATGCCATAAATTGAGACATCAATCCTTCAAAGTTATTGGTACTACCATTGCCGGAAGGATTGTTGTTGAAAGTACGGTTCGAGTTGGAACCGCTTGATTGGAAACGATTAGGTGGGTTGGAAGAATTGATTTGTTGTGAGTTTTGGTTTTGTTTCCACCTAAGGTTCGGGTGATTTTTCCATGAGGGGTTGTATGAATCACCATAAGGGTTTGGCTCGGGTTTGAAAGTGTACCACTTGTCTCCCGCTCCGTCGGTACGCGAGGATGCGTAGTCCACAAAAGCTTGTTCGGGGAGTTCCATGCAATCACGAGTGTCGTGGGGACCACTACATAATTCACATGAAGAAGTGATTTTGTTCACTTGGCTTGAAGGTTTAGGAGCCTCGTAGGATTTCATGAGAAACTTGACTTGGTCTTCAAGTTCTATGATCCTACGGTCGGAAGTGCTTGAATTGTTCAAAGGCAAAGATATTACCTTGACCGTTTTATTCAAATCACGGGGATCACTCCAACTTTCGTTGTCATAAAGAGCAAGATCCTCTAGGAGAGCCCATGATTGTTCCGCACTTAGATCACGTAGCTTGCCACCGGCCGATTGGTCAATGGTTTGCCTTGTGGAGAGATTGATATGGTCATAGAAGATTTGGACTTGGAGCCAAAGTTCTATGCCATGGTGAGGGACTTTTTGGAGTAAGTCCTTGAATCGAGTCCATGCCTCGTAGAGAGTTTCGCCTTGACGTTGTTGGAACATCAAGATATCATTCCTTAGCTTGGTAGTTCTTCCCGGTGGGAAAAACTGAGCAAGGAAACGAGTGGTGAGATCATCCCAAGAGGTGATGGATCCTGCGGGTTGACGTTCTAGCCACTGACTAGCTTGGTCCCGCAGAGAGAATTGGAAGAGACGCAATCGGGTCGTCTCTCGAGTGGCAACATCAAGGTCTATAGAATCAACGATTTTAAGAAAGTCCTTGAGATGTTGATTAGGATCTTCAGAACGAAGTCCATGGAATGCGCATCCGCTTTGCACCAACCGGATGGTGTCGGATCGCAAGGGTGTGATATTGGCTCCTTGTGTGAGCTCAATGGTGTTTCGATAGCCGTGGTGGCTAGGACGGGAATACTCTCCTAAAGTACGGGCTCTAGGAGGTGGTGGTGGTTGTTGTGGTGGTGGGTTGTGTGGGTTAAGGATATTACCATCTTCCATGATGTCGGACGGTAATGGTTACGAACAAAGACACGAAGAAAATAGATAGACTAAAGAAAACCTAGAAAAATAAAATAAAAATCTCACTAGAAAGGAATCTAGTGAGTAGACCTAATAGAAATAAAAATTCACCCTAAACAATAACTATTCCCCGGCAGCGGCGCCAAAAACTTGATGCGTGGGTTTTGCAACCTTACAACAGGTTTTACCTCTCGAGGGATCTCAAGAGGCTTACAACCCCACCAGGCAGTGTACCTGACCGATGTAGTATAGTGTAGTGGTAAGTACGGGGGATTGATCGTTCTCCACAGGGAATAGTGTTCGTTAGGTGTGAAAGGCTACTCTAATTAGGTCTAAGGGTTGAGGAAGATTCTTTTTATGTTTTTATAATTTTATGAAAGCAAGTAAAATCTCGGGTTTTGAAGGAGTGGGCGGAATTAGTTGCTAGTCAACTAACCCAAATTACTACAAATGCAAATAAAATAAAATAACAAAAATGAAAAGTGGTGAGAAACTTATGTGTAGAGAAATGTGTTTACTTAGATTTCCTTACTCCCTAACTATCTTTTACCGGTTAATTAGTGTGTATTAGTCGCGTGGATGACGGGTGTATTCCTTAATACCATTCGTGGGGTGGCGTACTTACTTCCCCAAACTCTACAAGCTCCTACTTCACTCCTATGTCGAGCCGGCTAGGAAGCTCCTAACATGGGATCACTAGAATTCGCTTGTGCATTAAATACAACCATAAAAACCTTTAGTACGCGTTTGGTTCATGTTTCTTAAGACGTTCAAGCAAGTTACCGAATAGGAAGTTAGCCAGTTTTCTTAAGCCTAACATAGATAAACAATCATCCAATACAACTGATAACACACTAACAACCAATAATCAATAGCTAGGTTTCATTAGATCTAAGCAAACACAAGATAAAATTAGCCTAACATGTTAAACAAAAGACAAGCATAAGATAGAATCAAACAACACATAGACATATTGAATGATTAATTAATATAACTTATCTTTCAATGAAACATGGAAGATCTCAGGGCAAAAAGCCCTGAAAAAGTAGCTAAAATCGTCTTAGGGTTTTATCCCAAAATTCCACACACTAAGCTCTCCTTAATGACAAAAAATTAGAAAACTATATATAGACTTTGACATCTGACGGCGTCACCTTATGCATTGTGACGCCGTCACCTCGCCGCTTTTAGGGTTCCCGGATGACCATCTTGACGCCGTCCCTCTTTAGCTCTTCAAAAATCCATTCTGGCTTATCAAGGCTTGACGCCGTCGGATCATGAACGTGACGCCGTCCCCTTATGATTTAAGCCGTGACGCCCTTGATTTAGTTAAAGCGTGACGCCGTCAGAATTCTCATGCAAACTCACTGGCCCGTCATGAGTAAATTTCACATCCAACTTTTCTTGCCAAAGCATGACGCCGTCTAGGGACATTTCTGACGCCGTCAAAGGCACTTTTCAGCCGATTTTTGAGACTTTGCCGTTTTCTTCACTTTAATGCTCCAAAAACGTCCAAAATGCCTCCTTTTCCAGATTTCTCCTCAAAAGTACCTAAAATGACAAAAGGAACGATTTAGGGCAATATTTGATCAAATAAATACGATTTCGGCTTAAATGACCCCTTAAAAGCGGTACACTTTTCGCCTCATCACACTACACATTTAGGATTATGGTATCCCAAAGGGATAGGTGTAGAAACCATAGTGTATACAAATTTAGACCATCCCGATAATTATGTTGATAAGGGAAGTACAAGCAGTGTAGACACTGTTACACTTTATGATTCACTAAGAAACAAACAGCCTTCGCAACTTCAAAGTGTGTCAACGAGGAGTATGGATGAAGCAGGCTCTCAATGACTATGGAATTGTACTCAACGATATTTCCACTCTTTGTGACAACAAAGGAGCTATCAATCTTAGCAAAAACCCAGTCAAACACGCTAGAACCAAACACATAGAGTTATGTCATCACTTCCTTCGTGACAATGTTCAGAAGGGAAACATCTTAATTGAGAAGTTTCCTCAGAGGACAACATTGCCGATACCCTCACAAAGCCTCTCAAGAGAAAATCTTTCAACTATCTTAGAATTAGTTTAGGATTAATGGAACCTAGTGAGTAGAATAAACGTTAGCTCAAACCTTAGATTAACTAAACTCGGCAAAAACCCAACCTGAGTTCTGATCCTGCGGATCCAAACGAAAACAAGGGCGAAACCCTTGTTTGGGATCCGCCGGATCCGTGGGTTACTGAGACAGTTTTAACTTATTAAAACAAACATCCTTTATTGTACACCATATTCCCCAAAACACACATCTCACTGAACTCGACCCATAACTCACCAAACTCAAAAATTAGGTCATTCTCAACAACCAATTTGTGCTTAATTCATCACTGTAAGTATCCTAATCCTATCTAATTTGAGTCTACGATTCCTATTTATTGCACAAAATCAAAACTTGGGGTTTATTCATTTTTCTTGTAAAATCATGAGGCATGCTAAAACAGCATAACAAATCATTTTCTTTGTAATCAGGAATTAGATATCATAGTTAGGAATTGCATCTTATAGTACATTGTCATTATTCACTAAAAAACCACATGAGAAATTTTTGCTAAAATCTTCTCACTATTAGGAAAAACAATTTTCAATCATTGTTCATACGAATGCAAAAACGTTATGTTTTGAGCATCACTTGCATAATGTCTCTTGAATGCTAAAGGGAATACATAATTAATATGTATTTTCGGGTACATTCAATCGTAGCTACATTGAAGTAGGAGCGTTTGGGTTATCTCTTGTCTTATCACAAAACTTGCATAAACATAATTTTCATGCATCAAAAGGAGTCGAGATAACCGCACCTCCACATTGTCCCCATGTAGGCACACACTAGACAAATATATATACTTTTGATAATTTTAACTAAACTATATATATTTTTAGTGTCTAGGATAACTATGCCTCCCGCAACCAATTACGATCACAAACACACCAAAAAATACCTACCTCAACACCACAAAACCAAAGGTCTCACCGAAGCTCAAGTTAATGTCTTCAAAACCTTAGAAAAACGGTATGTTCACGAAGGTAGAACCATAGACTCATCATTTTTAGAAGAAACCAATATCCGTGAACAATTAGCATCCATCCAACTTGATTGTCTCCTCGACATAGATGAACCTATCATTCCTAGGTTTATTCTTGAATTCTATGCCTCCGTAAAACTTAGATCTGACGACTTTGGAGCTTTAAGCATCCATTTCAAAATAAACCAAAGTCAATTCAGCTTTCCTTTAAATCAATTCGGAGAAGTTTTAGGTATTCCAAATCAAGGAACTTGTTTTTATTCAGACAAGTGGCCTTTGTCCATTCTAGAATGCAACCTTGGTCGTTTACATCCATATGATACACCTCTCACTTCCAAAGAAATCATTCGAGACCATCTTTTCAATCCTAGAACCAACCTAACTAAGAAAATCCGAGGTAAACAAATAAATCGAGATCCATTTTCCATGGAGCTTAATGAACTCAAACCCGAATTTAAGAAACTAGAGGAGATTCTTAGAGCCAATGTCATTAGCACTGTTGGTAATAGAGATCACATGAACGCAAGCTTATGCTACATGCTCTACTGTGTATCTACCCACCAACAATTCAACTTAGCCTACTATATCGCCAAAAGAATGGCCGATATACCTGTCTTAGGCTCAACCGCCATGCCATACGGGATGCTTCTTACCCGTCTGTTTAGAGCTTCTATACCTATTCCTCGAAATGAGAGTGGTTTCCTTCCTCTTTACACTGAAATCCCACACACCTTTGTTCCTCTTAGCGATTTTAGAGTAGCCATAGCAAGAGGTAAACATGTTCATTCTCCATCTTTATCTTCATCATCATCGGCTTGTGACGAAGACGGTTTGCCAAACTCTAAGATTCCTCCACCCGAATACTTGAATCAACTTTCCTCCATTAACAATGAATCTGAGGAGCTTCGACAAACAAAGGGAATGATAAAGAATCTAGGTCGATGGATCATGAAACTTCAGAAGGGTCAGAAGAAAATAATCAAGATGTTGAACAACAACAAGTGACATCCAAGGAGTGTTTGGTTTTAGATTTTTTTTTTACTTATTTAGACAATGAGATATTGATCTTGTGGGGTTCTTAAGATATTATGTTTGCACTTATCTCCTACGTGAACTAACTTGTAGTTGCAGGTCGATAACACATATTGTTATCAATTTTCCGAGATTAAGACCTCGTTTGGCTTAACTCCTTTTTATGGTAAGATGTTATAATCGGATTAATCTATGTATATACGTGTGTTAGAATCTATATGTTTAGCATATTTGTGTCACATATTAGCTATTACATAGGTTTTAGAAGATTTTTCGGGTTTTGACCAAGAAACGCGAAATTTGACTTTCATTCTGTTAAGAACTGAAAATCCATTTGGCGGATCTGGCAGATCCCAGAATTTGGATCCGCCTAGTGTATCACTTGGTTCCGCCATTCCAAGACCCACGGATTCCACGGCTCCCAAACTTTGGCTCCGCCTTTGTTGTCGATTGGATCTGTGGGTACCAACAGCAATATTTTCAAAACTTTCCCGATTAATCAACTCTTAGATTCTTCATATTAGGAGCATTCTACTAATCATTAGGATGATTAGGAACCATTAGAATAATTAGAAAACAATAGAATCAACTTTCACACAAAAATTTGAATATTCAAATTTTTGCCTAGGATTACCCTTTTCTAACACATCAGGATTCCTTAGCCTATCCTTGGAATCCATGAATCAATCTAATTTCATTCTTTTGAGTCATCCTCTACATTTCTTCATATAAACTCCATTTCTATGGATTGACCTTCACATATAGGATAAACCACTTTATCTTGATCCAAGTTATTTGGAAATCAACACGTATTCAAACATCAATCCAAACACCAGTTTCCATGCACTTTAGAGTAGTATAAATTAGAAGCCTTAGGATGATTTCAACTCACATTCTCATAATCATACCTGCATAACTTCACAATGCACAAAACCAACAACTCACACATGTCCAGACCACACAAAAGGACTGCCAGAATTAGTGTTAGACCATACTGGATTGTAAATCCAATCTCTAATGTGAACTTTCCCACCATATCCACTATAACTTCAATACCCATCATCACACCTGTGATTAACATATCATCACCCGTTTCAACTCAATCATCAAGATCACCTTCACCTATCATAATTCCACTAACTACCACACCATCACCTACATCAAAGTCACCATCACCTACCATAACTCCAATAGGTAATACACCATTACCAACTCCATCTCAACCAAGATCACCATCACCACCATTAGCTTCCTCACCAACACCCACATCATCTTCACAATCACCCAACTTGCAACCTCATGATTTACTTACCACACTCCAAAACATTGATGAGTCAATGTGGCTCAATCAACCAAACATTCAAGGCAATGAGGAACTTGATTCAAACCCACATGATACTAAGAACTTATAATCCATTTGGCTTGCTTCTATCACATCTTCATCAAACCCAACCAATCCTTCTCAATAGGTGTTCTTAGGATTCATCCTAGTATTTTCTTTGTAGGATTTATTTTCTTCTTGTAACATCATGTTTAGTGACTTATGTCATAAACAAATTTTCAATGAATGGATGTTATATGTTTATATTTGTAAGTGATCAATATCAAGCATATTATCTCATTTTAGGATACTAACATCATAGTATGGTTGTCTTACCTTCACATATTGCATTGATCAAATGTACACTAGGTACTAAAATTTGATCAGACACTTCATTTTGACTTTTTAGAAGTCAAATGGGTTGACCTTTCGTGGTTGACTATTGCATATGCATATTGCTTCTTGATTGAAGTATCTCATTACTAACCTTTATTTTTGTAGCTTTTCTCAACCTTGAATCCTATGCGTTGGTACCCTAGCAACGGGGAGTATAGATCGAGGGGGAGTTTATCATATACTAACTCATCATATTGCAATTTTCACCCTTAAAATGTATACGTTGGTACTCTAGCAATGAGGAGTATACATCCAGGGGGAGCATATCATAATCTAACCATTTGTTTTGTAGGATCATTCATCATATCATACTCTTGAAATGTATACGTCGGTACTCTAGTAATGGGGAGTATACATCAAAGAGGAGCATAGCATATTCTAACAATTTATTTTGTAGGTTCATACATCATAACCTTGTTACTCCACTAAGGGGGAGTATAAATCAAGGGGGGGCTTTCGTGGTTGACTATTGCATATGAATATTGCTTCTTGATTGAAGTATCTCATTACTAACCTTTATTTTTGTAGCTTTTCTCAACCTTGAATCCTATACGTTGGTACCCTAGCAACGGGGAGTATAGATCGAGGGGGAGTTTATCATATACTAACTCATCATATTGCATTTTTCACCCTTAAAATGTATACGTTGGTACTCTAGCAATGAGGAGTATACATCCAGGGGGAGCATATCATAATCTAACCATTTGTTTTGTAGGATCATTCATCATATCATACTCTTGAAATGTATACGTCGGTACTCTAGTAATGGGGAGTATACATCAAAGAGGAGCATAGCATATTCTAACAATTTATTTTGTAGGTTCATACATCATAACCTTGTTACTCCACTAAGGGGGAGTATAAATCAAGGGGGAGCTTTAAAGTTCTCAAAATCGCATTCCGCTACGCATATCTTCTTTTTGTTTCGACAAAAAGGGGGAGATAGGATTAAGTTTGCATCAACTGTGAAACATCACAGTACATACATTTTAGCTTAAAATTAATTTTAAAACTTGCACAAACTAACTTAATCTATATTTTTAAAAGACTCATCCTTTATTTAAGCTCTCTACTTAAAAATACACTTTATGTTTTGTCATCAACAAAAAAGGGGAGATTGTTAATACAAATATCGTCCTAAAAATGTTATTTATATTTTACGATCTTTGCTTAGTTTTGTTAATGACAATTACAAAGTTTATCTTTAAGCAAAGCATAAATAAGATTAAGTCTTTTACATTTATAGTGATAAGCATTTTACAAACACATTTTCACATCACAAAGTTTTCTAGAAATGACATATACAAGTTTACATATTTATTTCTTAAAATGGAAACTTTATTAGTTAAATATTAGGATGACATCATGGCATGCATCATGTACACAATCTTGGTTAGATTTTGTGATATTTTGTTTAGATCTTCAAGCCAAAGAGTTGACATTTGAAGATATGGAAAGATATGGCAAGATTTGGAAAGATTTGAAGATCTCTTAGCTGGCCTGACACGGCAGATCCAAAGTGATACACGGACAGATCCAATTTTGGGGATCCGCCGGATCCGCCGCCTGTTGATCAGCTTTGCCTATAAATAGCAAGCTGATCATTTGGCCATTTCATCACTTACATAGCCTAAATTAGATATCCTTTCATTTACATATTACTAACCCTTAGCATACTAACATTTCATAGATCTTTCCTTTTGTAGCAAAGAAGATCTCAACATATAAGGATCAACATACTGTTGTCATCCTGTAGTATAGAGTCTGTGTGATCTTGCATCAGTTCACACATCATAGTTGCATCTTTTATTCAGTAGAAACCGGTTAGTGTTTTAGTCCTCAAAACACATAGAGTGTCGGGAGTGGTTGTACCCTTGTAAAGAACTCGACATCTAGCTTAGTGTCGGTAATCATTTAGGCGACGTCAGGTTGGTTCTTCCTTAAACAAGAACCCGGTATTTAGCTTTGTACCGGAAAAAGGTGTAAGCAACGTGTATTAAGGTTTTCTCCGCCGAGAAGGGAGTTTGTTTCTTAGTGAAGAATAACTCTCGAGTTAGAGGCTCGAGGAGTGGAGTAGGGCAAGGATAAGAGTCCTTGTAGCCGAACCACTATAAACATCCGTGTTGTGTGGTTTGATCTTTCCTCTCTTTACTTATTTACTTACATTACTTGTTTGTGAGCTTGATTGTTTACTTAACTTTGAAATCACGATAAGTAACAAAGCGAATTAATTTTAAACGGTAAAACTATTCAACCCCCCCATCTAGTTTTCCATAAACTTTTTCTAGAAACCAATTATTAAGCTAGAATGAGCAGATTTAAGGGCAAACGTATAAAAAACAAGCTAAGGCTAAATCTAATAAGCTATTAAGCTGCTAAAGCTAATAAGCAGACTCAAATAAGCTAAGGTGCACTAAAAGTAATCTAAATAAGCTAAGATACACAAATTAAGCAACAATCATAAGCAAATAAGCTCTGAACACCCAATAAGCAGATGATGGTCTGATGCAGGGTCAAAACACCCTACTGAGGCAACTTTTGAGCTTATTTTAAACCTCTAATAAGCTAAAACTAGGTCTGAAACTTAGAAATAAGCACAGAACTACAAGCAAATTACTACGAATTCAGGAAATTAAGCACTTAACACCACTAATAAGCACTTTAATCAGAACCTAAAAACTAGGACAACACTGATGAGGAACTTATGTTCTGAGGCAAAGAGACCACTGAATTGAGCTAAAACCATATCAAATCCTAATGAAATTAAACTATCTTCTGAATATCCACTTAACCTACTATAAGGACTACAAAAATACCAAAAACAAGGTCAAATCAACTAGCCTTATTAATAAGCAAATATGATCAGAATTTAACCTTAAACTCTATAATATCCAATCCAATTCTATAAAATCCTCCAAAACAGATAAAAACAATCTAAAAACTACTTATCCAAATCATTTTAAGCAAGATCAAAGGTTCCCTAAGTGCACATGAACAGTACCATCAAATTTTACCCATTTTAACCTCTATTCCAAACACCTCCTTATAGTTGATTATTTTATGATTTAAGATAGAATAGACCAAATTAGGCTCAAACTTTGAAAGACAGATTAAGAACTCAGTATATTAAGCACTAATACCTACTTTTCACTTATGATTAAGCACTTTAATACGCCCTAACTAGATTATGCTATTTTTATGGTATTTTAAGGTTTTTAAGTAAAAAAAAAAACATCTAAGATCTAACAAATTACTATCAAATAACAATAATAAGAACAAATAAACAGATAATAATCAAAATAAGCACTTAATGAACAGAAATAAGCTATTTGAACTTAAAAACTTGAAAATCAATAGAACTTACAAAAGCCCTTGCTCAAAACAGGGCAAAAATTGCTCGAGGAGCTACTCTACAAGCTCTAGCTTGTCAAAAGACAAGCTAGTAACAGCAATAAGCCCTTTCAGGTCTGGCTTATCATCCACAACAGCTTATTTTGACTTTTGTTGACTTTTTGACTTTTATGAATTATTTGAAATTAAAACTGATTTGGAAACTAATAAGCTCACAAATAGCTACAGGAAGCTAATATGAGCTTAAACTAACTGAGAAAGAGCTTATGAAAGCTGGATTTAACTATTTAATCATATTTTTGTATTTTTGAAGTATTTTTTTATTTTTTTGGATTTTTAGATATAAAACAGAAATTATAAAAGTAAATGAACAAAAAGCTTTTAAGAGCTTATAGAAAGCTGATGCAATAGTAAATTAGCTTATACTAGCTTATTTAAACATAAATGAACATTAAGTGAAAGCTTAAAAGGAAAATTGCAAAGTAAATGAAAAGGAAATTCAAACTTTATTACTACTGAAATTTGATTACAATACAGGAAATAAGAGATTACAACTAAGATTTAAAAGCTTAATTAAACTAGAAAATAAAATAGCATAATAACGACTCTAAAACTAACACCCCAAATCAGTGAATACAAAGGGCTATTTATAGCCAAATGAGGGAGGGTATCCTAGGGTTAGGAAAGACCCAGAAGCTTCAATCTCAGCCTTTGGATTCATCATCTCATCATCAATCATAATCATAGCCCTTGGATCAGAATAATGAGGTGTTTCGGCCAATCAAATACCTCCAATTAGCCACATCCTCATTCCCTTGTGTTAGCACATGTCAGACCATCTAGAAGGTTATAAGTTGTACGGGTAACTCAGGGTGAATTGGGGAAGATGTACAGTACATTTTGGGGGGCGGGTAAATTGGTTTTTATTGTTTATTATTGTTTGACCCGTTGAGATGGGTTTGATCGGGTAAAGGGATTGGATTCGGATCTGGTAATGGGTTAAATTAAAACGGGAGTGGGCTGATGAGGTTTTGGGCTTGGGTTATTTTTTGTTTCATAGATCAGGTTTAGGTTTAGTTTGTAGGATTTATTTTGGAATGATTTTAAACATGGAGGACTAATTCTGCCAAATGAGTATAATTTATATAAGGACTGGTTTTGCAATATTGGCATGATCCAAGGGCTGAATGAAAAATATAGAGCTCGAGACTTGAAAATTTCTTCCTCCTATTGACTTTAAATACTCGTTCCATTTATTGAGCTCAGGTTTGCCGGTTTTTGCTTGATTTTGTCCTTTTTTTATATATTCGTTGCCTTCACAATCACAAACACAAAAACACAAATATCTTTGGCATTTTGGTTAGTTTTTGGTTGTTTTGGTCTTAATTTGGTCAAATAAAGGTATGTGAATAAGCACATACCAGTAGGTTATGCAGCATTTGCTTTCCAGGAGACTGGTATACGGTACCCAAAGCAACGATATTTGTTTGCTTTATAATCCACAGTTTGCACTTAAGTGTCTACAAAAAAATAATTTTTGCATGTATATATTAGAAATTATTTAAACAAAAGAATAACAGGAAACATGTTGAAATACATACTGTTGGTAGTGCTTGTGTTGGAGACACAATTTGTTGCGATTGGGAATTCGGAGACTCGTTTTATCGCTTGTTAGGCTTTGTCTTGGGTCCGACAGTTTTAGCAAGTTCCTATATTGTTAGGATTGTGACACACGGTTAAGGTGGTTAAACCTTTTGTTCTTTGTGTGTATGATATATTGAGTGAATATGATTAAGTATGCGAAATCTACTTAATCACACTTAGAAGGTTATTTATGATTATGGAAATGGAATAGTTGTGTTTGTTATTGAACAAGGAACAATAAAAGATTAACACCAAACGATTCAATATTATTAATGATAATAATACGAGTGATCTTGAAATATCACTAGGGTTACAACCTTGAATCTTAAGTTTTTCTAACTTGCAATATTCTTGTGTTTCTTCTATGTCTTAACAGTTATGAGTTCTAATAATTAACACACTTAGACGCATTATATCGAGTCTAAGATCTTCTTTTATAGTCCAAGAAGATCTTTACAATATTGCTTAAAGTCTAGTCGAACTACTTGTTAACTTATCTTGAGTGTGTCAGTACATAAGATACAACATGTATCTGTGTACACAACTTGTTAACAAAGCACATGGGGTAAGATATTATCTACCGTATATTGTTGACCAAAATACAAATAATATCTTTTCATTCTTATCCACTTAGCAGCAGAATGTTCATTAGCAGCAACAATGAGTTATCGCTAGCAGCAGGAACAAGTACACTAGCAGCAGGATCAATAGCAGCAGAATGTTAAGCCTAGCAGCAGAATCATTTATCGCTAACAGCAGGATCAATATGTTCTAGCAGCAGGAACAAACATTACCAGCAGGAACCAAATGTACTAGCAACAGAATCACACTTAGAGTATTTCTTTGAATAGAACCCGATATTAAACTTCTTGAATATTTAATTCCCAACAATCCTCCCCTAAACATGTGAATCCATTTCAACATGTTTCTGAATTAAATTATGGATTGTGAAGATCTTTCAAACACTTCTGTTCTTCAAGACTAAATATCTTCTCAGTAATTCATCTGCTTTGTTCTTCTTTGACTTTAACAATATCAAAACATTGCTCCAATCTTGGACTAAAAGATGGTGCAATTTCCTTGGATGGAGGAATTATAAGAGGCAATGATGCTGTGTATCTTGGATGCTTGTTTCAACAAGTGAAATCATCTATCAGCATGTCTTTGCAAGTGATGAACAAACGTGGTAAACTGAAATTGAAACTTTTCTTCGTTTGACCTAGATAGAACTTTCTCCTTTGGAATGTTCTTGTCATTTTCAACCTCCATGTCATCATCTTGTATGCTCTTGTCTTTTCCTTCCTTTCATTGGGTTTGTCTTCCTTTCTTGGGCTTTTATTTCCTCCCCTGAAGCAAATAAAATTTTATCCTCCCCTGTTTGGAAGATCTCACCATCATCCCATCATTATCTGATCTACCAATGTGAACTTGTTTTCAGACAATGTTGTACATGAAGCCATCAATTCCTTAAGAGTTTAAGTTGCTGCCCTCATCACTTCTAGGTGTGTTAACTCCTATGAGAGGTGAATCAGTGGACATTTGATTCATGATCCATCAATGGATGGTTTTTGTGAATCCTTTGAAAATCCTTGTTTAAGAAATTGTTTGACTTAGCAGTATGTTCATGATTTTAGAATTGAAAAATCATACTGCTTTCAACCATTTTGAAGGGATTAAATGTATAACAGACACTTAATCAAAATTTCGATTTAAAGCAACCTCTGGTTGTGTGAGAACCAATGTTTTTCAGTTATAAATAACTGCCTGTGTGAAGATAAACTCATTCAAAGAGCTTTCTTGATAGGGTTTCCAGCTCATAGTAATTGTTACCTCTAACACAAGTGTTAGATTCACTTTTACTAGCTGTTCTTTCAATCAGATGTCCTTAGACTTGCTCATTATACTTGAAAGTATAAAATGATAGAAAGTGAGTTGCATCAGTTACTATCTGATCAACTAAGTCATCAATTCAATGTGAAATTTCATACTTAGATTTCAAGAAAAAAGTTTTAAGGAGTTTTAAATTCCCAAACTCAGTCCATCATAAACCTAATATGTCAGCAACTAGTATTTCAATTCTGCTGCTTCCATTTCACTTGAAACATCCGTTTGTGTTCACATGTTCATACCTGAAATTGTTAGTCTAAAACCAAAAGAACAATGTACAAAGTACTTGTCTTGTATTAGAATAAACATATGACTAACTGTATGAATAACATAATTTAAATTTGTACTAGCAGCACAAAATTTTGTAATAGCAGTAGTAAATTTTAAAACTAGCAGCACAAACAAAAATTTATTGACAAAAACACAAATTTTAAAATCATTAAGGATTAAGCATTCCAATACTTGCTACCAAGTACTGAAACCTTGAAACATCAAAAGCTTTGGTTAGCAGATCTGCAAAATTGAATTCTGAAGCAATTTTAAGTACTTGAATTAATCTTTTCTCATTGCAGTCTCTTATAAAGTGATGTCTAATTTCAATGTGTTTTGTTTTAGAATGTTGCACTGGATTTTTAATAATACAAATTGTACTACTATTATCAATATGAATAACAGTGTTTAAGAAATTGTACCCATAGTCAAGGAGTTGGTTTTGAAGCCATAGAACTTGACCACAGCAACTT
This sequence comes from Artemisia tridentata subsp. tridentata, assembly GCA_021014915.2. Classification (NCBI taxonomy): domain Eukaryota; kingdom Viridiplantae; phylum Streptophyta; class Magnoliopsida; order Asterales; family Asteraceae; genus Artemisia; species Artemisia tridentata. The sequence goes on along the minus strand of CP139505.1, from coordinate 315,177,428 downwards.
GCAGCAGCTATATATTCAGCTTCAGTTGTTGAATTTGCCACACTTGTTTGCTTCTTACACTGCCATGAGACAAGTCTACACCCAAGGAATTGACATCCTCCAGTGGTTGACTTTCTATCCAAGCTAGCACCAGCATAATCACTATCCGAAAATGCTACCAAGTCAAAAGGAGATTCCCTAGAATACCATATACCCAACCTTGGTTGACCTCTGAGATATCTAAAAATTCTCTTGACTGCAGTTAAATGAGAAACCTTTGGAGTAACTTGAAATCTTGCACAAACACAAACAGGGAACATGATATCAGGTCTAGATGATGTAAGATACATCAAAGAGCCTATCATAGATCTGTAAGTGTGTACATCCACATTCTCTCCATCTTCATCTTTCAGAAGCTGGTGCTTCTTAGAGTCCATTGGTGTGCTTGCTATTTTTGAATCAGCAAATTAAAATTTTCTAAGTATCTCTGCAACATATTTGTCTTGACTAATAAATATGCCTTCAAATGATTGCTTAACTTGCAAACCCAAAAAGAATGTAAGTTCTCCCATAGAACTCATCTGAAACTTATCATGCATAAGTTTCTCAAACTCTAAACACATCTCCTTCCTAGTAGATCCAAAGATAATGTCATCCACATACACCTGCACTAACAGAAGATCCTTCTTGTGCTGTTTGATGAAAAGTGTCTGATCAATCTTTCCTCTTTGAAATCCATTTTCTAATAAGTAGGAAGCTAGTGTTGCATACCAAGCTCTTGGTGCCTGATGAAGGCCATATAGAGCTTTCACTACTCTGTACACTTTGTCTGGATGTAATGGGTCAATGAAGCCTGGAGGTTGTGAAACATACACCTCTTCTTCAATTGTTCCATATAAAAATGCACTCTTGACATCCATTTGGTAGACTGTGAAGCCTAAAAATGAAGCATAAGCTAAGAAAAGCCTAATTGCCTCAATCCTTGCTACTGGAGCATAAACTTTATCATAGTCTATTCCTTCTTCTTGTATGTACCCTTGGGCTACTAATCTAGCCTTATTCCTAATCACTATTCCCCTTTCATCCCTTTTATTCTTGAAAACCCATCTAGTGCCAATTACCTTTGCATTCCTAGGTAAATCAACTAGCACCCATACTTTCTGAATCTTGAACTGAAGAAGCTCCTCTTGCATAGCTTCTACCCAGCTTGAATTATCTAAGGCTTTCATAATATTCTTTGGTTCATCTTGTGAGAGATAACATACAAACAAGCAAGAGTTTGAAAACTCATGCTGCTTTGAAGCATAAAGGGCATCAAGAAGCCCTTGTTGGTCTGAAGACATCAGTTGTTGTCTTGTCTTCACACCTGACTGTACATCTCCAATCACATTATCTAGGGAGTGGACTTTGTGAATTCTGGTTTGTGGAGTGGAAGGAACTTGATAATTTGATGGAAGATTGTTGAAATCCACCTCATTATCTGAGAATTCTGCTTCTTTCATTTCTGAAGGGCCAGCAGCAGAATCAGTTGGCCGAACAGCAGAATCAGTAAGCTTAGCAGCAGAATCACTAGCAGAAACAGATACACTACCAGCAGCAACAAAAATGCTACCAGCAGAAACATTTTGTTGTTCCTGAGTTCCATCTTCTTTGCTTTCATCTTCAACACCTTCTTTAGCTTTGTTAAAAGAAGATTCATCAGTTGTTGAAGTTGATTCCACAATTGTACTTGACCATATTGGCATCCAAACATGATTTTGGTTTGTCTCCTTTTCTAACCTTGCCTCATCTGTTGCTTGTGAACCTGAAAATTCATTAGTTTCAACAACAACAGGCACATAATTCATTGATTTGGTTAGAGATTCAAGATCAAATAGCCTTTTTGGTCCTTGACCTTCTACATTGGATTTATCTTCTAAAAACTCCACATGTAGATTTTCTTCTACAATCAAAGTTCTTGTGTTGTATACTCTAAATGCTTTTCTATTAAGAGAATATCCAACAAAGAATCCTTCATCTGCTTTACCATCGAATTTTCCTAAATGGTCTAAGGTATTGAGAATTGTCACATGACATCCAAAGGGTCTAAGAAATCCTATTGCAGGAGTTCTACCTCTAAAAAGTTCATATGATGTCTTATTGTGAGGCTGTATAACTAAAACTCTATTTTGAACATAGCAAGCAGTGTTGACTGCTTCAGCCCAAAAGGTTATAGGTAGCTTAGAATCAGCTAACATTGTTCTAGCAGCTTCAATTAGTGTTCTATTCTTTCTTTCAACAACACCATTCTGTTGTGGTGTTCTAGCAACACTAAATTCTCTCCTAATACCTTTTTGTTTGCAGAAATCATCCATAACTCTATTCTTAAACTCTGTCCCATTATCACATCTAATGACCTTCACTTTCTTGTCTACTTGGTTTTCTATCTGTGTAATGAAAGTCTTAAGGATGCTTGTAGGCTCATCCTTAGTAGATAGAAAGAAAACCCATGTAAATCTAGTATAGTCATCAATTATAAAAAGACAATATCTCTTATGCATTATACTACTTATTGAAACAGGTCCAAATAAGTCCATATGCAGCATAAACAATGATTGATTGATAGAGTTAAAAATCTTGGGGTTACAAATGGCTTTGTGTTGTTTGCCTTTTAGACAAGCAATGCATGTTTGATCATTTTCAAATCTTTTGTGAGGTAAACCTCTTACCAAACCACTCTTAACAATCTTATTTATGGTTTTGAAGTTAATATGACCAAGCCTTCTATGCCATTTCATTGATTCATCCAATGTAGGCTTTGCAACAAGACAAGTTAAATTCTTTTTAGGAACAATGTTCTTCATGTCTACACTGTACATATTTCCCTTTCTAGGAATTCTAAGAAGTACTTGACTTTCATCAGGCATCTTAAAATCAGGAGAAAGTACAAGACATTCAGTCTCACAGAAAAGAACATTGTTCTTTTTGTCACACATTTGTGAGACACTAAAAAGATTATAATTTAGCTCTTTTACATAGAACACATCTTCAAAATCTAAATTTCCGGTTTTGATTGTACCTTTACTAGAAATTTTGCCACCAACACCTCCTCCAAAGGTAACATAGCCTCCATCTATTGATTGAAAATCTGAGAGATAAGACTTGTTGCCTGTCATGTGCCTTGAACATCCACTATTTGAGTATCCTTGATACTCTTCCTAATCATTTGAATGTTCCTGCACATAAATAAGAGTGTTAGTTTCTTTTGGGGACCCAAGCCATGACTGACTTGGATCTGCCTCTTGCATCAATGTAATTTAATCTTTTAAGGACAGTTGATGCAACATTGGATTTAAGAATCCAACATGCTGAGGCCTTAACAGCATTTGCCCTGTTTCCCTTAGCAGCAGGAACTACATGCTTAGCAGCAGGAACTGCTAGCTTTGTAGTTGTTCCCTTTGGTCTCCAAATTTGTTTGTGGACCACTGCTTTTGTTTGAATGGGCCTCAAAACAGTCTTTGGTGCATGTTTGAAAAATGTTTTTGCACCCTTAGCTGTTGATTTTGGGTTAACAGTCATAGAAGGTCGAGCAGCAGGAACAACTAGTTTAGCAGCAGGAACCATTCGTCTACCAGCAGGATCAGTGTTTGAGATAGACTTGTTTGAGACTGTTTTGGGTTTTGTTCTATTAACACTAGAACTAGAGTGAAAGTGAGTTTTAGGTGTTTGCCTTTTGTGGTTCACTCTATTGTTTTCATACCCAGTTACCCAATGGTTGTAGAAAGCTGCAAGATGGTCCAAACTACCACATGTGTAACAAGCTTTGTTATAAAAAGCAAAGTCATCACCTAATTGGTTAGACTTGAGGTTGTTCCAATTCCTTTGGTTACCTCTGGGCTTGTTGGTGGTTCTATATTGCTCACAATATCTAACTGGTTGCCTAACATGCTTAATGTTTGATTTGGGCCTATCAGTATTGTGTTTGACTATCTTAGGAACACTTGTTCCTACTTTCTTAACCACTTCAGGTTTAGACATAACCTGTTCTTCTTCATCACTATCAGTTGTGCAATCTTCAACAACTATAGCATCTAAGTTCTTAACAAAGGACACCTTGTCCTGATAAAGTAAAGTTTTATCTAAACTTTTACTTACTTTTTCTACCTTAAGGCTCTTGCTAGCCTTAGAACCATATTCCATGATTGGTTCTTGAAACTCAGGTAAACCTGAATTTCCTAGGTCAATCCCTGGGGGTTTATGGATGCCTCTATAAGGAGGTGGGACACTCTTATATCCTACTCCTGACTTAGCTCTATTGATCACTTGACATTCTACTATGTTGTGCACACTTCTAGAAGCATGTTCTAGTGCCTCAGTAGTCAAGTGAATGCTTTCATTTTCCTTTTTGACCCTATCATAAGCTTCTCTCAAAAGCTTAATTTCAGCATCTCTAAAGAATATGTCCTGTCTTAGGAGAGCTTTGTCATCAGAAAAAGCTAATTCATTTTTCTTATAGTATGTGATTTGTTTCTCTACCTTTTCTAATCCACACTTATAGTTTATAAAGTTTTGAAAAGTCTTACTTAGCTCTATCTTTTGATCATCATATTGTTTGATTAAAACCTGTAGAGCATTAAGAGCAGTGCAAGTATTAGAACAAGCTTTATGATTTTGTACCTCAGTAGCAGAAAAAGCCATAAGTGCCATTTGAGCAGGAGTTTCTTCTTCATCTGCCATGAAGCTCCAATCAAAACCTAAGCCATCAATAGCTACCATAGCTTTTGGCTCAATAACCTCCTCTATTTTGGATTTGCTTCCAAAACCTCTATTCTTGCTATCTTGCTGCCTTGGTCTTCTGCACTCTCTTGAGAAATGACCTATCATGTGGCAGTTATAGCACTCTATCTTTGACTTATCAAAACCAGCAGCATCAGTGTTGCTGATTATGAGCTTCTTCCCCGTCTATTGATAGAACTTCTTGGCTCTCATGCTAAGAAGAGAAATTTGCCATTTTAGATCCATTTCCTCCAGATCATCTTCATGGATCTCTTGGAGGTCTTCATAGGAGAGCATGGACCCATTATTCTGACTTGTAAGAAAGGCACAACAAGTCTTCTCATCCAAAATACTTATGGTACTACTTGATGAACTAGCAGCACCAACATCATCAACAACTTTCACCTCATCACTTGATTTTGAGGTACTAGGAGTTGACATAAATGCCTTGTTCCCAGTATTAGAACTAGTACCTCCATTCTTCTTCAAATCTTGCTCCACAATCTTGAAGTTGCTATACAAGTCCATCAGTTCCATGGTGTCTAAGTCTGGCTTGTTCTTCCAGACAACAACATGCATAGCCCACTCTTCTGGTAATCTTCTCAGAAATTTTGAGTTCAAATCTTCTTGGAGCATTTCAATGCCAAGAATAGCAAGTTGGCTCACAATATTCTGAAGCCTATTAAACATGTGGTCAAGAGATTCATTGTATGTAGAGGAGAAGTTTTCAAACTGCTGCTTGAGCAGTGTCTTGTGGGTTTTCTTGGTGGCTTCATTTCCACCATACCTGGCAATAATAGCTTCAAATAATGACTTGGCATCTTTGAACTTGCTGAAGTTTAGAAGTTGATCATTGGGAATGGTCATCATCAGCATGCTTCTTTCCTTCAAGTCATTTTTCTTCTTTATTCTATCTTCTGCAGATGATGGCTTTGTCTGCAGAGTTGACACAACTTTGCCGTCCACTGTTGATGTAGTGGTGGTAGGCTGGTAAGAGTTTCCATCTTCAATGATTTCCCAAAGTGCATAATCTTGCACTTGGAAATATTGCTCTATCCTCAGCCTCCACATCTCAAACTCTCTCTGTTTGAGCAAGGGAATCTTTGCAGCAACATTTGTCTGAATAGATTCAACATCCATTTCTTCAGCTTCTTCTTCTAAATCAATAATATCAACCTTAGCTCTGATACCACTTGTTAGGATTGTGACACACGGTTAAGGTGGTTAAACCTTTTGTTCTTTGTGTGTATGATATATTGAGTGAATATGATTAAGTATGCGGAATCTACTTAATCACACTTAGAAGGTTATTTATGATTATGGAAATGGAATAGTTGTGTTTGTTATTGAACAAGGAACAATAAAAGATTAACACCAAACGATTAAATATTATTAATGATAATAATACGAGTGATCTTGAAATATCACTAGGGTTACAACCTTGAATCTTAAGTTTTTCTAAGTTGTGATATTCTTGTGTTTCTTCTATGTCTTAACAGTTATGAGTTCTAATAATTAACACACTTAAACGCATTATATCGAGTCTAAGATCTTCTTTTATAGTCCAAGAAGATCTTTACAATATTGCTTAAAGTCTAGTCGAACTACTTGTTAACTTATCTTGAGTGTGTCAGTATATAAGATACAACATGTATCTGTGTACACAACTTGTTAACAAAGCACATGGGGTAAGATATTATCTACCGTATATTGTTGACCAAAATACAAATAATATCTTTTCATTCTTATCCACTTAGCAGCAGAATGTTCATTAGCAACAGCAATGAGTTATCGCTAGCAGCAGGAACAAGTACACTAGCAGCAGGATCAATAGCAGCAGAATGTTAAGCCTAGCAGCAGAATCATTTATCGCTAACAGCAGGATCAATATGTTCTAGCAGCAGGAACAAACATTACCAGCAGGAACCAAATGTACAAGCAGCAGAATCACACTTAGAGTATTTCTTTGAATAGAACCCGATATTAAACTTCTTGAATATTTAATTCCCAACATATATGTATATATAAAACACGTTACATTATTTAAACAAAAGAGTAACAAGAAACATGTTGAAATACATACTGTTGGCAGTACTTGTGTTAGAGTCGACACATTTTGTTGCGATTGGGAATCTGGAGACCCGTTTCTTCGTGACTTAGGCTTTTGCTTAGGCCTGACAGTTTTAGCAGGTTACTATACGTATATATAAAACATGGTACATTAGTCGATCATGTATGTAAAATTCAAAAATCAAAGGGGGATGTTTTATTACTTACCATTGTTTCCGTTACCTTTTCAGAAGTTTCAAGGCCATTGGACTTCTCCTGAATTCTCGCATCTTTGGCACTTACAACATCACTTGTCTGAGTGCCGTCCACCTCATTAGCGCTTCTCTCTATATTGTCAATGGCCATTGGAGTCACCTGCAATATAAATTAAGAAATACATTGACTCATCAGTTTATGTTCAATGCCTGGTATCATTAGCATCAGTGGTGTTAGCATTAGAAAATGAAATTGTTAACAACATGAAAATGGCTTACATCTGAGTCTAATGGCAATGGATCAGATGGAAAAGTTATATTCATCCCTTGTTTATTCAACTGATCCATCAGTAGAGTAAGCAATCCCTTTGTTTTTTCCACCTCACCGGATAATTGCTTGACCTGCACATCTTTTTTGGTCATCTCGGTGGACAAGTCTTTCATCGGCTTCTTGTTTTGAAGTAACACAAGTTGAGTTTGAAGTAACTCAAGTCTTTCATCGGCTTCTTGTTTTCTTCGAGGAAGGCCAAAATACTTCTTGTATGTTACTCCACCTCCCACTCCTCTGGCATAACCGCCCTTTTCCTTACCAAAGACAACTGTCATGGCATCAGTGCCATTATCAACACTCAAGGTTCCTTCCTTGATCTGGCCATCAACTGCTTTCTGCACAAAAAATATAGGAAATGTTGGGATTAAAAGTATTCTTGATGCTGTTAGAGTAACTGCTGCTCATATTTGTGTCAATGCTGCTCATTTGGAGTTAGTGCTGCTCATGAACTTCAATGAAAAATATACTACTGCTAGTACACAGTTACTCCTGTTAGTACGCAGTTAATACTGCCGGTATACAAGTTACTACTGCTAGTACACAGTTAATGTTGCTTCTATATAAGCATAATAATAGAATTTGCAGTCAAACATACAAGTTTATCTCCCATTGATCTAATATCATCATCTGGGTATTCGCCGTCTTTGTTTACCCTTCCTTTCAACCACATTACATCACGCGGGAGTTCTTCATTCGCTTCAATCTCTTTATTTTGGATCTAATAAACATCAAATGCATACACATGTAAAGTGTTGGGAATTAAACCTAACAGTACAAACTGCAAGGCTCAAAGTTTCAACTACCAAAGATTGATGAAGATTACACTGACAGTACTAAGTCAGTTAGTACTGCCAGAACAAGAAGTTAGTACTGCTTATAAGGTGAAGACAGACGCGTATAGATAATTATAGAATAGATATTGTGTATATCCTATTTAAATAGAATTATGGTTATCTTGTACAGGAATGCTTAATCTATAAAAGGATATCCTGGGTTAGGTTATACATATCTCTTATCATCTCTTTTGTTAAGATTCATGGTTGTAAACCCTAGTACTAGCAAGAGTGCTCGTATTATTGATTATAATAATATTAAATCGTTTTGGTTAATCAATTGTCTTCATTGTTCATACACCTACATACAAATACTTACTGTTCCATTCACCTCACAAACAATATCTTCTAAGTATAACTAAGTAGATTCCGCATACTTGGTTGTATCAACTCAATGTATCATATACACATCATATAGGATTAACACCCTAAGTGTAATACATCAAACGATCCCGACAAGTGGTATCAGAGATAGGCTTTGATACTTTGATTTAGAAGATCCAAGAATCACAGTTTTTCAGAAGAAGATGGATATGGAGACGTCAACAACCAATCTTGCTGCAAAATTGCCTATCCTCAAGCCCAATGAGTTCGATATGTGGAGATTGAGAATTGAACAATTCTTCCAAGTGCAGGACTATGCGCTCTGGGAGATCATAGAAGAAGGAAATTCGTTCAAGCCTTCTACCACAACAACAACTGAAGAAGGTAAATCTGTGACAACAGTGCAGACAAAGCCTATTACTGCTGATGAGAAGGCACAGCACAAGAATGATCTCAAAGCAAGAAGCTTGCTGCTATTGACCATACCTAATGATCAATTGTTGAACTTCAGCAAGTTCAAGTGTGCAAAGACACTTTTTGAAGCTATTGTTGCCAGATATGGTGGGAATGATGCCACCAAGAAAACATAGAAGACCCTTCTCAAGCAACAATTTGAGAACTTCTCAGCTACAAGCAATGAATCACTAGACCATATGTTCAACAGGCTACAGAAACTAGTGAGTCAGCTTGCTATTCTTGGAATTGAGATACCTCAGGAAGATCTCAACTCCAAATTCCTAAGAAGTCTACCATCAGAATGGGCTATGCATGTGGTTGTGTGGAAGAACAAGCCCGATATAGATTCCATGAGCTTAATGGACCTTTATCGCAATTTCAAAATAGTGGAGCATGATGTAAAAAGGTTTGCTGGAACAAGCTCAAGCCCTGGAAATTTGGCATTTGTGTCATCCTCAAGTACTTTAAGTCCAGATGAAGAAGCGCAAGTTGCTAGAGCAGTTGGTACTGCTAGTTCTAATATTGATACTGCTAGTACTTCAAGCAGTAGTAATGGACTCCTGGATGAGAATACTTATTGTGCTTTCCTAACTACTCAGCACAATGGTACTATGTTGACTCATGAAGATCTTCAGGAGATAAATGAAGATGATATTGAAGAGATGGACATCAAGTGGCAACTCTCTCTTCTTAGCATGAGGGCTAAGAGATTTTTGAAGAGAACAGGCAAGAAGATAGTCATAAATAGCAATGATGTTGCTGGTTATGACAAGTCCAAGATTGAGTGTTATAACTGCCACAAAATGGGTCATTTTTCAAGAGAATGTAGGAAGCCCAGACAGCAGGACTCAAGGAATAAGGGTTATGAAGGCAAGTCAACAGGATCAAGGGTTGTGGAGATTACAGACTTAAGCACAAGGGCAATGATAGCCATTGATGGCTTAGGGTTTGACTGGAGCTACATTGCAGAGGAGGAAGCAACACCTACAAAGATGGCTCTCATGGCTTTCTCAGACTCTGAGGTACAAGTTTCTAAATTTTCTAAATCTTGTGATGCATTAAAAGAATTAGAAACACTTAGAAAACATTATGATGAACATAAAATAGAGCTAAACAAGACCAATTTTAATTTAGCAAATCATAAAAGGGGTTTAGCTGTTCTAGAAGAGCAAATTGTTCATTATAAAACTAATGAGTCTACTTTCTCTGAAACTGTGGCTGTACTTAAAAGAGATATATTTTTTAGAGATGCTGAAATTAGCAATTTAAAAGCTAAGGTTGATAGACTTAAACAGGCTAAGGAGAACATTCAATTGAGTGTAGACACATTAGAGTATACATCAAAAGGTGTTAAAAAGATAATTGAATGTCAAATTATCAATAAGGCTAAGTCAGGGCTAGGATATCACTCAGTTCCACCTCCTTATAGAGGAATTTCATCACCCCCAAGCATAGACCTGGAACACATAGGGCTGGAAGAATTTCAACTACCCAAGATGGAATATGGTCCTAAACCTAAGGAGAAAGAAGTAGTTGAACAACCTGTAGAAGTAAGATTTGAGAGTGCAAGTGATAAATCACTCTCTGAGGATAAGGTGTCCTCTGATAGGTCCTCAGGTAGGGAATCAGATGCTCCAACCATAGAAGATTGGACTTCTGATGATGATGAGAGTGATCAGGCTGTGATTAAGTCTGTTAGCATTAAGGTTGAGGAACCAAAAGTTCCAAAAGTGGTCAGAACTGAGACTGTTAGGCCTAAAACCAATTCTAAACCTTTTAGACCAATAGTTAGGTATGCTGAAATGTATAGAGCCACAAACAAGCCCAGAGGTAACCAAAGGAATTGGAACAACCTCAAGTCTCACCAACTAGGTGATGACTTTGTCTGTTATAGGAAAGCTTGTTTCACATGTGGTAGCTTTGACAATCTTGCAGCTTATTGCAACAATAGGGTAACTAGGTATTCAAGTCCTAGGGTGAACTCAGTTAGACCTCCCACTCACCCTATAAATGCTAGAATGATACCTAGAACAGTTCTTTTGTCTGGACCAAGAGCAGTTCATACTGCTAGACCATAAATTCATACTGCTAGACCATTTAGACCTGTTTACCCAAGACCAACAGTTCAAGGTGCAAAAACAACTTTTAAATCAGCACCAAAAACTGTTCAAAGACCATTTCAAAACAATGCAGTGATTAACAAACAAGTTTGGAAGCCTAAAGTTGCAATTGCAAACCCAGCAGTTCATACTGCTAGGCAAGTAGTTAATACTGGAAGTTTTAAAAACACTGCTAAGGGAAACATGGGTAATGGTATTAATGCATCTGCATCATGGGTTTGGAGACCACTTCAATCCAATGGTACTCCAACTGTGCTAAAAAGATTTAATTATATTGATGCTAGAGGAAAACCAAAGTCAGTGATGGCTTGGGTTCCACAAGGAAATTAATTCCTTGTTGATTAGCAATGTTAGTCATATGCTTATACTGTTATGAGGCAAGTACCTTGCACTTTGTTTCTTGTTTTTGGACTAACAATTGCAGGTTGATTGGAGTTTGTGAGCTGAATGCTTTATATTTTGGACTGAATGGTGAGATGATTTGGAGCTCAGTGTGTGATCTGTGCACACAACAAATGGTTATTGGTTCACCATGTCTAACCCACATAAGAACCAACTAGTCTAGAGCAAACGGTTTCTGGTAAAGACTAATCAAATCCGTTTATGGTTGACAATTTACCAAAAATTGTATGGTTATCAACTCACCATATCTAACAGTGAAGAGTTGGCTAGTCCAAAGCAAACGGCTATTGGTAAAGACATATCAAATCCGTTGATAGCTGATAGTTTGCTAAAAACTATATGTGAGTTATAATGTTTGAAATTCATATAAGTTCATACTGTTCTTTGAAAATTTTTGATAATGGTTTGTACTGCTAGTGCAAAGTTTGTACTGCTAGTGCAAAGTTTGTACTGCTGAACTAGCCGTTGTAACTGTTGTGTCAGTAATTAATTTTTACTTAGAAACTAGCCGTTGGAAGTTTGTTGCGATTTTTACTGATTAAATTACGGTTTTTAAGGGATCCTCTTCTAGATATTTTAACTTTTATTCTATTATAATCATATCCTAAAATAAAAGTTAACTTATTCTTTAAGTCGGTCAAATAGAAACCCTAACTCTCTCAATAATATCTCATCTCACTTTCATCTTCTACTTTCTAACCTAAATTTTCACTATTCACCACAGTCAAATCAATTTTTACTGAGAATATTATGGCTCATTTGGAATTTATTAAGACGCACAACCAGGTCGCTTTTCTTGAGAAAACAGAGGAAGGGGATGGACCAAAATTCTATGAGATTGTGGATTTTCTCAACAACTCTCATATAAGGTATGCTTTAACTGTTTCCCCTACTCTTATTGTCTCTCATATCACACAGTTTTGGCAAACTGCCATTGTCAAAATTAGTGAAGAAGGGGACATAGAAATTCACTCTAAAGTGGATGGCATATCTTTTGTCGTTACCGAATCTACACTTAGGAGACATCTTAAGTTGCAAGATTCAGATGGTATCAATAACAAGCTAAACACTGAAATTTGGCAAAAACTTGCCAGAATGGGGTATGATACATCCAATCAAAAACTAACTTTTCAAAAGGGATGTTTCTCCCCACAATGGAGATTCTTGATACATACTCTCTTACATTCTTTAAGTCCTAAAAGAACATCATGGGAGCAATTCAGTAGCAATATTGCTATTGCCCTCATATGTTTGTCAACAAACAAGGTTTTTAATTTTTCAAAATTCATATTTGAGAGTATGGTTGCTAATGTAAAAAGTAAAGAAAAATTTCTTATGTATCCAAGATTTATTCAATCCTTTCTGAATAAGAAAAAGAATTTACTTAAGCAACATAAAGAAACTTTTCCTACTCCTAGCCTGCAACAAAAGGTTTTTCAAATATGGCTATGGCTAGTAGATTGTTTAATGGGGTAGAAATACCTCTTTTTCCTGAGATGCTACTAATTGATGAGGATGAAGGGTCAGTAAACCCAACTGAGCCCCAACATACATCCATTGTCATTCCTGAAATAACCCATACACCCCCAGTCACCAAAACTTATAAAAGAAGAACCAGAAAGGAGACTATGATTGCTCAGTCTAGTCCTCCTGCTCTAACTTTTGAAGCAGATGAGCCTATCTTTCAAGATAGTATGGATGGGGCTTACACTACTGCTAAGCAGGGCACTGTAAACATAGATAAGACCCCTACCATGGCAACACTTAATGTGCCAAGTCCTCAAAGACTTGACACAGGTAGTGAAATCCCAAGCCAAATTGAACAAATGGGTGGTTTAGGAGTACATCCTAGTCTAACTAGGGTAGAAACTGGATCTATGCCCCTTGATTCACCTCTCCTAGCAGGTAACACAGCTAAAAGTGATGAGGGCAGCTATTCACTAAAGGAATTGATGGTCATCTGTACAAAATTGTCAAATAAGGTGGAATCTCTAGAGGAAGATCTCAAAAGCCACAAGACCAACTTTGCCAAAATTTACACCCAGTTGACTCTCAGGGTGAAGAAGTTGGAAGCTCAACTTAAGAGGAAAAGATCTAAGGTGGTGATAGATGATGATTCTTCAGATGATGGTTCAGATAGTTCTGATGATGATGGTGATGATTCTCCCAAACAGGGGAGGATAATGAGGAAATCTGGGAAATCAGGTTCTCAAACTCAGGGGAGGAATGAAGAAGGTACTAGTGGAAAAGGTACTGATGGTGATGATACTAATATGGGTGAGCAAGAGCAAGAACAAGGTACTGCTGAGATAGTTGAAGAAGCAGTACAAACTGCTGAAGTGCCAAAAGAAGCAGTACAAACTGCTAAGTACAAAGGGAAAGGCATTTTGCTTGAAGAAGAGCCTCAGAAAAGAAAGATTAAGCCCAAGACACAAGCTCAAATAGATTATGATGCAGAAGTGGCAAAGAAACTTCAAGAAAATGAACAAGCAGATGAACAAGCTCAAATTGTTACTGATGCAAAACTAGCAAAGAAAATGTCTGAAGATGATATTATTGACTTTATGGAAGCAAAAAGACTAGAAAAAGAAAAGATGGCTTCAGATGCTCAGATGGATCCAGAATAATTTGAAGAACAACTACAATATTTGATAGACAGTGATCAAATTGTGAAAGCTCAAGCAGTTCAACTTATTAAAGATCAGAGTTTAAGTGAAGAAGAAAAGTCAGCAAAGCTTACAAGTTTTATTTTATCAAAGAATAAGGAAGTAGCTTGGAGTGATCTTATGCAGAGAATCAGAGATAAACAAAAGAAAGGTTATTAGAAGAAGATGCCTTCTTATAAAGAGCAGATAAGCTTCATGAAAAGTTATTTGAAAAATCAAGCATTCTGGAAGCAGAGTTACTTTAAAGGGAGATCAGATGCTGAGATAGAACAAGCTTATTATGCAGCTTATGCAAGGTTAAACAAGCCAAGTGCAACAGATTTTCTGATTGATACTGACTCAGTAAAGAAGAAAAGAGAAAAGCTGAATTGTTAGAGTCTGATACATCAAAGAGGCAAAGGACTGAAACTGAGAGATTAACAGATGAGCAAATCAAGAACATGATTGTAGTAGTTCCTGAATTCACAAACATCAAGCCACTACAAGCAAAACACCCTATTATAGATTGGGAAGTTTTCACAGAAGGAAGAATGAAAGGGTGGAAAATCATGAGGGTTGGAGGAATAACAGAAAAGTATAAACTGTTTGAAGATTTGCTTAAAGGATTTGACAGGGAAGATCTCAACAAGTTATGGAGCTTAGTACAAGAAAGATTCAGAGTTGCAGATCCTTTTGATGATAAAGACAAAGAATTATGGGTACAGTTGAAAAGGATTTATGAACCAGATGGTGGAGAAGCAATATGGAGATTTCAAGCTAAGATCAAAGATGTTTCATGGAAGCTTTTTGATACATGTGGAGTGCATAGAATTTCTACTAAAGATGGTTTGGAGATCTACATGTTGGTTGAAAAAGACTACCCTCTGAGAACAGCTGTATTGGTTACTTTAGTATGTTCAAAATTAGAAGTTGAAGCTGATTCAGACATGGCAGATGTGTTGATCAGAAGAATGTTTGAACTTGCAGAGCAAAGAAAAGCCTATACTAAAAGATTAACTTGGTAATGTTTGGAAGAATCCCCCCATCATCAAAGGTAAAGTTTAATTCGAAGAAACTTAGTGATTTGGAGAGAAATCATAAGTTTAGGGGAGGATTGTTGGGAATTAAACCTAACAGTACAAACTACAAGGCTTAAAGTTTCAACTGCTGAAGACTGATGAAGATTACACTGACAGTACTAAGTCAGTTAGTACTGCCAGAACAAGAAGTTAGTACTGCTTATAAGGTGAAGACAGACGCATATAGATAATTATAGAATAGATATTGTGTATATCCTATTTAAATAGAATTATAGTTATCTTGTACAGGAATCCTTAATCTATAAAAGGATATCCTAGGTTAGGTTATACATATCTCTTATCATCTCTTTTGTTAAGATTCAAGGTTGTAAACCCTAGTACTAGCAAGAGTACTCGTATTATTGATTATAATAATATTGAATCATTTTGGTTAATCAATTTTCTTCATTGTTCATACAGATACATACAAATACTTACTGTTCCATTCACCTCACAAATAATATCTTCTAACTATAACTAAGTAGATTTCGCATACTTGGTTGTATCAACTCAAAGTATCATATACGCATCATATAGGATTAACACCCTAAGTGTAATACATCAAACGATCCTGACATAAAGTTAAACCAAGATAAACAAAAATATGAGGATGCTTACACATGTACAGTTAAACCAAGATAATCGAAAATATGAGGGTATTAAATGCAAATGTGCAAATTGGGCAATGTAAACAGATTCATTTCTCATACTAATCGTCTCTCAATTTGTAAAACAAACATTATGTAATCTTACCATTTTCTCTTTGACATAAACATATCCACCTCGTCCCATTTTATGCTGATAAATATTTTGGGAATGCGCCATTTTAGCTTTATCAGATTTCTCCTAAAAACACAAAATCATAAGGCGTTTAGATGCGGTAATGCTGCAAACTGAAAATTATGAAATGACATATAGACTTAAATAAAGATGACTAATTAAAACCTTGTATGCATCGGTGGTCGTGTAGTTTACAAACTCGACCCAGTCTGCTGAATCCATAATTGCACTATACTTGCCCGGGACTTCAGTCAGTTTGGAAGGTGTATTTAGGTTGGGCAAAATGTATTTGCATTTGAGCAAGACGAGTCATTATCAATTTTCTGAATGTCACGTCAACATCAAAAAATTTCTGCAAAGATTAACACAATGTTGTTAATTAGTTGCACATAATGTAACTGCATAGATAAACTTATGTAGTACTGGGTTACAAAATAGTATATATGTACCGTGATTTCAGCCCATAGTTTATCTCTTGATTCTTTATTCACCTTCTTCCAGGAAAGAATCTTCAAACCTATGTGCTCACGAACCAGATCTCCTAAAAAACTTAAAAACAGTGCTCTGTGTTCCCCTGATACCCTACTGAATGCATCGAAGGTTACCTTGAGCTTTATTCCACCAGGTTGGCCATACTTCAGGCGAAACTTTGTTAGCCTGGTTATGCCCCTCTTAGCTAGTATCGTATCTTATTGGTTGGTTCCAGGCGCTTCTATATCTTCATCATGATAATACTTTTTGGATTCATATCCTAAGGTGTTATCATCATGTACAATATCATCAAGAGGAAGCAAAGTATAATTATCATCAATGGGTTCAAATTCCATGACTCTTGAGCAACAAAGGGTAAAATAAAATGATTATGGCTTAGCTTGGAGAGTAATGGTGATAGAAGATTTGATTGTTGTATTTTATTTGCAGTCTTTTTTTTTAAGGAGAGAAAAGAGGGTATACTAAGAATATGAATCGTTATTCTTAGTAACTGCTTGTAATTAGGTGATTCAAAAAATTTTGATCAAAAATTTGGCTCCAAGTTGTAATTTGAAATTAACAATTGAATTATTTGAAAATTTTGCCTTTGAACCTTTTAATTAAAGCATAAACTTGAATAAATCAAAATTTTGGCTCCAAATGTTATATATCATTATCTTAATAATCGCAACTGTACCACACTGTGCAACCATCACATCAACAGTACAAACTGCTACCCATTTAACAAACCAAAATACTTACATAATTACCAGTTATTGTACCCTTACTAATTACATTTACAAAACACAAATTGCTACATTTTTTTTTTTTGAACATTGAAGACTTTTTATTAACTAATATATTGAAAACCAAAACCAGCAAGTTGCGGGGGAATACAGAAAGGAGAATATTTAAAACCTAATACAGTACATACATAAGGGAAAATCAGTATCCAAATTAAATGTCAGAATTGAACCATATACCATTTACAAAACACAAAAGCTGTTAATGTATATCCTAAACCCCTAAACCATCTTAGTCTTGCCTTTCCCATGGCTGCTAGAAGGTACTTCAAAACCTATAGGATTCTTCTTACACGGCATTCCCAAGACAATATCTTGAGTAAATTTCTTTTTGTGTGCCTTTTCAACTGGTATTTGAACTTGCACAGGGAGAGCCAGGATAGGAGCTTGAGATGGGAGTTCCTCTGGAGGTTCAATGGCTTGGATATGTTCCACTTCCCAAGTATCAGTACTTGCATCAGAATGTTGCTCTGGATAATACCAAGCAAGGAGGCCAGGAAGGTTGTTGAGAGCACCGTCATTTGATTCTGAACTGCTTGAATCAGAAGAAATTTGTATGACATCTACAAATAACAACTGTTAGATTAGTTTTATTGATTCAAATGTTAAACTATATCAAAATCAAAGAAAAACCTTTTGATGGTTTACCATTGCAGAAGAATCCATTGTGTTCTCATATTTTGGTCCTCTTTTGTGGTATCCCAAACAATGAAGCAATGTTGCACAAACTAGGTTGCATTTCAAGTCTCATTGGTGGCCAACTAGGCTGCAATTGAAGTTTCAATTGGACCTCTCAGTGTACTCACAAACATTGGACCTCTCAGGGTACTCACAAATAGTTCAAAAGACTGTATTTGTAGTCTCAATGGACATCTGAGTGTACTCTAATAGGCTGCATTTGGACCTCTCATTGGTGGCCAAGCACAAACAAGTCTGCTAGGTACTCTCATTACTGGCCAATCACAAACTAGGCACATTCCAATGCTCTCATTGATTTAGACCTCTCAGTGTACTCATAAACAGGCAACAAAAAATACTCAAACATAAAATACTTAATTAGACATAGCATAACAACCATTATGTATACAAAAATCAGAGTATGGAAAACAAAAAAAACAGAGCATACATTAGACATAGCGTAACAACCATTATAAAATACAAAACAACCCCATTTTACAATAGAATCGATCGGTAACAACCACAAACATCACCATTTATAGATCAAAAGCCTGATACTAATTATTATACAATCAATCATCAACTGATATGTGAAAACATTAAAAAACATACCTTTGTTGTTATTTGGATTCATTGTTTGCGTGCTTGTGTTTGCCAGAAGAATGTGTGTGTTGATTTAGGTTTATTGATTATTGTGTGTGTTTACAAATGATCGGGTAAAGGGATTAATTGCCGGTTGAATATTGAATTTGTGGTTTGGTTTAACTATAGCTGACGTGGCAAGATTTGTAAAAGTAAAAAAAAAAAAAAAAAAAAAAAAAAAAAAAAAAAAAAGGATAATGGTGCTGACGTGGCGGTGAAATCCGGCTATAGCCGGTAACTAGGGATGGAAACGGTTCAGGTTCGTGGCGGGTTTTAGTGTACCCGTACCCGAACCCGTTTATAATATACCCGTACCTGCCCCATATCCCACCGGATACCCGATTAATATTATCCATCGGTTTTTCAGGTTTTCCCGCAGGTATCAGTTATCTGTAGTTGAATATTATATGGACAAAATTGGCGGTATTATAATTAAGTCACGCTAAAATTCACCGAAAAAACAAAAGAAAATACTCTAATATATTAATTTTTTTTAAAAGTTAAAGAAAATGAATATCGTATCAAACGATTTAACGCAACGTATCGCAACGCAACATACTCGGCACGAAATTCACCGAAAAAATCAAATGCGCAAGAGTTTTCAAAAGTTAATCATTCTCATTTCCAAAAATAATCTCGTTTTAGCCTTTAAAAGGGTTTGGTATCATCATTCGTGTAACGGTAGAGAACACGGACTCACGAATACTCACTCCAAAAAAGCGAATAACCGAATAGTCGAGAAGAGTATTGACGATAACTCGAGTCGAGATGAGATGACGAAAAGAAGTCAAAGAGATAACTAACAACAAACATATCCAAAAAGGAGAGTCGATTGGTAATCGTCGGTATTTTCCCATAATCCCATTTTTAAGTACAAGGTATATATACTTATTTTATGATTTAAAACAAGTTTGGACTTACGACAAAATTAATCTTTGGAAATAACAAAATTTCGCCATGACTCTTACATTTATCGAACATTTCAAAGTTTAACACCCCCATTTTCAGATCGCAGCGGAATATAATATGGGGTGCTATTTATCAGTCACATAGTACAAGTATAGTAAACGAATTCAAAATAGAAACATTTATAACAAAATTTCACATTCGATATTATCAGAGTCAAGCAAAAGAGGTCCCAAAAGTTTATTTTTCACAAGTTTTAAAGACAACATAAGTTCAAGCATAACATGAGTTTTAAAAGTTTAAGTTCCATCGAATGTGATTTTAAAACATGAGCCATCATTGTCGATATCCATTTCCTTGCGCCGCCCATCCAAGCATTTAACGTTTACGGACCTGAGATAAACATGCTAAAAAGTCAACATAAAGTTGAGTGAATTCATAGAGTTTAATAAATAATAAGTTGAATACAAGTATTGTTCATAAGTTGACATGTAACGAATACAAGTCGTGTAGTTTGATTATAGTTTAAGCTCATGGCACCGAACCTTAACTGTGATAAATAATGTCCCCCAAGTGGTAAGTTTGCAAATTTTACCAAGATCTTCTAAATATTATGCTACCCGTTTCAATATGAGCGCTACTCATCCGGACAGGCTTGTCAGGCCAAATATGCATATTCATAATACTAGCGTTCCCAACGGAATTAACGGTTCATGAAATTTGGGGCTTTAAGCAGCAAAAGATTACTCAATAACTATAATCATGTATCGGGTCAAGCATACCAAAAGCTACTTGTATTCAGTTTTAAAAACTAGCATGTATCCCCCTCGCGAGGTTTATAAAACATTAAAATGAGTAAAGGCGAGGCTGTGAACTCACCGAAATCGAAAGTGAACAATCAAGTGAAGAAGTCAAGTAATAATCCGCAAGAACTCTACGAGCAACCTAGAATATACACGTGTGTCTTAGCTTTTATGAATAATGATACAATCATTATTATATGCCATATAAATTACGATCTCAATTATGCTTGGTACATAAAGTTTAAATAAACATCAAGATTTAGTTTGGTAATTAAAAATGATTTATAAGTATAAATCTTAACTTTCCTACAAAATTTCATGTTTCTAGTTCACTTTTATTCCTAAGTCCAAAATAAGTTATGAAGGTTCAAGATTTGCCTAAGGTTCAAATTTAGCCCAATGGTCAATTTTTAGTCAAAAAGGTTCAAATTAAGTCTAAAGATTCAAATTATATTAGATGGTTCAACAATATACTTAGAGGTCCAATTTTTATAAAGTGTAAACATTTTTATACTTTTTAACCTAATGCTGATGGAAATTTTAATAACTTGTTCACTTTCAAAAATCCGTTATTTGCAAACCGTAAGTCGAAAAATTAACTTCTTTATATCCCCGGAAAGGTATTCATCTGTACTAACAAGTTTTGTGGGGCCCACTAATTTAGAAGTTACGTAACAGTAGTGAATTTATTATTTTTCCCTTACTACCCAGTTCTGAAATCACCAATATCACAACAGTCCCACTAAAAATACAATATCTTGAGTTCTATAAGCCCGATTAATTCCCCGTTTGCGGCCACGTTTAAGTTAAGATGTTATCTACAACTTTTATGTTTTGAGAAACAGGTGGTCATGTACAAAAAAAATGACTTATATAGGTTTCAAATCTGTTACTCAGAATATGACATGTTTCACGAAAACATTTTTAGTTTAATCATCGGGTGTCGTCACGGGAATCACCACACATGGAAATGACCACAAGAAATAGATCTACAACTAAATATTTTTAGTTTAGGTCTATGGTCTACTGATTCGTCCAGTTAATTACGTTTTTACCCCTAATCAAAATAGTGTTTTCATAATAAGTCCTTTTTAGTGTTTTCTTGTAATTTTTAACATGTACCAAGCATATTTAAGCATCAATAACTTATGAGGCATATATAACACATCAAGTAACTTGTATGTACAGTAGAGAAATGAAAAGATGAAGGTTGGTTTCTTACAAGGATTTTATGGATGAAGAACAAGAGATTAAGAACAAGAACACTAGCCTAATAATCACCAACCAAGAGATTTAATACCCAAGCTTTTTAACCACCAAGAACACTTTTAAAGACTCTTTGAAAACCTTGAAATTACAGCCATGAATACATCTTGAGAATCTTTAAAAATCCTTGAAGAAACTCTTGAAAACCTTGACTTATGGAGAAGAAAATGACTAGGAACAAGTTAACACCAATGGACCTTCAATCTACACTAAATCTTGAATAGATTCAACACAAAATGGATTGTGTTTTCTCCTTGATAACTCACGGCAGAAAGGGGAGAATATGAGCAGATTTTGAGTTGATTGCATGAGAAATAAGAGTTTGGTGGGATAATGGGATGATATCTAAGCTTAGGAAAGATATAAGTGGACACTTGTCCATTCCTTGGAAGAGCATGGGTGGTGGGGGGCGTTACAAACTAAGTAGAGAAGAGCATAATGCAGATTTTTATTATTAGTTAGGTTATAGAGTGTATTGTGTAGTGTAGGTTGCTCCCGGTGCTCAAACGTAAGGTTTTTAAGACACGTAATGCAATACCGGGTAACGTAAAAATATAAAAACTTTCAAAAAATATTAAGATTTATTTTCATAACCTATTTTAGTAATTTAGATGAGTGGTGAGATCATTAGAAGGATTAAATATAGTTAGAACATAAAAACGAAGGTTTAGAACGCGTAAGACGTAAAAGGTGCAAGGTTTACGTAAAAATGGAAAAGTGACTTTTTAAAATAGAATTGTAAGGAACCAAAAGTGTATAAAAAGTGTAGACTGGACATAGTCTAGTGTCGGTTGAATAATTGAACGTGTTATGACGTACGCGGATAACTTCGACGAAGTTAATTATTAAAAAAAATAGAATGGCTAGGTAATTAAAATAGAAAAATTAATGACATGAAATTACGAAATGTCACACAAAGTCAAAAGACTTTATTGAAAATCAATTTCCCGAGTAATTTATAATATAACGAGTATTTATACAAACCCTAAACCCTAAACCCTTAAAGCTAAACCAATCCGTAACTCAATATATAACCAAACGAATAGTCCAATAAATCCAAATATGTTAGTCTACGAGTAGCATGTCTCGAATAGTCCAATAGCCCTCGTGTGTTCCGTTTTTATCCCAAATGTCTCACAAGATTTTCAAAATCGTGATCCTACTTAGGATCAATTTCGTCTTTGCAAGATCGAGCTTGTAAGATCGGATCGGGATCTTAAGATCCTACTATGATGTCATTTTGTTAATAGTTTTTGTAATATTATACAAATCTATAAATTAATATATATCATAAACACAAATTATGTAAATATTTCATAGAAATGTTGTCTTAAATTATGATTATGAAATTTTTAAGAGTATTAACATGTTGTTTTTTTTTAATTCTACAAAATACATTCCATACTTTTTTAGTTTGTGGTTCGAGAAAAGTAAGATCGGATCGTATTAGTTCTTAAGATCCTATGGTAAAGATCGGGATCCTCTAAGATCTTAAGCTTTCAAAGATCCTTTGTAAGATCCGGATCGTTTTTGCTTTGCAGTATCGTAAAATCGTATGATCCTAAGATCAGGATCGGGATCCTGACAACCATGGTCTCACGTACACTTCTAATTTCCTTACTTCGTAGTTAACCAAATTTAAGAGCATTACCAATGGTCACTCAGTGTTAAAGTTTAACACACTGCCACGTCAGCTTTAACCTTTTCACCTTTAACTAAAAAAAAACACCCGCAATCATAACTCACCCTTAACTCACCTTTAACTCAACTATTTTCAAAATGAACCCCTAAACTATGATTAATACTTCATTTAACAACTAACATGAATTTTAAACACGAATTACATTAATCATTAAAGTTAAAACACAAATTACATTAAACCTTAAACTTAAAACACAATACATAGTACGATTAATAGAAACTAAATCTACAAATTAAGAAAAGGAATCATCTGAAACTCAACTTTCCTCACTCGAAGAGGACCTAAACTCCCCATCATAATACTTTCCTTCCATAATATCAAACCAATTTATCTCCTGCTCCATACGAGCAGCTTCCTCTTCTAGTTCGCGTTGTTCTATTTCTCTCCTCACTTCCTCATCTTGCTCCAGAAGTCGGAGTTCATCCTCACTCAGTCCAAAGGGATTTGCCGGTTGTTCCACAACCGGTGAGTTGTGTGTGACTTGTGTGTGTGATAATAATACTCTGGTGGTGTTGTATATATAGGCACCCTGAAATTTGAATTTGAAATTAAATTATCCCGCTTGTAGTTGGATTTTGAATTTTTGAATTTGAATTTGATTAGCCCGCTTAAGAACCAAGGGGGTGTTTTGTAATTTTTTTTAAACACAACGGATACATAGTACTCTAGAGGGGGTAGCAATGATTTTTTTTTTTTTTTTGTATTATTATAGCTCACCTTGACGTGGCGTTAAGGGGTTGACGCAGGTGCGTTAACGCACCCTTAACGTACACACTTCCCTCGGGTCAATAATAATGAACCTGATCCTGAATCATTCCAAACATTCCCTCGGTTTCATTTTGTCGAGTCAAACCCTAATCAGATTTAATATCATTAATATAGAAAATATCATTAATATGGAAAATATCAATTACCCTAATCAACAAGTCAATAAGTCAATCCAACACCAAACACACTTCCAAATCAATTACACTAGTCAATCCAAACCAAACACAAACCAAATCGGACCAATATTATCCATCTGTTTACTTTTGGCGCATTTCCATGGTCCATCTTCCCGCCTAAAGTATTGGGGACCGCTCATATACCTCTCAAGCCTATTTATACCTATCGACATGGAAAACCGTTCATAATCAACCGTTCATATACAACTCCTTTGATATTTCAAATTTCAATGGCTGAATCCTCTTCAACTCCTGTTTCAAACAAAAATAAACGCCCAAGGGATGATTCTCCTCCTCCAATCCCTTAAATGTTAAAGAAAAATTTTAACATATCCCAATAAATTTGGGAGAAATGTAATAAAGGCCAGTATGGTACTGAAAACACATTGATAGAAATTTACAACAAGCGTATAAAGAAGCTGGAAGAAAAGAACGAGGAAGATTTAAAGATCATTTTGGAGCATCAGAAGAAAGTTGATGATAGGAACAAAGTAATAGAAGAAACAAGAGAGAAAATAGTTGGTGTTTACAAAACTATTCAAGATAGTTTATTTATTTCTTAATGTATCTTTTGTTTATATATTTTGCCTATGTAAATGTAAACTTATTTTGACTTAGTTTATATATTACTTAACTTTTCCAATTCATACAAGTTTATGATATTTGAATGCAGTTATTATTATTAGTTTATGATACCTGTGTTTCCCCTGATGTTAAAGGGGTGTTTGGTTTCTTGGATACTTAGAAGACTATTAACACTGAAACAGTAAACTATGTTGTAATGCAAGAACAACAATATCACCAAAACTGATTAAGTGTCTTCCTTTACACTTAATCCCTTCCAAATATATGAGTGCAGTATGGTTTTAAAAGAAAATTGAGTTCATACTGCCAAGAAAAAGTTTTTGCACAAAGTTTGTACTGCTAGGCAAAAAATTGTATTGGTAGTGAAAACTTTGTACTGCTGGGTATCCGTTAGTACTGGTTGGGAGTGCAGGGTACGTTTGTATCACTTTTTACTTAAAGGGTATAAATCCCCAATTGCGGCACACAATCATATTCACGCACACATTACTCTCTCTCTTCCACGCCCTAAACGAATTTTAATCGTCATATTGCAAAACCCCCAAATCAAATCATAATGTCGAACCTAACTTTTACCGAACCTCATAATAATGTTGCCTTTTTAGAAAAATCCAATGAGTCTGTAGATTTTACTGAGATCATTGATTTTCTTAATGCAAGCTATATTAAGTTTGCATTAACAGTAAAACCTACTACATATACTTCTAACATTATCCAGTTTTGGTCGTCTGCTAAGGTCAAAACTATTAATGGGGAAACACAAATCCATGCCCTTGTAGATGGGCAGAGGATTATCATTACAGACGCGTCTATTCGAAGAGATCTTCTCCTAGATGATGCTAACGGAGTTGAGAATCTTCCAAATACTACAATCTTTGAAAAACTTTCACTGATGGGCTATGAGAGAAAAACAGATGCTTTAAAGTTTTATAAAGGTAATTTTTCTCCTCAGTGGAAATTCTTAATTCATACTGTCTTAGTGTGTCTAAGTCCAAAGACCACTGCGTGGAATGAATTTAGCAGTAATTTAGCTTCTGCTATAATTTGTTTGGCTGAAAATACTCTAAGATTTAATTTTTCAAAATTAATTTTTGATAGTATGGTTAAGAACTTGGATAGTTCTTCGGCTAAATATTTTCTATATCCAAGGTTTTTGCAACTCTTTTTGGACAACCAATTTAAAAATAAGAAAAGTCACAAAAATGTTTATTCCACTCCCTGCATTACCAAAAAGGTTTTTGCTAATATGAGGAGGGTTGGAAAAGATTTTTCAGGGACAGTGACACCTTTGTTTCCAACAATGGTGGCACTAGCCCAAACCCAAATGGGTGAAGGTTCAGCAATCCCAGCTGGTACCCATCACACACCCACACTTTTGGCTACATCATCTAAACAACAACAAAAGACCTATAAACGTAGGACTAACACCAAGAACACTGAGCTACCTCAGGCTAGTGGTTCTATACCAACTGTTGCAGATGAGGCTGTCACTTGGGGGGGGGGAGAGTGACATGTTGGCAAGGGCTGCCACTACTGTGTCTAGCTTAGCAGCAGCACAGGACAGTGGTAACATCATTAAGACCCGAACCAAGACAACTTCTAATGAGTCTGGTCCACATGGAACTGATTCAGCTGAAGGACCCAGTCAACCGGATAATATGGGGGGTGTAGATGCTCAGACTAGGTCTGAGGCTATGCCTAACTCACCCTATGATGCACCACTCGGGAGAGGTAACACACTCCGAAGTGCTGAGGGTAGTATTAAACTTGTTCATGAATTGATGGCTACTTGTACAAAATTGTCAAAGGATGTTCTTGATCTCAAGAAGGATCTTAAGGAGCTTAAAATTTCTCAAGGTACTGAAATCACAAGGTTGAAGAAAAGGGTTAGGTATCTTGAAAGTCTACAGAGGTCAAGAACACACAAAACTAAAAGGTTATACAAGGTTGGAACTACTTCCAGAGTTGAATCTTCTGCTCAAGCACAGAGTTTGGAGAAGGATGTTTCCAAACAGGGGAGGAATACAAGCAAAGCTTCAGGGGAGGAAACTGGGGTAGATGTTGATACTGGGATAGATAATGAATCTTGGGAAGATGATGATGTGAATCAATTTGTTGTTGCTGATCAACAGGGTAATGAAGCTGTTATGAATGATGTTGAAGTGACTAAGGTGTTACTTGATGCTGCTACACTTAAGACTGCCAATGAAGAAGTTAATATTGCTAGTGTTGAAGGTAATGTGGCTAGTGATAAGGTTAGTGCTGCTGAGACTGAAGTTAGTATTGCTACTACTCAAGGTGATGATGGTATTACTATATCTCAAGTATTAACAAAGTTGAAGAGTACAAGACCTAAGGCAAAAGGAGTTGTCATTAAAGAGCCAGTATCAGTACCAAAAACACCATCAACAACTATTTCACCATCAGAAAAAGGAAAAGGTTTGTTGATTGATGAACCTAAGAAGAAATTTAAGTTTCAGTCACCCAGTCAACAACAACAACAAATGATTACAGATGAAGAAGTTGCAAGACAAGTGCAAGCTGATCTTGATGCTCAAGAAGCTGCTCAGATTCTTTCAGACAAGGAGTATGCAGAAAAATTACAAGCAGATGAAAGATTAAGGTATACTCCTGAAGAGCAACAATCTGCAATTGATGACTTATTGTATGGCATTAGAAAGAAAATGAGTAAGAAGAAAGCTTATCTCAATAAACCTCCTTCAAGAAGTGAGAGACTGAAGTACATGAAAGCTTATTTGAAAGGTCAGGATAATTGGTAAGAGAAATACTTCAAGTATAGGTCTTATGAAGAAATTGAAGAAATCTACACTAAGACACATGCCAGAATTACCAAGGCTCTAAAAGGTGGTGCATTTGATATAAGAGTAGAAAAGACAACTGCAGATTCATTGGAATCTGAGGGATTCAAGAAGCAGAAAGAGTAGAAAAGAGAATTGCTCAGGAAGATGGGAACGTATCTAGGACCCAAATAGACAATGAAATTGAAATTAGACTGCTTAGAGTTAGAGTTAACACTGCTAGAATGTATTAGTAAGTACATGTTATGGATAAACATGTATAATGAAAAACACATTGTGGAGTGTTTGGAATAACCCAGTTTGACTTATTAAGTCACACATACAAAAAAAAAGTAGTACCATATGCATGTTAATAACATATATATATACATATCAGTTAAATTACATTTACACTGAAAGACAACATAGCATTTCTTGCAGGTGATTCACTTGGTTAATTGACTAGCAGGTGAATCACTTGGTTTATGAGTTGGAGGTTCTTCATTAGGTGTTTGACTTGCAGATTCTTCACTTGGTTTTTGAGTAGCAGGTTCCTCACTTGGTGCTTGACTTGGGCATACTCCACTTGCTGTTTGAGTTGCAGTTGGTTCAGTTTCTTCATCACCACTGCCCAAGTAAGCACCAACTCTTGTAGATGCATTAATATGTCAGCCAATTACATATCCAAAACATTGAGATTTTGAAATTTTTGACTATAGTCACATGAATATTTCACAGTGTGACTATTTTGAATGTATTGGTCACATATAATACCCTTATAATGTGGCCATAAACATAATTTAGATGCACATTTGTGGTATGGTGTGACTATTGTATAGCCTATAGTCACATGATTGTGCTACAATTAAATGTGACCATACACATTAGGAATTGGCAGGCAAACACACACTTAACTTTAGACACACATGATAACTTATGTGACCATTTGTATCGAATTTTGGTCACACTTAATCATGTATGCCTATGGTTTAGTGTGACCATATATGACATTTGGTCACACTGTTCAAGTGTGTGACATATATTTGTCACTTTTAAATGCAAATCGTGACTAATGCTTCAAACTTACTTTTCAGTTGTCACACATTTCAAATTCATATGTGGCTAAATTTTCAACAAAAACTAGCGGTCACGTTTAAATAATGTGTGACAAACTTGAGTATATGATTTAGCCACATACACAATTACTTCGTGTGACCATATATGGATTTTGGTCACACTTTTCAATTGTGTGACATATATTTGTCACATATGTATATATATAGTGTGACTAATGTTTCAAACTTATTTGTATCCGTCACACGTCCCAAATTACATGTGACTAAAAAATCAATATTTTTTTTACCAGATACATATAGTCACGAAAATATTCAAATGTGTGGCTGAAGCCTCAGATGTAATTCCGAAATGGTCACACAAGTCGGATCAAGTGTGGCTGTTTATTTTATTCTGGTACATTTAGTCACACAAATAAGTTATTGTGTGGCCATTCAAAATACCACAAGTGTGACCGTAGGCCAAATCTTTAATAGTGATACAAACAGATAATGAGACCCCCAAAGCTTTAACCCATGATTTCAAGACACAAACCCAAAAAATCATATAGAACAATTTACACCACATAAAACCAATAATCACCCCCAAGAACAACATATCTATCACCAAGAACACCAGATCGAACCCTAATTTTAGAAACCCTAATTTCTGACAAAGATTTCAAAAATCCTAAAATTCCAGACAATAGGAATCGATACCCAAGAATCAAGAACCATCAATCAAACATATCTGTAGCTCTTAGACCATGTCAAACTATGGTATCAAAGATAAAAAGACAATATTTTACTCAAACCAACCACCCTTTATTATTCACTAAAACTAAATAAGAATGATTGTCTTCAAACATATGCAATCTACAACATTAAAAAAAAAAAAAAAAAAAAAAAAAAAAAAAAAAAAATCAGTTGTCCCCAAACAGATGCAATTGAAATAATACAAGAATCACCCTACAACACTCCTCACTACAAACACTCAAACAATACAAGACAATGATCAAGATAATCACATAACAATAACGTACCAAGATTGAATCAATATATAAACTGAGAGAACAAATATGATAGGCGAAACCTCTTAACCCTAGATCTGGGATTGTGTAGCTTATATAGGCTGCACATTTACACTTTAGACCTTGTAAGAGTAACATTACAAAACAACCACAAGTTACAAAGTTAGAGATAATGACATTACTGGGTATGAACCCGAACTTTATTACAGACGAGTTTGCAATATAACTCATACTTTCAACTCTCGTATATAATAATCTTCATTTTGAAAGTGGTGCTGGCGTATCAGACCTCCAAATATATAATGTATTGTAAATGCATATCATATCTTTATGTACGAAGTTTTTATTGATATGTGTAACACTTGACACATGATCCAAGAACTTTTTAATAAGTATGTTTGAAGTTATTTGTTACAATGTTAAATGAGGCATAGTTTTCTGATAATCGCAAAGAGCCCTTATCCGACAGCAAAATAAATACTTAAATATGATTGTTGTACAAATGATAAAGATAATGTTGAACGCATGTCCGCATTACATTATCTATCAACTTGAGCACAAATTTTGTTAATCAATTTGAGCATATATTAATTGATATAGATGCAGACATAACAGCCCAGGTGGAAGACAACCTCGAGCCCATTCAACAATTGGAAGACAATAAATTTAGTTTATGTTTCTTGGACCATAATTTTCGAGATTTGTTTCTATCGTTTCCTTGTTTACTGTTTTGTTTTCCTATTTAATCTTGTATACTCTTTTGGTTGAATGGTAAATTATCATTGAAAGTTTTATTAAACAAAAGTGTTTATTGTTTCTTGATCTCGGTTGGCCGAGATACTTATTTCCGATGCCGGTAACTTGGTTGGCCAAGTATCGTCGCCGCTAGGTTTTGGCCTAGGTTTGTTCTTTTGTTCGTGGATCTGCATCAAGTGGTACTAGAGCCCAGGAATCTCAGGATGTAAAGAAGGGATCGCCGCCAACTGAACCGTCGATTCGCCGCCGGAGGCAACGGTGAAGAACGTGATCCTCGAGATGCTGAGATAGAACAACTCCGTCAACGAATTCACGCATTGGAAACTAATCCTTTTGCAAGGTTCGAAGAGGGGGAAGGAAGTTCAGAAACACAATCCGTTGTGAATGAATCCGAAGATAGCAACTACGAGTTTGACAATTTTTTTGCCCCCGGCCCCACCACCAACGTACCCCACCCCGCTGACAACCCAAGTCACCGCGAGTGCAACCACAACAGCAGGTTGACCACCTACGGTCCTTGGGTCTGAGAACCGAAATCCCGGAGTTTGAAGGTCAATTACAACCCGATGATTTTCTGGATTGGCTTCAAACCGTAGAACGTATATTTGATCTTCGTGCCATACCTGACAACCTTAAGGTAAAACTCGTAGCTATTAAATTAAAAAAATCTGCCTCGTTGTGGTGGGATCATGTGCAAAATAAACATTTTCGGGAAGGGAAACATAAAGTTGAAACCTGGGAAAAGATGAAACGACTTTTAAAAGCCAAATTTCTTCCTGTTACATACAAACAAGATGCATATTTGGACTATCATAACCTCAAGCAGGGTTCTTTAACTGTTGAAGAATTAATTAGCGAGTTTGAGCGCATGCGAATGCGTTGTGGCGCAGAGGAGGATGACGAACAGGTTATTGCATGTTTCTTGAGCATCCTACGACGGGATATTGCGGACGTGGTATTCTTACAATAGTATTATTCTTTCTCTGATGTGTGTAGGCTTGCCTTACGGGTCGAACAACAACTCAGTCACAGACCCAAACCGTTAACTAAGTTCCCGACAACATCCCGCCCACCCACATCAGTTCCTCGGGTCAGCCCAATCAAAACCGAACCACTTGTGATTCCAACTACTCAAACGGGAACGACAAATGCTTTGCGATGTTTTAAATGTCAAGGCTTGGGTCACCTTAAACAGGATTGCCCAAACAAGCAAATACTTTCTTTTGTGGACGAGCCAGGACCAACATATGACACGGAGGAGGAGGAACCCACAGAAGTACTTTACCCTGATCGGGGTGAGATTCTCGTGTCTCGCCGCGTTCTTAACGTCGTCCCTTCTGATCAAGCCGATGATACTACATGGCTCCGCAACAACATTTTCAGAACACAGTGTACGTCCAAAGGTAAAGTGTGTATGGTCATTGTGGATGGCGGAAGTTGCAAAAATATGGTAGCCACCACGATGGTTGAAAAGCTCAGTCTACCCACCCAAGAACACCCTGATCCATACAAACTCACATGGCTGAAGAAAGGAAACTTGGTCCAGGTAACTCATAAATGTTTGGTACAATTTTCAATTGGCAATAAATACACTGATGAAATTTGGTGTGAGGTGATTCCCATGGACGCATGCCACATTCTTTTGGGCCGTCTATGGCTGTATGATCGGTGTGTCAAACATGATGGGTTTCGTAACACATACTCTTTCAAAAAGGACGGTCTCAACATTACTTTGGCTCCACTCAACCCACGCGATGAGCCACCACAGTCGTTGACAAAGTCTGACTTTGTGGGTCTCGCGAAACAGCCAACCACCACACATGTTCTAGCCTTAGTGGTGGTCGAAGCAAATCCAGAACCTTTGGAATTTCCCGCAGCGGTGCTTCCACTTCTTCATGAGTTCGCCGATGTTTTTCCAGATGACATTCCGGCAGGGCTACCTTTAATGCGTGATATTCAACATTGCATTGACTTTGTTCTTGGTGCGAGTATCCCAAACAAACCAGCCTACCGAATGAACCCAAAAGAATATGCAGAGCTACATCGCCAAGTGACCAACCTTCTAGACAAAGGCCTCATTCGAGAGAGCATGAGTCCTTGCGCGGTCCCCGATTTACTCGTTCCTAAACCGAATGGTACTTTTCGAATGTGTATTGATAGTCATGCAGTGAACAAAATCACCATCAAATACCATTTTCCGATACCACATTTTGACGATCTTCTTGATCACCTAGATGGGGCTAAACTATTTTCTAAAATTGATTTGAGGAGTGGTTATCACCAGATCCGTATGAGGGTCAGGGATGAGTGGAAAACCGCGTTCAAAACACGCGACGGGCTTTACGAGTGGATGGTTATGCCTTTTGGGTTATCGAACGCTCCAAGTACTTTCATGCGTTTAACGAATCATGTTTTCAAACCTTTAATCGGCAAATGTGTAGTCGTTTATTTTGATGATATTTTGATCTTTAGCAACACCTTGGAACAACATTTACATCATCTTCGACAGGTTTTGTTGATTCTACAAGATCCAAAATTATTCGCCAACAAGAAAAAATGTCATTTCTTGTCAGAAGAAGTCATTTTTTTGGGATACTTGGTGTCGGGAAATGGCATCCGCATGGATCATAAAAAGGTTGAGGCAATTACAACATGGCCGCCTCCGACGTCCTTACACGAAGTGCGGAGTTTTCATGGCCTTGTTTCGTTCTATCGACGTTTTATTAAAAATTTTAGCACAATAATGGCACCAATTACAGAATGTTTGAAGAGTAGTAAATTTTCTTGGTCCACAACTTCTCAGGCGGCTTTCGAACTTCTAAAAAAATCTGTTATAGAGGCTCCGGTACTCGCTTTGCCAATTTTTGACAATGAGTTTCAAGTAGAGTGTGATGCTTCGGGTTTGGGGATCGGTGGTGTCTTAAGCCAATTGAACCGGCCGATCGCATTTTTTAGTGAAAAATTCAACGACACGCGATGTCGTTATAGCACATATGATAAGGAGTTTTACGCGATCGTCCGAAACCTTGAATATTGGAGACATTATTTGCTGCCCAATGAGTTCATTCTCTATTCTGATCATCAAGCATTAAAATTTATTCAAGGGCAAGCTAAGCTCAACCCACGACATGCAAAATGGGTTGAAACTTTGCAAGACTTTCATTTTGTCATCCGTCACAAAGCCGGGAGCGCCAATACGGTCGCCGACGCCCTTAGTCATCGTCCGTCACTGATGATCTCTTCCACCATTCAGGTTGCCGGCTTTGAGCCTCTCAAAGTCTTATATAAAGATGATCCCGATTTCAAAGCTATTTGGGAAAACTGTAGGGTTACTCCGTTTCACGATTATGTTCAGCGCGATGGCCTGCTCTTTAAGGGACATCGTTTGTGTATTCCTTTATCTTCGTTTCGGGAATCAATTATTCTTGAATGTCATCAAGGAGCTTTGGCAGGTCACTTTGGACGGTCAAAAACCGTCTCACTTGTTGCCGAGCGTTTTTTTTTGCCCAAGCTTGTACGTGATGTGGTGAATGTTCTTAGTCGTTGTCATACATGTCGTCTTGCCAAAACTCATCACACTAACCAGGGGTTATATACACCACTACCCACGCCATCTGGACCATGGGAAGATGTTAGCATTGATTTTGTCCTTGGTTTGCCGCTTACGCAACGGAAGAAAGACTCTATTATGGGTGTTGTGGATCGTTTTTCTAAAATGGCTCACTTTGTCCCGTGTTCGAAGACATATGATTACATTAGGGGTGGCACGGTTGTATTTTTCTAAAATTGTTAAATTACATGGGATACCAAAAACGATTACATCAAACATAGATGTTAAATTTGTAGGCCACTTTTGGCGCACTCTTTGGAGAAGATTGGGGGCAAAGCTGCAATTTAGCTCTTCTCATCACCCACAAACCGGCGGTCAAACTGAAGTCACTAACCATAGCTTGGGTAATCTTCTTCGTTGTCTCGTGGGTGACAACAAAAAGCAATGGGATCTTACCCTCCCCCATGCTGAGTTCGCATATAACAGGTCCACTCATAGTTCAACGAGACGTAGTCCTTTTCTCGTGGTTTTTGGGCGCAATCCATTTACACCCCTTGATCTCGCGCCATTGCCAGAGGTTATGAAGTATAATGTAGAAGGAAGTGATCGGGCAGAACAAATCAAGTTGCTTCATGAACAGGTACGCGATCAGATTACTAAGCACAATTTACAATATCAAGCTCGCGCCAATAAACATCAGAGGAAAGTGGTTTTTCAAGTTGGTGATCTCGTCTGGATTTTCTTGAGGCGTGAAAGGTTTCCACAGGGACGTTTTGCTAAATTGCAACCTCGAGGTGATGGTCCATTCCGGGTTCTTGAGCGCATTAACGACAATGCATATAAGATTGATTTACCAGGTCATTATGGTGTCTCAGCTACTTTTAATGTTGCTGATCTCGCTCCTTATGTTGAAGACGAGCCTTTTGAAGATGACTCGGGGGCGAGTCGTTTTTTAGGGGGGAGGATGATACGGATCCAGACATAACAGCCCAAGTGGAAGACAACCTCGAGCCCACTAATGAAAGTGGCTAGAACCGGCCCAAGTTATTAGCCCATTCAACCATTGGAAGACAATAAATTTAGTTCTGTTTCTTGGACCATAATTTTCGAGATTTGTTTCCATCGTTTCCTTGTTTACTCTTATTGTTTCCTATTTAATCTTGTAAACTCTTTTGGTTGAATGGTGAATTATCATTGAAAGTTTTATTAAACAAAAGTGTTTATTGTTTCTTGATCTCGGTTGGCCGAGATACTTATTTCCGACGCCGGTAACTTGGTTGGCCAAGAATCGTCGCCGCTAGGTTTTGGCCTAGGTTTGTTCTTTTGTTCGTGGATCCGCATCATTAATGTTATCATATTTTATGGTCTATCAATTTAAGTATATTCTTCTGTTATATCATACTTTAATTTATTCATCCATTTGACAATTTGAAGGTATATTAGTTGAAACGAGTTGGGAAACCCGCGCGTTGCCGCGGGAGTGTTTTATTATTTTTTTTCATTTTTTTTGCGCGCGTTGTTGCGTATTTGTGCGTTAATTGCCTTTTATTTTTTGTATTCGGATCGGATTTATGTTGGCTTGCTTTGGCACATGTATATAACTCAAATTTAAAAAGTTATATGATGTATAGCGATATGAAAGAAATACTTAAGGTAACATTGTTTATTGATATGACTTACAGTACGCAACTAATACACCAAACATCATCTTTGTAACAGAGTATGCAAGTCCAATTACAAAAACTACATAATTAGCTTGTCATAAACCTGGTATAGGTTCTGAAGGCGGCGACCCATGTGCTGTTTCATAGTTTTGTTGGTCTATTGAATCTCGGACGTCATCTTTAAAGTTGTTATTTCAGGTTTCTCTCACACTTGGTTATCTATTAGCATCGTCTCAGTTGCCTTCCGTATTTCATGTTTCTGATTGTTTGAGAGGTTGAAAGTGTGTCTGCCAAGACATCAATGTCAAAGATATTTCCATGGATATACAATTACACATTTGTAATACTAAATAGTATACACATGTACCTTTGTTTGAAGTGATGAACAGCAGCAACAGTTAACCTATTTTCGGCAGACCAATTTACCTGCTGGCCAAAAATGGAACACAAATGCTTACAGGAGTAATGATAGGTTGCCTAATAATGTGGCATGACAATTAAATGGCTGTGAAGTAAGAAAAGTAGTTAGCTCAAGGCTAACCAAACCAATAACAATGAAATAAGAGTTGTATGCATAATATACCAAACATCGTCGGCGAAAGAGAAGTTCAAATGAATCTATAATTGTGGAAACTCGTTTTAAACCTTCTTACATGTACTAAAACAAGTTACGTGATCGTTTATAGGCTCTAGGCTGTTAAGCCTTTATCTAGGATTTCTACGTTTAAAGAACAATGATAATATTGGCGGAATATTCAAATGAAGAATACAATACTATCACAACAAGGTTTTGTCAAACTTCACTGTTTGTTATTACTCTTAAGCCCCAATGCTATGTGATCAAATATAGCACGATTACACTCTAATCAGGGATCAAAGATCCTTGAGGCTAAACAAACCTTAAACAACATTAGACCCCATGTCCAATGTTCCCACATACACTCTTTAAGTGCTCTTACATTTTAACACAACTTTGTGTTGTTGTAATTTGAGAGTACGAAGCACTTTGGTGTTGATTGTTTCAATCACAACCAAGACACACTTTTATCTAAGGGGAATGATCTTCCTTTTATAACATAAGGAGATCATTACAAACTTGATAAGTCTTTAGTCATCCACTTGCTTTTACATGTGTCAAGTCAATAAGATACAACTTGTATCTTGAGTGTTCAACTTGATGACTTGATAAAATATCTAGATATTATATTTGTATAAACATGACTCATACAAAATAATATCTTCTTCGTTCTTATCTTTGTAGCAGCAGAGTGACTCATTGATTCAGCAGCACCTTCGTTTGAACTAGCAGCAGGTTGTTACACTAGCAGCAGTCTCATTTTGTACTAGCAGTACCTTGTTGTACTAGCATTACCTTTGTGTTGAACTAGCAGTACCTTTGAGTTTGCACTGGCAGTACCTTGCTTGTGAATCAGCAGTACCTTGTTGGTCTAGCAGTACCTTGCTCTTGGACCAGCAGTACCATAAAATACACTAGCAGCAGGTTGATTTGAACTAGCAGCAAGTTGATTTGAACTAGCAGCAATCATTTACATTACCAGCAGCATCCACTTAGCATATTTTGCTTATCATTTCAGCATTCTTCATGCTTCATTCTTCTTTGTTTTTGTATCATCAAATCTATGAAAATATAATTCTCAACAATAATACCAACCGAACTTATGTTTAGAAGTTTGCTGCATCCTTGGTCACCTATAGGAACAATTGCACCTTCTTTTATACCCTGCCAAGAATGAGCACGAATGATTAACCTTTTTGGCTTTTAAAGTCAAAAGAGGGTAAAACCGATTAAAAACAAATTCTATAAGCACCTAACGTTGTTTTAAATAACTCAAGTAACTCTAATACCTCCCTTAACTACACCACCCACTGCCGTTGTTCCCACTATCATAAACACCCCACCCACAATCCCAGCCTCCAGGCCTTCACAAACAAAGAAGAACGACACATGTAATATCGTACCTGGCTAAAGCACAGTCGGATGTCCGTGCTATAGAAGTCTATATATTTGATCATGAATACTACAATCGTACCTGCCCACAAAAAAAAGGCCGTTCAAAATCAGTGTTGTGCAAAAATATCATACATATACTAAAAATAATAACTTCAAATGTTTGAAAACAACCGAATAATCTAAAACCTGCTGTCAAGTACAACTTTTAACTTTAAAACACATCCATTCTCTTGATTAGTAAGGTCATCCTTAAACCGATATGCACTATTTTTTTTATCATTGTCCTATTTGTTTCTCCGTTTTGGTCATTATTCTTATTTAAACGCTTTTATTTGTTTCTCCGTTTTGTTTCTCCGTCTTGATTAGTTAGCCTGTAAACAGTTACTGTCTGTGTTTGAGCACCTAAAACGACAAAGGTAATCCAAGTATTAGTACATGCCCAGTTGAAGATTTCATTAGAATGATCTCAAATAAGTAACCGAATCACCTCTAGTGACTGAACATACATCCATTACTATCTTTAACTAAAAAAGTATCATCAAAGATAAAATTGTGAATGCCTTCACGCGAAAAAAAGATCAACATTATTAAGATTATAAATTAGTTAACTTGGGGCGTAATTAAAGATAAGAAATGTGGTAAATATGTAGATAAATAAAAACAGAAGATAAATGAGAGAATCAGACCCGTTGTATCGTGTTTCAACTTTATTTGAACAGTTACCTTCAAAATGAGAGGATATGTTCCTGGTGCTGGCTTAGCATTTGCTGATGTATTAGCTCTTATTTTTTCATGGCCGGTTTATCAGATTGGTCCTGTAAAAAAGATAGAAGACGCTATAAGTACATAAGATAAACTCACCGGTAGGTGTAGAAGCCATTGTTGCTGCAGTTTCAGATGCAGCTTCTGGTGGTGCCTTCTTGCTCTCTTCCTCTTCTCCTACTGTTGCTGCATAAACCCGTAAAGAAGCAAATTACACTTTAAAGAAATGCAATCAAAAAAATGAATATCAAAATTACCTGGAATACAAATATGTAAGCCGAATGCTCTCAACATTTTCAGTAACATATATATAAGACAATAATTGTTAATTCTTACAACGTACACTACATTACCTCCGTGTATAATTGTTAACTTCTGGTGGTGCCTTCTTGCTCCCTTCCCCTTGTCCTACTGTTGCTGCATAAACCTGTAAAGAAGCAACAACATTGTTAATTACCATCTAAAATAAGTATCGATTTGTGTAAGTCGATTATAAATGTACCTTTAAACAGCGATTCAACTCTATCAGCTAGGTCCCATTTGAAGACATCGAACCATCTTCAATAGACCTAATTGGAGTGCCTTGTAAATACAATGAATATAATTGTGAATCGAGAAATGCGAAAGACCATGAACAAAAGAAACTAACACTCAAGAAAGAATGTTACCTATTTAGATTATATATCTGAAAATAGGGATGAACTAAGACACACTGATTTTCCGTTCGTAGTATTATCGACAATCGCAGGCAAAAACAGGATAAAGTTAATAAAATGATCCAGAGAGTCAGCCACTTGATCCTTATACTGATACAGATTCATTTCTATAGAAACTAATAACAATCAAATTCAGTTACAGTGATATAGAATGTAGCAACCCGTAATTTTTCACGTCAACATTTATTTTCAAAACTCCAATTTACAACTTTGAGATTTTACCAGAACACTTTTTACGTATAACTATTTAGTTAAATAAACATAAAACAAAGAATAACTCTTTTGTGCACAATGACTCTAGACTAAATTTAGTCTACCACATTACAGTACATTGCCGCTACTCTAGTTCATAATTTAATTGCTAGGGCAATTGTATCTTTATTTACTCGCAAGTATAAATTTAATAAAAGCATTTCACAATTTAAATGAACAATGTACCCGACACTTCCAACGATTATTTTTAATATATTCTTACATTCCCTAAATTACTACAAAAGTGCTAAAAATTATTTTCTTACACTTTTATAATTCTTTTATTAAGCCCACTTAATTATACGTATTTAACTTTAACTGCAAAACTATTAACCAATGTCTATTTTTAATACTCAATACACTCAATAAATACATTTTATACAAAAAAACTAAACACATACTTTTTTTTTTCTTTCATAACCGTCCCCCCTAAACAGTAGTAGGCTAGATTGTATATATCTTTGACCACAACTTTGAAAATCTAGTCAAATGAAAAGACCAAATGTGCTTGAATCCTTAATTTACTCTTCATGTCTTGGCTGCCAAAGAAACCCAACGCCACCCTAGTGGTCTTTTTTTTTCCTAGCTAAAATCTAGTATTTTAAATTAATAACAAGGCCCATACTTTTGTTCTAGTATAAAAGGAATGCTAAGTATTACCTTACACTTGCAAAAAGAGAAACTAACTAAAACTATCACTCAGTCATTACACCATAATCGACCATAAGGAAAAAGAAGAAATCTTGATTTTGGTTAAGATCAAGCATACTTAGGGCAATTTAGCAAGGGTTTGGAACATTAATCTTGGGGATTATCAAGTGTCTCACAACTCTCATCTCACTAATCTCTTTTGTAAGTAAATCTTACATTACTAAAACTTCATGTTTTCTTTATGTCATAATGCTAGTCAAGTGTATACTTAGTTATCACTTGCTACATGTTGATAAAGTTTTACATTCACCATGATCCTTTAAAAAAAGATTATGTTTTGAACAAGTTTTGATTACAAGTGAATTAGCTAGTAAAAATCTCCACAAGAAAGTGATGAAAACATTATATATACATATATGTTAGTAAACTTGTAGATTTAAGCATTCTTGATGATTATTTACATGGACCTTTGAATATTGTTAAGTTTATAGTTAGATCACTATTGTTATGTTGAGAAGTTGATGGATGAACTAGGACTAGATTTGAAGTGGTTGTTAAGAGGTTATAATAGCTAGAAGGTTAGGAAAAATAGTTTGGCACTCTTAAAAATGATTCTGTCCCGTTTTGGTTAATACAGAAAAATTAGTAGTGTGGTGACAAGTTTAGACTAGAAATATAGAAAATAGACTCAATAAAGAAAACGTAGCCGCTTGAATGAGTTAAAACGGGCTTATAATGAAAAGGATACGCTAGTTCCAATTTAGACGACGAAAGCTACATTTTCAGAAAATTGTCAAAGCTGTTAGAAAATTTGAGTAATGAAAACTGAGGCTAAATTGTATCTAGACTAGCCGAGACCTTAGAAATCCGATAGTACACTTAAATACCTTCGCGGGGATACGTAAAACTTAAGAAACGAAGCTACGACGCAAAAGTTATGGCCTAACCAAGATTTACGTCGATATATACGTTGACAGCTTATATCTTTGGCTATTAGAAAGCTGTTAGGATTATTTATATTGGATTTTTGGACCTTTTGGAATACATTTTGGCTAAAATGACGTAAACGGAAATGGTAGAACATTATATATATTTATTAGGCGCGTTATAGATTTTTGAAATAGCCATTAACATGACGACTAAAGTTTGGTCGCAAGATTTACAAGTTAGTTTTCTAAAGTGGTAATTTTCTAAATAAAGGATCAAATTGACGCAACTATATTTTGACGACAAATATTACAACAACATGTACAAGTGATAAAGTAAAGTATGAACTTGCGTGCATGGCCTTGTTTTCGAACCTAAGGCATATCATTCATATTAGGTTGTGGGTAGTTTTCCGAGCCTGAATTTCGTACACTGTCTTTTCGTTATCGTATCAGTTGTTTCAGGTGAGTTCATGGCCCCTATTTTACTTATTTTGAAATACTTTTGAGGGAGAATACTTGTTAGGAATATGAATATTCAGTTGAAGACTCGGTCACCCCGAGTACTTATTAGCACATCATAGCTCGTAGGATAACTAGTAATATTAGTAGTAGCGTAGTTATTATTATTAGTATTGTGGAGTGGGTCGGGTCTTTACCCTCTGTCAGCTCTTTCCACAGCCCGCTAGGGGCATTTTATGTAAGAACTATAAATACCCTTTCCCACACAAGGGAAAGGGTGGAACTTCTCATTTTACTAAGCTAATACACACACTCTTTCTCTCTCTAAGTTCCCATCTCTCTCTCTAAACTCTCATCCATTCGATCCACTAACAAGCCTCAAACTTGTGTTTATGTGTTAGTGAATATCCTACAATTGGTATCAAAGCCATGGTTAGGTCCATGTGTGTTGATATTCACAGATTCGAGTAGATTGGGGATTATTTTTGGGTCGAATACTTTAGCTCCTAAAAATCCATTTTGTGCTTTGTTTAGTGGTTAAAAGTTGTTAAATCTTGTACTTTATAGCTTAGGGATTACATAGGAGTAGTTTTTGGTGTTTGGAATCACATATCTAGGCTTTGTGTGGTGAGTTTTGGAAGATTCGAAGCTTGTTCTAAGTGGCGATTTGTCTCTCTGGAAAACCTTCTTCGCAGCGATTTGTGTCGTGTGGGAAACAAAAAGTAGCGATTTGTGTTTTCTCGAGATAGCGATTTGTCCCTTTACCAGATTTGGCAAAAAACGACAAACAGCTACGATAGTGACTTGTTTGGCGTTTTGTGGCTGGCGATTTGTCTCTGATAGTGACTGTTCTGTCCTGTAGCGACTTAGCG
This sequence comes from Artemisia tridentata subsp. tridentata, assembly GCA_021014915.2. Taxonomy (NCBI): domain Eukaryota; kingdom Viridiplantae; phylum Streptophyta; class Magnoliopsida; order Asterales; family Asteraceae; genus Artemisia; species Artemisia tridentata. Next base: position 315,135,196 of record CP139505.1, on the reverse strand, counting down.
ATTTGTGTCTGGCGATTTGTGTCAAAGATAGCGATTTGTCCAGGTTCATAAAGCAGCGATTTGTCCTTTCCAAAGCTAGCGATTTGTCTGTGGCGATTTGTCTGTGGCGATTTGTCTGTGGTGATTTGTCTGTGGCGATTTGTCTGTGGCGATTTGTCTCTGGTGATTTGTCTGTGGTGATTTGTCTGTGGCGATTTGTCTGTGGAGATTTGTCTCTGGCGATTTGTCTATTAGTAGTGGGAAGTTATTCTTAGGTTACGGTTTGTTTCTTGGTGATTTTAGAAAGTCCCGCGAAAGATTCGATTTCTCGGTTAAATCACAAGATCTGTAAAATCCCGTATTTACTATGGCTACCATATCAAGCACCTCATCAGATGATATTCAAGCAGCAGGATCTGACACTCGTCCACCTATGCTAGATAGGACGGACTATGAGTCTTGGGCACAACGAATAAGACTTTACTGCTTGGGAAAAGAAAATGGAGCAAACATTCTTAAGTCCATTGATGAAGGACCATTTCAGATGGGTACCACCAGAGATGTTGTTACTACTGGTGAAGATGGCACAGTCACACTTGGAATTGACAGACCTCGTAAGTACAATGATCTTAATGATGAAGAAAAGAAGAGGTATGATGCTGACATTAGAGCTTCAAACATTGTCATTCAAGGTCTGCCAAAGGATGTATACAAGCTCATCAATTTCAACACTGAAGCTAAAGCTGTGTGGGACAATGTTAAAATGTTGTTGGCAGGGTCAGAAATCATAAAGGAAGACCGTGAGTCACAGCTGTATGATGAGTTCGAGCATTTCAAAATGAACCCAGGAGAGAATATCACAGACTACTATGTGAGATTTCATAAGTTGGTGAATGATATGAGGATGATCAGAATGACTATGCCCAACATCCAACTAAACTCAAAGTTTGTGAACAACATGACTCCTGAATGGGACAGATTTGTTACTGCTGTCAAACTCAACAAAGGTTTAAGGGATACCAACTATGAACAGCTATATGCCTATCTGCAACAACATGAGAAGCATGCTGCCTACGATCGGGTGCTGAGAGAAAAGTTAAATCCTTCAACTACAAATGATCCACTGGCTTTTATGACAAATGTTCTACCAACAACCCAATCATCATCCAACCCAAGCTATCATCAACTTCACTCACCAGTACCTGCTATGAGTTCTCAACTTGACTCAGGCTACTCTCAGACCGACAAAATGATTGACAACCTCACCAATCAAGTATCATTACTGGTTCAACAGTTTCAAGCATCACTACCTCAGACCAACAATCAGTTAAGGAATTCATCCAACCACGCAATCTAGCAATGGTGGAGGATGGGAAAATTGTGGTTCAGAATGTGCAAGGGAGAGCTGGAAGAAACATGGGTCGAGGTTATGTGCAGAATAAAGCAGGGAATGCCAGTCAGGGGCAAGGGAAACAGATCAAGTGCTACAATTGTGGAGGACTGGGACACATTGCTAGAAACTGCAATCAACCTAAACGTCCTCAGAACTTAGATTACTTCAAAGACAAGATGTTGTTAACGCAAGCTCAAGAGAATGGAGCTGTATTGAATGAGGAAGAGTTATTGTTCTTGGCTGGTGATGGGGGAAATACGTTTGATGAAGATGTGGATGAGCAACCAGTTCAGGATCTAGCACTCAACGATCCTAACATCTTCAAGGCAGATGATTGTGATGCATTTGACTCAGATGTAGATGATGAACCTACGGCTCAAACAATCTTCATGGCCAACTTGTCTTCCTTGGCTTCATCACCGCGACAAGCTGGTTCCTCTAGTGCATCTGTGATATCTGAGGTACTAAAAATTTATGACACATATGATATAGTTGATGGACAAAAGAATCCCAAAGAAGTACAACAGGCAGATGTTTCTGACCCAAGTAATGTTGACATGGAAAATAGCAATATTATTTCATATGAACAGTACTTGAATCACAACAACTCGCCTGATGTACCAAATGGTGAATCTTCTGTCAATAATGATGCTTGTGTTATAAATAATGTATGTGCCTTAGATACTGCGTGTAATATAGATAATGCATGTGAGTGCCATGAGAACAACTTGCCTGTCCCTGATGATAACTTGATCACTAGACTAAACATTTATAAAGAACAAGTGGCTATGTATGAACAGCGTGCTAAGTTTGAGCTTAATGAACGTGAGCAGAAATTAGAAGGTCAAATGAGTACACTTATTAAAGAGTCTAGAGTAAGAGAAGAAACATTAAAACAAGAGTTGAATTATTTGAAAAATCAGCTAGAACAGTCTGTCAAACAGAAACAGGAAGTACAAAAGTGTATAACTACACTTAAGCTAAAATTCAAAGAAAAAGAAAAGGAACTCTTAAATGATTTCTCTAGACTCAAAACCTTAAAGAATAAGCTTGAGGATAAGTTGTACACACAAGACCAAACCAGACATACTGCCCAAATGATGTATAAGCACAGAAAGTTAAGTGACAAGCATAGTGAAAGCAATGTAGGTAAATCTAAATTAGCTATTCATGAGATTGCTAAGATAGCCCAACCTGTATTAAATGATTCTAATGTGATGTTTATGCCTAATCATGACCCACCTGAGCATATCTACACTAAAGAGGAGGATGAGATAAGTGAGAGAACAAGGGAAAGAATGAATGAGAAAATGAGGGATCCCGAGTGCATAGCCAGACGAATAATAATCAAGCCCCATGACTATAGTGAGGAAAATTCTTTGACTGTGTTTGCTCCTCAAAAGAAGTTAACACCTGAACAGATATTCTAGAAACAAGATAATGAAAAACTTAAGGAAGAAAAACTTAAGGCCAACACCCCTCTCATTAGAAAAGTTGCGTCCATAACGGTGTATCCTCCCAATACACCTAGGAATTTGGTGCCTTTGTCTCTTCCCACTGAATGCAAAACCTTTATTAGCTTATATGTGCTTTGGCAACTGTTTGCTGATTTTGATAAAACATGTAAGAAGAGAATCACACCAACCGGCATTACTGAGGGGGAAAGGTGTTTTGAACATGCAAAAAGGTGTTACTTAACTGAGGTCATGCCATTCTTTAAACTACTTAAAGAACATTTTGAAGGGCTGCAAACTGCCCTCAACACAGAAATAAAAGAAATGAAAGTAGTGTTTAAAGATATGGAAAATGAGGTGAATGAATATGCAATAGAACTTAAGAGTCGTGAGATTGAAAGAAAAAACATACTCATCACTAATGACAACTTGATTGCTAAATGTATTGCACAAGATGTATTTTACACTGCTACTGATTCTGCATTGTCTGCTTGTCAATTTCATGAGTATGCTATTGCGTTAAATGTCACCCAAAATCGTGTTGTTGAGCTTGAGGGGGAGAATTTAAAATTTCTTGAAAAAATTCAAATGATGACAATGATAATATGGTTAAACGTTTTTCAAAATTAGAAGTTGATTATCTAAATTTGCAAATGAAACATCAACATTTAAATGAAAAACATAAAATATCAAATGACAAGACATCCTTGGATGCTCCTGAATTTGATACTTATTTTGAATTAAGCAAACGAGATGAGAAAATTCAAGCTCACACGAACACGATTCGACTGCTGAGGGCCCAAATTGCCCAATTGAAATCCAACAAGTGTGATGTGTATGGCACCAATAAACCTTCGTCTTCAGATTCTCAGAACTTTCAATATCAAAACACCATAAATAAGTTACATCATGAAAATGAGTGTTATCGAGAAAAAAATTCTAAGGTCAAACAACATTTCAAAGAGTTATATGATTCTATTAAAGTTACAAGAAGCAATCACAATGATCAAATAACCTCTTTGACAAATGAAATTGAGAATCTTAAGGCTCAGGTGAAAGGTAAAATGCCATGCACCACTTGTAATTGTGATGCACCAAAGGCTACTGCTAGTAAAAAGTATGATGTTGATGTTGGGCGTATTCCATTTAACCTTAGAAATAATAGCTTTGCCCATCAAACATATCTCGATCATCTTAGAGAGGGCCATGACACACTTCGTGAGGTAGTTGAAGAGGATAGAACTGAAAAGCCACTTGATAGGGCAGTTTTTTATGCCTGCAAACTCACGAAAAGGATTCAGGAAAACTTAGAATATGCCATAGGCTCAGTCCCTAAGTTTAACAGCCATAGAGAGAGATTTGTTAAATCATCATCCACCATTAAGAACAAACATGTAGCCTTTGATATACCATATACAACATCAGAACCCAGCACATCAAAATCAGGAAAACATGTGTTAGTGAAACAAACTAATGTTCCCATCGTTACTTCCACAAGAGTGAAAAGTGTCACCTAAGCTAGCGGGTCAAAGCCTAAAGGTAATACAAGGAATGATAGGACTGCGCCAGTTAAGAGTGATCACAAGAAGAGTGTAGAAGCCCAACCTAGGAACCATAAGTTTGCAAAGACTAGATTGAATCGTGTTGATTCTAGTATTAAAAGTACTATAATTAATTCGAATTCTAATGCTGTCTGTAAAACATGTGACAAATGCTTAATTTCTGCTAAATCATGATGAATGTGTTGTGTCATTTCTGATGTCTCCTGCACCACCCCATGTTAATTATGTTAGAAAGACTGAAAGAAGTAAGAAAGTTTGGATAGCAACAGGAAGAACTTTTGCAAATGTTGGGTATCAATGGAGACCCACTGGAAAGAAATTTGCTTTAGGGAATAAACATCCATTACCTAAGGTGAATAAACATAAGAACGTAAAAGTTAAGGAATGGAGGCCAACAGGTCGAATTTTGCCCTTAGGAACACAATGCCGTCATCATAAGTCATCTGCTGAACCTAGGGTAGATTCCGCTATAGTTACCTCAGTGATTGATACTTCTGTTGCTCCTGAATTTGTGTGTGCTAACCAAACGGACCCTAACAGCACGTGGGGATCCACATATTTCAGTTATCCATCGTTGTCTGTTTTCAAATGCAGGTCGTACAAATCGTCCTTTGGTATTTGGACTCAGGCTGCTCTAAACATATGACTGGGGATCGCTCACGGCTCAAGAACTTCGTGAAAAAGTTTATCGGGATAGTTAGATTCGGGAATGACCACTTTGGTGCGATTATGGGTTATGGAGATTATGTGTTCGGTGACAGTGTAATCTCAAGGGTATACTATGTGGAAGGATTAGGGCATAATCTGTTTTCTGTGGGTCAATTTTGTGATTCAGATCTGGAAGTGGCTTTAAGAAAACATACATGTTTCGTCAGAGAATTGGATGGTATAGATCTCCTCAAGGGCAGTCGGGGCACCAATCTATACACCATATCGATTGAAGAAATGTTGAAGTCCTCTCCCATATGCTTGCTTTCAAAAGCCTCTAAAACAAAATCATGGCTGTGGCATCGTCGTTTGAACCACTTGAACTTCGGTACCATAAATAATCTTTCCCGTAAAGATCTTGTTAGAGGGATGCCCTGACTAACATATGAGAAAGATCATCTTTGCTCTGCATGTCAACTGGGCAAAAGAAAGAAACAAACCCGCAAGCCTAAAACCATTAACACCAACTTGGAAGTTCTTCATACCCTCCACATGGACTTGTGCGGTCCAATGAGAATACAAACCATAAATGGAAAGAAATATGTTCTGGTGATTGTAGATGATTATTCTCGGTTCACATGGGTAAAGTTTTTGAGAACCAAGGACGAAACTCCAGAGGTTATCATTAAACTGATAAAACAGCTGCAAGTAAGGCTCGATAAAACTGTCAGAATCATCCGCACTGATAATGGTACTGAGTTTGTTAACCAACAACTTCGTAATTTCTATGAAAGTATTGGCATCACACATCAGAAAAGTATCCCTCGCACTCCTCAACAGAACGGAGTTGTTGAACGAAGGAACCGTACGCTGGTGGAAGCTGCAAGAACCATGCTAATATTTTCAAAGGCACCGATGTTTCACTGGGCAGAGGCTATTGCAACAGCATGTTTCACCCAAAACCGATCTCTAATTCATCCTGTTCATGAAAAGACTCCCTACGAGTTAATTCATAACAAGAAACCAGATCTTTCCTTTCTCCGTGTGTTTGGCGCACTTAGCTATCCGACTAATGATAGTCAAGATTTGGGAAAGTTAAGAGCTAAAGCAGACGTAGGTATTTTTGTTGGATACGCACCAGACAGTAAAGGGTATAGAATCTATAATAAGAGAACCCGTAATATCATGGAAACCATTCATGTCACGTTCGACGAGCTGAGTGAGCAACTTGCTTCAGGACAAATTAGTTCTGGACCCGATCTTAAACTTTTGACACCTGGACCCATTAGTTCAGGACTTGTACAGAATTCCACGCCTGCGGATTCTTATGTGCCACCTACATGTGAGGAGTTGAAGAAGTTATTTGATCCTATGTTTGACGAATACTTTGAGCCAATGAATGGAACCATCCCAAGTGCACCAGCGGTACTTCCTATGGCTGAGGCTCAAGCTCCGCAAGGCACTGAAGGCCCAATAGCTTCAGTATCAGTCAGTCTCAATGCTCCAGCTGCCAGTCAATCGCCTTCATCATCAAATACTCAATCCTCTCCAGTACTACAAAAATCTGCAGATAACCATTCTTTGGAAGTTAATCCTTTTGCTCCTGTTGATGAGGTTCCTTTTGAAAACATATTTGCTCCTGAACATTCATCAGACACATCCTCTCGTGAAGAACACAACACTGCTACATCAGTTCAAAACCCTCAACCTCACGACCATCTCAGAAAATGGACCAGTGATCATCCAATCGACAACATCATAGGCAATCCCTCACGTCCAGTATCCACACGTAATCAACTAGCCACTGATGCACTATGGTGCTTCTTCAATTCTGTACTGTCCAAAGTCGAACCAAAAGATGCCAAAGAAGCAATGACTAAAGATTGCTGGTTCCAGGCTATGCAGGATGAAATTCATGAATTTGATCGACTTGAAGTATGGGAATTAGTGCCTCCACCAGAGCTTGCAATGATCATTGCTTTAAAGTGGATCTTCAAAGTGAAACTTGATGAGCATGGTGATGTGTTAAAGAACAAGGCATGGCTAGTTGCAAAAGGGTTCAGACAAGAAGAAGGCATTGATTTTGAAGAATCGTTTGCTCCGGTCGCTAGAATTGAAGCCATAAGAATCTTCCTTGCAAATGCTGCTAGTCGGAATATGATAGTCTACCAGATGGATGTCAAAACGGCCTTCTTGAATGGATACTTAAAGGAAGAAGTTTATGTGAGCCAACCCGAAGGATTCGTGGATGCTGAACATCCTACTCATGTTTACCGCTTGAAGAAGGCTCTTTATGGGTTGAAGCAGGCGCCAAGGGCATGGTACGATACATTGTCCAAGTTCCTTCTTGTGAACGGGTTCTCCAAGGGTGTTGTTGATCCCACACTATTCACCAGGAAGTCAAGAAAACATCTACTACTTGTTTAGATTTATGTAGATGATATCATCTTTGCTTCAACAGATCCTAGTGAATGTGATAGATTTTCAAAGGAGATGAATTCCAAATTCCAAATGTCCATGATGGGACAAATTTCATTCTTCTTAGGATTACAAGTTTCTCAAAGTCCCGGAGGCATATTCATTAATCAATCCAAATACGCCAATGAGATCTTGAAAAAGTTTGGATTCGATTCAAGTGAGCCTGTTGACACTCCCATGGTTGATAGAACAAAGCTGGATGAAGATCCTTCAGGGATTCCAATGGATATAACAAAGTATCGAAGCATGATTGGATCTTTGATGTACATCACTGCTAGTAGACCAGATCTTCTGTTTGCTGTGTGTATGTGTGCTCTGTATCAATCCAAACCAACCAAGAAGCATGTTGAAGCGGTGAAAAGGATCTTTCGATATCTTCAAGGCACAGTTCATATGGGTCTTTGGTATCCTAAGGACACATCAATGGAGTTAACGGCTTATGCTGATGCTGATCATGCGGGATGTCAAGACACTTGTCGTAGTACTTTAGGAGGAGCTCAGTTTTTAGGGGAAAAGTTGGTTAGTTGGTCTTCTAAGAAGCAGATGAGTACTTCCATATCATCTACTGAAGCTGAGTACATTGCCATGTCTGCTTGCTGTGCACAAATCCTTTGGATGCGATCACAACTTTCAGACTATGGATTCTCATACAACAAAATTCCCCTATATTGTGACAACAAAAGCGCCATTGCTCTTTGTTGTAACAATGTTCAGCACTCCAGGTCAAAACACATCGACATCAGGCATCACTTCATCAGGGAACAGGTGGAAAAAGGAATTGTGGAACTATACTTCGTGAGGACAGAGTTTCAGTTAGCTGGCATCTTCACCAAGGCTCTCCCAAGAGAAAGGTTTCAGTTTATTCTCCCACGCCTTGGTATGAAGAGCATGACACCTGAAACCCTCAAATGTCTTCAGGAAGAAAAGGAGGAGTAAAGGATTGTCTTCTTATATCCTTGTACATAGTTGTATATATCTTAAAACAAAAAGAAAATACAAAAATATAAAACCTATAAAAACCATAAAAATCGAAAAATCAGAAAATACCAAAAATAGTCCTACCTAGGCATGTCTTCTGTTTATCGATAACATTTACGGATCTAGAAATGTCATTCAACAATGACACGGATCTTTAAATGAAGCTCGAGTAGAAGTTAAACTAATCAGTTAAAACATGTCTTAATGGCTTGCTATTACTTCAGATAGCAACCCAGGCTATACATTGAGGAAAGCTTGTCGCCAAAAAGACAGTTGTTCCTCCAACTGGGTGATGTTCACCTGGGCATGGATTACTTTATATCCATGTTTCTTCGATCTGATGTACGTTTCAGTGCGTCATTTTGTATATAAGAAGAGAAGTCTTCTTTGCTCAATTATCAGAAAACATTTAATCGGACACATTTTCCCCCAGAATTTTCTAACTAATTTAAATCAATTGGGATCACAAATCTCAAAGGGTTTGAAATTTTTGATCGGGGGAGAGAATGTGATTTAAATATGAAATCTGATAAAATGTGATGTTTTGGACATATATGTAAGCTCTCCCATATGTGCTAAACCATTTTGTATAACAATGCACATATTGAGGGGGAGCAAAATGTTTTGGATGTGGTAGTATGCTCTCCCATGCATTGATTAAGGGGGAGCGCAGGATTTGGCACCTCATGTGATCGTGACTCAGACTTAACCAATGAATTGACGATAGCTAAAAGTCAGTAGTCGAAAGGACATGTCCTGGACGGGTAATAATTTCAAGCTAGTCTAACTAGTGATGTAAGCGTGTCTCGCAAAAGACGTGTCTGAGTAGAGTGTACCGATTTCGAGCGATTTTTCTTGAATGTGATCTGGACGGGTAATAATTTCAAGCTAGTTCACTAGTGATGTAAGCGTGTCTCGCGATGATCATGTTCTTGTAAAATCAATCAATTCAAAAGTGCGAGCTTCACCTAACATGTGCAAATTTATAAAACAATTATTCGAGCACATGTTGAGGGGGAGCATTTGAAAAATATAAAACTCTCAAAGTGTTAGCAAAATGTGTTTCATAATCATGAACACTTTGAGAGATTTTTCAAGGATTTTGGTAAATGGCAACATAGGATAGTCATGAAGTTATAAGGTGGTTAAGGTTAGGAAAACCGTCCTATGATCCGCCAGAGCCGGAGGGATCTACCCAAGGACAATACCAAATAGTTAGTATTAGAAAGTCCTTAGGTATGATATGAAAAAAGGAGTAATATGAGAAAGGAGAAAGAAGGGGTTCAAGAATTAAAAAGAAATGAAATGAGAAAGGGTGAAAAGAAATAGCCCTCCAATTATTCAACCTTAGGGCAGAAACCGGGTTCAATTCATATGCTACTGGTGGTTACTAAGGTAACACCGGTATTGAAGACAAGACGTCATGGACCCAGTGACGCACTGCACTAAACCTTCTAAACCAGTCAAGTTCTCTTAAAAGGACTTGTTTCATTCTCACGGGGAACCCTGCATAATCTATCGACCGCTCATTACGAGTTGTGTTGATATTGAAACAGGAGACACCGCTCCAGTCTCCGACTACCAAAAATGCACTATTCAAGTCTAGAGCCACGAGATGCATCATAAGATCTCATAGGAACACGTGTTACTTCTACACTGGATGTTCAACATTAAGGACACCAGTTGTAAACTTATGAGTCCTACGCAGATCTTAGCAATCTGCCAGAACATTCATGAGGAAATTTACAAATGTAACTCTCAGTGATTGAATGGAAATTCCTGCCAGGGTTAACATCAAGCAGCCCTGAAAGCAGGTCACTTCGGTAATTCCCTGTGGATTACGCTTAGTGATTGCGGCGGTTTCAAACGGTCTACAGTCGTGGAGTGATCTCCAGCGACTCACCTAATCGTTGATATACTACGGTACGATCTTAAAAAACCCTCTGTGGGTTTTCGATTAGGAACGGTCCTGGTAAGGATTAGAGAGAGTTTTCACACTATGCTGTTAACAATCTCGAAGTCCGAACCTGTAAGTACCGGATGTTTTATTGCTAACTGTCGTATGCAGGAACTTCTGGCGGCTGTAGCTGTTGGATGCTGTAGCTGGTTGCAGAAAAAATGCCATTCCACCACCACATGTTCACACTACAACATCATCTTTAACAAAGAAGTCATGATCAATCGAAAAGACCTTCAACACTGCTTCCGCAACTCTAAAGCTGAAGATCATGATCCAGATAAGTGTGAGCATGTTGGCGCAACATACACAATCCATCACCACATGTTCGCTCTACTCCATCATCATGTTCAATGAAGTCATGACAACCTAAATGACCTTCAACACAGCTTCTGCTAACTTTGATGCTGAAAGTCATGACCCAGAATGGAGTGAGCATGTCGGTTCAAAGAGTACCACATCACATTGATACATACCACTGAAAGATGACATGGAAACACATGGTGGATGATAACTCCAAAGAATCAACAAAGATCATCCAAGACAGAAGAAAAAGTCATCTGAAGATTTGCTGCTGCACAATGATCAAGGATTGTGAAGAATCATTGTTTAACGAGCTATGAAGTCAAGAGCCATGGATGAAGTGCAAAAATTCAGAACATTACTTCAGGGGTGACCTCCCTTAGGGGGAGATTGTTAGGAATATGAATATTCAGTTGAAGACTCGGTCACCCCGAGTACTTATTAGCACATCATAGCTCGTAGGATAACTAGTAATATTAGTAGTAGCGTAGTTATTATTATTAGTATTGTGGAGTGGGTCGGGTCTTTACCCTCTGTCAGCTCTCTCCACAGCCCGCTAGGGGCATATTATGTAAGAACTATAAATACCCTTTCCCACACAAGGGAAAGGGTGGAACTTCTCATTTTACTAAGCTAATACACACACTCTTTCTCTCTCTAAGTTCCCATCTCTCTCTCTAAACTCTCATCCATTCGATCCACTAACAAGCCTCAAACTAGTGTTTATGTGTTAGTGAATATCCTACAATACATGCTCATTTTTATCCAAATGCAATACTTGTTTTACTTGAATATACTGCTTGTTTACTCAAACCATTGCTTGCTTACGTATGAATTTGTCGTGTACCCGAATGCGTCATATATTCACATGTTTCATATTTAATTCTTTTATTCATGGACACAAGCACTTTGAACGATTATTCATACATGACCGAATGGAGCGGGTCACATAACCGAATGTACTGGTAACACGACCGAATGGACTGGTCACATGACCGAATGAACTGGTCACATGGCCGAATGAACTGGCCACATAACCGAATGTACTGGTCGAACCAACTCTAAATCTTGTGGTCTATATATATACATTACCTTTTGTTTACTTAAACCTATGAACTCACCAACCTCGTGTTGACACGTTTTAGCATGTATTTTCAGGTTCTCAAAGTGTTAGCTTACATTTGGAGGCTTATGGCATGGTTATAGGATCAAGACACTCTGATATTCATTTGGGGACCGTTTTACTTATTTTGTGGGCCTATTTCCGCACCAAAAATTTAATGATGTAATTCAATACTTTTGTTAATGAATTTTTATTCTAAACGATTGTGGTTAAAAACCGTTCTTTGAACTTGTGTTGTGATACCAATTGAGTAGCACCCCAGCGACATGTATGCTTCTGCTGGACCCGATTTTTGGGGTGTTACAGATTGGTATCAGAGCCTTGGTTATAGAGAACTGGGTATTATTAAAACCTAGACTATAACTATTTTTACAAAAACTTAACCTTATGACCGCCACGTGCCTACCTGCCAAGATGATGCCTCACTTGTGGTTTGTTGCTAACATATTTGATGAGATTTGTATCTTATTATCAGATTAATTACACCCACTTATTTTCGTTGATTACTATAAGTATCTTCCATATACTTAAGCTTACGTATCGTATACGTCACAGCATTACGCCTTTTCCTTACGTAATCTCATCGTTCGACCTCGAGTTTGGTCACTTGCCTTAGTCTTTCAAACGGCTTTTAAATGTGAGGGACATATTATTAGTATAACTGGGCTGAGCATTTCAAAATTCATTGAACCTCGGTGGAATATAGACTGATCACCTATATTCAACCAGGGACAGTGGGACATAGCCTGATCACCTATGTCCGACTCAAAGGTGAATTTTTCGATACTGGGAGTAGTTATAATAGAATTATGTCCAGATTGATTCCCTACTCGATTTCTAAAGGTTTCAAAAATTCATGTGTGTGTATACAATCGTTGCATGAACATTCACATCTACATCCAACACCTTAGCATCACAATACTTTCTCGACACAGTACTTATCTTTCAAATGGACACTCGTACTTTTTAAAGGTCCTTTATCTAGATTAATACAAGCGATCTCTGAAAATTTTCACAATCATACGAAATACCGTCTTACGTGACCTTAAAACCCGTTACAGTCTACTAATTTCCCGATTACCTTACTCACCATTTCTGAAGACTAGTTTGAACACTCGTCCCATACTTCAGAACACTTACATCACCTCGGGAACCACCGCCTAGAAGCACGCCAGCTAATCATAACACGACCTCAAACTTTTATTAATGACAAGCCATTTAGAGCACCTAACTTTTAGGAAACGTCTTTATTATGTCTCACTCTTCTTTTCTTTTTTTGAAGAGAATGCTGCCAAAGAAACAAAGCATGAGTGCAGCTGCTATCAATAGACTCGTTGCTCAGCAAGTCACTGCACAGGTTGCCACTGCTATGGCTGAAAATGAGACCCTCCGCAACAGTAGTAACGGCAGAGAAGCCAGTGGAACGGAGACCAGGGTTAAAACCGTGGCTCGTGGTTGTGCTTACAAGGAATTTATGTACTACCAGCCTCAGCATTTCAGAGGCAAAGAAGGGGCTGTCGGCTTAGTTAGATGGTTAGAGAAGCTGGAGTCGGTTTTCTGTAGGTGTAACTGCGCAGAGGACTATAAGGTGAAATATGCTACGAGTACCTTGCTGGAGGGTTCCTTATCTTGGTGGAATGCTTATGCTCAGACAGTGGGAATTGATACTGCCTTCGAAACGCCATGGGCTGATTTCAAGGAAATGATAAAAGCGGAGTATTGTCCAAGAAATGAGGTTCAAAAGATGGAAGTAGAGTTTTGGAACTTAACTGTGAAAGGAGTTGACATTGCAGCTTATACTGAGCGATACCATGAATTGGCTACCCTTTGCCCTGAAATGGTTTCTACTACCCGTAATAGGATCGAAAGGTACATCTGGGGACTTCCACCCAGTATCCAGGGAAATGTTACCTCGTCAAAACCCAACACTCTCGAAGAGACAATTCGAATGTCTCACAATCTGATGGACCAATTGGTTCGAGCAAGGAATGCTCGAGAAGATAACAACGACAACCACAGCAACAACGACAACAAGAGGAAAAGGGATGACAACAAAGGAGACGATCAAGATCGGCCGTCACACAAACAACATGAAGTGGTCAGGGCCTATGTTGATGGTTCAGGTGAAAAGAAAGGATATGCAGGGACTTTAACCAAGTGCAATAAGTGTCGACCTTGCCTCGCTCAATGTGGTAAATGCCAAAAGGTTGGACACAAAGCCAGGGATTGCAAGGCTCCCACCCTCGTAATGAATCAGAAAGTCACGGTAACCTGCCATGAGTATGGAGTAATTGGACACTTCAAGAGTGAATGCCCAGAGCTGAGAAACCAGAATGGAGGAAGAGCTCGTTGAAGTGCGAAGCTTGTCAGGACAACAACGACAATGACAATGTTTAAGAAGAGAACTCCTTCCTTAATAATAAACGGAAGCCTAAACTCTCTAGTGTTTTGTTCCTTTTGTGTTTCACATTAAGTTCTATCGTATAAGTTTCATGTACTATTACGAATTTCTATCTAATGAATGTTTTATCTTTTATCGCCACAAAGCGACAAGCCTCGTCCATTACACATTCTATTTCACTACCTTTAACTCAACCTTGTCTTGAAAAGCTAATCCCATTTCATATCACGTTCCAAGCCGACAAAGTTGAATTCCTATCGTTGAGGTTCGCTGGAATTCTCAAGGAAATCTTGCGATCACTTAAAGCGAGAACATACGAGCCGAATTCAGGGACTGAATTCCTTAAACGGGTGGAGACTGTAGCAACCCGTAATTTTCCACGTCAACATTTATTTTCAAACTCCAATTTACAACTTTGAGATTTTACAAGAACACTTTTAAGTATAACTATTTAGATAAATAAATGTAAAACAAGGAATAACTCTTTTCTGCACAATGACTTTAGACTAAATTTAGTCTACCACATTACAGTACATTGCCGCTACTCCAATTCATAATTTAATTGCTAGGGCAATTGTATCTTTATTTACTCGCAAGTATTATTTTAATAAAAGCATTTCACAATTTAAATGAACAATGTACCGGACACTCCCAACGATTATTTTTAGGAACACGTTTTAATTATTTACAAGTCTTGTTCATTTATAATGTTGCAAGTTTAATAGGATTATATTGTTTGTAATTATGGACCGGTCCATTAGTAATCCATGGACCGGTCACAATAGATAGTTCATGTTAGTAACATGCATGGGAATATTCCTAGAATGATTCCCTCCCATTGCCTATAAATACAAGGCATGGGGTACACTCTTATTGTTGGTTTTTCATGTATTATGCGGAAGCTATGCTCGTGTAAAGTTTGATCAATTGAAAAGCCTACCATTCTTATTCTTCTCTTCTTAGTTCTCTTCTCTAGTTTAGCTTATTAGCTTATTGGTTATTTTCATACGTAGCTTATTAATATAGATAGTAGTGTGCGTATTCTATTCTATACTAAGTGAGTGTTTGAGATCTAAACGGGAACCTACAAGTGGTATCATACGCCAAGGGATTATTAGGATAGTGTGTTTGAGTCGTTAGTATTAGTGATTACGTTGGTTTTTTAAGATCTAGAAAGGTTTTAGTTCAAATCTTTACGTTAAAACTCTTATTTGTGTTGATAAATCACTTTGAGTCGTTAAACTTTCTCAAATCTTCGTCCACTTTCATTATCTAATCGTTAACAAGCTTAATCTTCGTTAAATCTATTGGTTACTAATCGTTTAACGTCAAAAACATTAGTGATTTTTGGTTATTTGGACGATTTAGTGTAATCCGTATTATTAGCGATTGGTAAAAGTTGATGAAAAGTGCTACTTTGGTTTCTGAGTGAACTTCGACAAAAAGGGGTTTTATCGCAGTTGGCAATCAAGAAAGATTAGGGTTTCATCGCAGTTGCTAGTTAACTAAGGATTCTATCGCAGTTGGCAATCAAGATAGATTAGGGTTTCATCGCATTTGGGAGATCTTCGATTATCGCATTTGAGACTCAGTATTGTACTTTCTTGTATTAGAAAGATTACATACTTCGACTTGGTTGCTTCTCTTCTCTTGTATTAGAGATTGAGAATTTATCGAAATTGGACTTGTGATAAAATTATCGCAGTTGCTATAAATTATCGCAGTTTGATTTCTTATCTTATCGCAGTTGATATTTTATCGCTCTTTAAGATAATTTTTCAAATTGTAATTGTTTATCGCACTTCATAGTTTTATCGCATTTTCTATTTTCGTTATCGCTATTGAAGATTATCGCAATTGGTGATTGTCCTTATCGCACTTGGTCCACTGATATTATCGCACTTGGTGAACTCAACTCATCGCATTTGGAGTACTAGTTTATCGCATTTGGTGAAATTGACTTATCGCATTTGGTGAACAGTACCTATCGCATTTGAACAAAATCTTTTGGATTTTTCACAATCAACTTTCCATAACTCATCAACACATATCTTAATTATCTTCAAGATCCAGATATGTCTCAACCACCTCACTTCAATTACTACTATCAGCTACAGCAACATCCTCAACAACAACAATTCCATCCTCAGTATCAACAACAACAAGCATTCGTACAACAGCATCAATTTCTCTCTCCACCACAAGTATCCCCACAACAAATCATGCAACAGAATCAACAACTGCAGAATTACTCATCCTACTCCAGAGAACCTCATTGGTTTAACAAGATGTGTGAAGCAATTAGTAGTCAGCAATCACGTCATGAAGCTGGAAGTCAAGAAACTCCACCAATGCTAACTCCGGGTAACTACGTGCAGTGGGCTAGTAGATTCCTCAGATTCGTTGAACTCAAAAAACCCCATGGTCAATATCTCAAGAAGGTCATTGAAGAAGGACCCTATCCTATTCCAGCTACTGTGGTTTCAGCAACTCCAGAGAGAGAAGAAACATCCACACCCATTCCGGTTGCTAATTACACAACTGAGCAAACATTACAACAAGAAGCAAACCAATTGGCTATGTCTTTCATACTTCAAGGAATTCCCAATCCTATCTACCGAAGTATTGATGCTCAAAAGACAGCCAAAGATATGTGGGAACATGTTCATCTCCTCATGGAAGGAACAGAGTTGAACCAAGAAGATCTTGAGTCCAAGTTATATATGGAGTACACACACTTCATCATGGAACCAGGGGAGACCATTGAATCTTACTACCACCGTTTCACCAACATTATCAACGATCTTGATCGTCATGATATAAAGTTACCAAAGATTGCTGTCAACTCCAAATTCCTTGGATGTCTTGGTCCTGAATGGCAAAAATATGCAACTTTTGTGAGGCAGACAAAGAAAATTGGTGATGTCAAATATGGACTTATGTATGATTACCTTAGACAACATCAATCAGAAGTGGATAAAGAAATTGCAGCACGAGGAGGCTTCACACCAGCACCAACACCAAACTCACTTGCTCTCGTTGCTCAATCTAACTTCTCTTTACCACAACAGGAATTTGGAAACTCATCTTTTCAACCAATCATTCCACCCCAACCTCATACTCAAATCATTCCTTATGAAGCACCACAACAATATTCTGATAACCAGCTGGTTCCATACAACAACACCGATTCAATGCTGTATTCAAATGCAGATCATGATGAAGAAGAGGATGCTTTCAATTCACTTAATGAAGCATTTGGATTGATTGCTAATGCATTTGGCAGATTCACCAAATCCAACAACCGTCTTCGTTCATCTTCAAATACCAGAAATCAGGCTGTTGTTAATGATGGGAGAGTAGAAGTTCAGAACAGGTCTTCAGGCAGATATGGTTCGGGAAATCGTGGATAGGGTAATCAAAGGGTTCAGTCAGGAGGAAATCGGTTCAATACTGCAGGGGTAAACAGAAACAGTATGGGGAATGTTCAGAGAGGAAATTCGAATGTTGGGAATGGTCAGAAAGGCATTGCTAATACATCTATCACATGCTACAATTGTGGAGGGAACGGTCATATGGCTAATACTTGTCCAAAGCCGAGAACAATGGGCAGTCAGTATCACAAAGAGGCTCTTATGATGGCACTCAAAGATGAAAGAGCTGCTGGGATGATGACTCAGAATGATCAAAGTTTTATGGCAACTGTGGAATCAGATGATGAGATGGAAGACCTAGAGGCAAACGTTGCAGTCATGCTTATGGCTAATATGCAAGAGATGAATATGTCCGAGTCAGGCCCGGTATATGACACCGATGGTCTTTCTCAGGTACCTGATCCGATTTGTCTTATTCATGAAATTGCTTCACCGTCTGCATCTTCATCTACAAACGAAACTTTTGTTCAAAATGAGTTATTATCATCATCATCCGATGATCAAGTTAACACGGTTGTATCATTTGATGATGATAAAACAGTTGTTTCCTTTGATGATCTCATCGATGATGCTAATTGTGATCATATTGAACAAAAAGATCATTTGAATGATCAAGATTCGGAATTACAGGCCTTGTTATTGACCACCCAGTCACAAATAGAGAAATGCAATGATATCAATCAGAAACTCAAAGAGAAAATTGCAGTGTTAACAAAGGATAATGAGTGCTATAAAATACAACTTTTCGGATATCTAAAACAAGATAAACGTGAAAAAGGTTTTGAAAAGGCTTTCCAACAAGAGTATGTAAAAGTTCAAAATTTAGAAAGTCAAGTTCGTGAGCTAACCATTGCCAAAGCTGAACTTTTCTCTCAGAAAGAAAAGGATCACCTTGAGTTTAAAATTCAACTTGATGCTTTAAATTCTGAGTTGCTGAAAACTCAATCTGAGCTTTCTGCATCTCAGAAGGATCTTCTTGAAGAAAAGAAAGCCAATAGGAAATGTGTTGACTCCTATCTTGATCAAATTCTGGATTTGGAAACCAAACTCAAAGACTTTCAAAATGTTGTGTATAAAACGGGTAATTCTGTAACACAAATTCAAAAGAATGTTGTAAAACCAAGTCCTAAAGGAGTAAGTTTTGCACTTGGCAGTGACACACCCCGCAATTTACACAAAGCACTCAAAGAAAATCCTAAGTTGTACAATGCAACATTTCTGTTAGATGATTCCTTTCAACGTGTTGTTATGTATTCTGTTGATGAAGAAACTGATTTTCTTGAAAACAAGATTGAGGGTCGATCCAAGTCACAAACAGAGTTTTCAAAAGTACATTATGATTATAATGCCCGACCTCATTTGAGCAAAACATTTGTTCCTCCTAAGGATCATCCAGAACAAACGTTAACATACACAAACATAAGTGCTCCCTCGTCTATAACTTCTGTCCCTAAGACTGGTGTACAATTCAAAGATTGATTGACAGAGGATCTTGTTGATCCACAAATGCCTAAAGAATGTCGGGTTCTTCGATATTTTCAGACATTTATGGATGACATTTCTCGTTTGGAGAGTGAAATTGAGTTCAGTTCTCAAATTCCTATCTCGTCTTTTCTTTCTCCTGTTCAGAAAGAAAAGAAGGAGATTCTTCAAAAGAAAATTCTTCCTCATGTCAGAAATCTGAAAAAGGGTGCAACAAGATGGGAAGAGGAGTTATACACGGAATTGGCATCTATGAAATCCATTTTCAAAGCTAAAAATGACAAGGTTCAACGTCAAAAACTTCAAAAGAAATTTTTAGCAAACGAAAATGATCGACTCTTGGAAAAAGTCTTGTGTTATGACGTAGTCTCTGTGATTATGAATTCGCTCTATGAATCTGGTAATGCTTTAATTGTGAATGATCATGCTGTGGATATTAAGATGTTGCATATGGAAATTGATAATCTGATACATGAGAATGAGAATCTTCGACAAATCAATGGTGATGTGGAAAACAAAGTTTTTAATCTTCAAAAAAGGTTGGACTGGTGTCAAAAACGAAGTCTTGAATTTGAACTCAAATTTCAAAATCTCATGGGATCTCTATCATTTCAAAACTGTCATGAACAACTCAAAGAAACAAAGGCTTTCTTAAAAGTTAAACTGTTTCAAAATGAAAAAGACCTGGATGAAGTTATTCAAAACAGAAATGACACAGTCTACCTAAACAGGAAATTAGATTCACAAAATCAAGAGTTCCAACACATCATTATTGATTTAAAGAAGAAGATCAGAGTTTTAGATAAGAGCAAAGCAAACATTCATAAGATTGCTCCAGGAATGTATGTCGTGGACAAAGAACATACCCAAGCATCTGACACAACCACTGATTCAGCTACTTGTACTTCCACAGGACTAGAAACCACCTCTAAGATCAACCATTCCAAGACTCACAAGAAACAGAGGAAGAATAGAGTCAAGAAATCTAGGAAGGGAATATCTAAGTCTGCAGAAGTCCAAGAAAGTAGTTTGAATAAGACAAATGTAACATCAGGAATAGAATTGCACTTATCTGAGTCTAGTTCTAAGAATGATGTAACAGATGATAACTCTTTAAATGTTAATGAAGATGTTTTGGTTGATGCTACTTGTGTTTTTTGTCGTTATAGCATACTCTCTGGTGATCATCAAAAATGTGTTGCTAAAACTTTGCTGACTAAGAGAAAGAAACGAACTAGTGGTGCTTCCTCTAGGCTTAAAACCATTGCGAAATCCATTTTAGGGATGCCTCCACTAGATGTTTCTGAGGAGAAAATAGAAAAGCCCCAATCCAAGACCAAAAAATCACCTAGTGCATACCTTAGGAAAAAGGCAGAGACTAGTTGGACCTGGCAACGCTGGTTACAGAACACTTTTGATTTTAAATGGTTACCTAAAATACTAACATCTAGTGTCACTAACCCAGCGGATCCAACCGTTATCAATTCTCCACCTGTTTCCGATGTTTGTGATGCAGGTGATTCAAATCGTCCTTTGGATTGTTGATAGCGGGTGCTCCCGACATATGACCGGCAATCTCAAACTTCTTCAGAACTTTATTGCAAAGTTTATCGGAACGGTCAGATTCGGGAATGATCACTTCGCTGCAATTATGGGCTATGGGGATTATATTAATGGGAACATCGAAATCAGCCGTGTGTATTATGTTGAAGGTCTCGGTCATAATTTGTTCTCCGTGGGACAATTCTGCGATGGAGACTTGGAAGTAGCATTCAGGGAGAAAACATGCTTTATTCGTGATCTTCAAGGGAACGACCTTATGAAAGGGAAACGCGGAACAAGTCTGTATTCTATCTCCTTTGACGGCATGACAGCTTCTTATCCTATTTGTTTACTCTCCAAGGCTCATCCCACAAAAGCTTGGTTATGGCACAAAAGATTGTCTCATCTCAATTTTAAAACCATGACTGATCTTGCCAAGAAGAAATTAGTTGACGGTCTACCAAAATTCAGATATGCTAAGGATCACTTGTGTTCTGCTTGTGAACAAGGGAAAAGTCATCGTGCCCATTTTCCTCCCAAAACAGAACACAGCACAGACCATGTCCTACAACTGCTTCATATGGATTTGTGTGGTCCGATGCGCGTTCAGAGTATTAATGGGAAGAAGTATATTCTGGTAATAGTAGATGATTACTCCAGATGGACTTGGGTCTATTTTCTTCGGACTAAAGATCAAGTTCCGTCTATCCTCATCACGTTTCTCACCAAGATTCAAGTTCAAGTCCGTAACACCGTCCGAATCATCAGAACAGACAACGGGACTGAATTTAAGAATCAAATCATTCGGGATTTCACAGATAAACATGGGATTGTTCATCAGACTTCCATAGCTCGCACTCCGGAACAAAATGGTGTAGTTGAAAGACGAAACCGGACGCTCGTGGAAGCAGCTCGAACTATGTTGATCAATGCCCAATTACCGGATTATCTTTGGGCTGAAGCTGTCAACACTGCCTGTTATACTCAGAACCGTGCAATGATCACCAAAAGACACACCAAAACACCATATGAGATTATACAAGGGAGAAAACCAAACATCAACCATTTTCACGTCTTTGGAGCTTTGTGTTATCCGAAGAATGATAAGGATGATCTTGGTAAACTTAAGGCTAAAGCAGATATTGGGATCTTTGTTGGATACTGTGAGAACTCCAAGGGATATCGTATTTGGAATCGTCGGACTGGGGATATTCAAGAAACCATACACGCTAATTTTGATGAACTCACCGAAATGGCTTCTGAGCAAGACCGCTTAGAACCCGCACACAACCGTCTGAACTTTCCTGAATCTTCATCTGCACCCCTACCTTTCAACAGGAAGGATCTGGAAGATTTGTTTGCACCAATGTTTGATGACGTTCATGTTACTAGTGCATCAGATGCTTCCACCAGTTCCGCTGCTCAACAACTTCCATATCAAGCACCTGATCCATCAGCATCTACATCTACAGTAGTTGTTGATGATGCACCACAACCTGCATCATCATCATCAATGGAGAAAACACCTCAACCAGCAGTTGAAGATTCATCCCCCATTTCTAACAATGTTCCACCACCAACAGGATATGACGGGAACGCCTTCTTTAATCCATTTGCTCCACCACCAACTGTTCTAGATTCCGGAGAATCATCTTCGAGTAACATGGACCCGTCATATCATCATCACAACGTTCAACACTACCCATCAACTCATAAATGGACAAGGGATCATCCATTAGTAAATGTGCTTGGCAATCCAGATAAACCCGTAATGACCCGACAGAAACTTCACACAGATGGTGAAACATGCATTTATGCTCTCACTGTTTGTCCATCTGAACCGAAAAATATCAAAGAGGCCTTGACTTACGACAATTGGATTGAATCAATGCAAGAAGAGTTGGATCAGTTCAAGAGATTAGAAGTTTGGGAACTCGTTGAAAGACCAGATGGAGTTTATGTTGTGGGATTAAAATGGATTTGGAAAAATAAGCTGGATGCAGAAGGAACGGTTATTCGGAACAAGTCTCGGTTGGTTGCTAAAGGGTATAGCCAAGAAGAGGGAATTGACTTCGAGGAATCCTTTGCACCAGTGGCTAGGCTAGAGGCAGTGAGAATGTTTCTGGCATACGCGGCTCATAAGAACATCACAGTTTATCAAATGGACGTGAAGACTGCATTTTTGAACGGACAACTTCGTGAAGAGGTGTATGTTTCACAACCAGAGGGCTTCGTTGATCCAGAACATCCACAACACGTTTACAGGCTTAAGAAAGCTCTCTATGGCCTTAAACAAGCCCCGAGGGCATGGTACGATAAACTTGCTGCATTCTTGCTTGCTAATCATTTTACTAAAGGATCTGTGGACCCGACTCTGTTTATACAAAAACACGGGGAGGACATTCTCATCGTACAAATTTATGTGGATGACATCATTTTTGGGTCTACCCATAAAAAGTACTCAAACGCTTTTGCAAAACTAATGAAACAAAACTTTGAGATGTCCATGATCGGTGAATTAAACTTTTTTCTAGGATTACAAGTTCACCAGTCACCTCGTGGTATATTCTTGAGTCAGTCTAAATATGCACAAGAGATATTAAAGAAGCATGGCATGACAACTAGTGACACCTATAACACCCCAATGGCCTCCTCATCCCCGAAGCTAGATGCTGATTTACATGGGAAACCCACTGATCCTACAAATTATCGTAGTATAATTGGGTCTCTTATGTATCTCACAGCTAGCAGACCGGATGTTGTATTTGCCACATACCTGTGTTCACGCTATCAATCTAACCCAACAGAAAGACATTTATCTGCTGTTAAAAGAATCCTTAGATACATCAAGGGAACCATTAATTTGGGGATCTGGTATCCAAAGGATTCTGGTTTTGCACTAACTGCTTTTTCAGATGCGGATCATGCGGGATGTATTGATACAAGGAAGAGCACATCTGGTGGTGTTCAATTCCTCGGTGACAAGCTGGTGTCCTGGCAGTCAAAAAAGCAAGATTGTACGTCTCTATCATCAACGGAATCAGAATATGTAGCCATGTCTGCCTGTTGTGCTCAAATCATTTGGATGCGATCACAACTGATGGACTATGGTTACATATTCAACAAAATCCCGATGTACTGCGACTCCAAGAGTGCCATAGCTATCTCATGCAACACAGTCCAACATTCCAAGTCCAAACACATCGCTCTCAGATATCACTTCATCAAGGAGCATGTGGAGCAGGGTACCGTTGAGCTGTATTTTGTGGGAACGGAACACCAATTGGCGGATCTTTTCACGAAGGCTTTACCTCATGAACGTTTTGTGAAATTGGTTCACCAAATTGGCATGCGATGTTTGACTCCTCAAGAATTAACAAACTTTCTAAACAACAAATAAATGAGTCAAATATCGAAACTATCTTTGTAAATAAATATTGAAAAAAAAAAAAAAAAAAAAAAAAAAAAAAAAAAAAAAAAAAAAAAAAAGAGAGTGCAAGTACAATTCCTTCTCCAACACTCTGTTCATTTTTCAATTTTTGAACACGTGTTGAGGGGGAGTCATAATTTTTCCAAAATCTTAAAATTGTACTTGCATATTTTCAAAAATAGTTGTTTCACAAGTTTTTGGTGATAAGATGTTAAAATAGTAAATTGTGTGCCTTAAATGTCATAAATGAGACTTTGTGATTAGGTTGATGGTGGTTTAGGACTAGAATTTCTAAGTTTCTAAGGTTTAGGGACTATATGCGTAAAAATTGCAAAAATGGATGGTAGATATTTAAGTTGGAAAATTAAACTCATCGCATTTACTGCTCTGCCAATCTTCACCAACCGAAGTTAATACAACCCACCCACCATCATCAACGGTCCACATTGATTCTGCCAATCCGAACAAGATTTTTGATTTTTGTGAGTGCTATTACGCTTATATTGTTATTATAAAACATGGTTTTGAATGGTTTCATGATCCATCGGCTAGAACATTCAAAATTGAGAAAGTTAGTTCTAGGGTTTGCGTTAAGATTAGGGATTTTTGATCAAGAGGTTTTTAGTTGAATATGATTGCTCGATAACACTTCTACAATGATAGTGAACCCATATTGCATGCTTAATCAAACCCAGAAACCACAAATTAGTCGAATTGATTTTTTAGGGTTTTAGCTACGATTTGGGGAAAACTTAGTAAATGTGTTATTGTGTAATGTGTTTACTGAAAAGTTGTTGTTTGATGATTAATTGAAAGTTTCCATGCTTGGATCATACCCAGAAACACTTCAAGTGATTTAATTAGGTTTTAGGGTTTAAGAAGAACATGAACACTAGCAGATTTAATTCTTGAATATTTGTGGTTCGTTAATGTTATAACTTAGTCCAAATGCTCAAAATAGTCATCTAAGTTGATTGTGAATATCTGTGGACATATAACATAAGTCTTAAATGAATCATGATAAAGAATTTGAGTGTTTGTTCATCGTAATAAATCTATCGCAGTTGAGAAAAGTGTTCGTAAACTCTTGTATTAGAGTTTATCGAAGTTGGCCAAAATTATCGCAGTTGTGATAGTTATCGCAGTTGAGATAATTATCGCAGTTGAGATTTTATCTTGATTGGTTTAATTATCTTGATTGATATAATTATCGCAGTTGGATGATTATCGCAGTTGGATGATTATCGCAGTTGGGATGGTTATCGCAGTTGGGATGATTATCGCAGATGGGATGATTATCGCAGTTGGATAAATATCGCAGTTGGATTTGTTATCTTGATTGGATATTTATCGCAGTTGTTATAGTTATCGCATTTGTTATAGTTATCGCAGTTGTCTTTAATTATCGCAGTTGTCTTTGATTATCGCAGTTGTGATCTGATATAGAATTTAATCAATTTTCCTTAGGTATATTTTTATATACTTATTGAAATTTATCAAATTTTATTGAATTTGGCTAATTCTTGATAAATTCTTTGATCAAGCATGTATCAACTAATCATAAATACAATAGGGTGCCATGTGTTGTTCTTTAAACTAACAATTTTCTAACAAACATGCATTCTGTATACTTGTATATGATTGTTGATTCAGATACACATCAATGGCATCTTCCCAACAACAACCACTTCCTGCTCTTACCAAAGAAGAAGTCTTTCCTCGTGGGTATACTCTGGAAATAGGGAAGAACAATTCAAGGGTAGAATTGGACAAGATCAAATGTTCTGATCCAAGTTGTCAGATTGCTATAGAGATTCTCAAAGCTCACAAATGCAGGGATATTCTTGACAGCTCAGACACTATTCCAGAGCTATATATTCATCAATTCTGGGATACCTTCACTAAGAGCAATGATGACAAGTACTTTACTTGCACACTGGATCGGAAGCAAATCAGAGTTACACCTGCTACTCTCAGAAAAGCCTTGAAACTTCCAGAGGCACCTGAAGTTGCTGCCCGATTCCACCCAACACCTTCAGAGTCAGAGGTCATGCAATTCCTGGAGGATATTGGTTATGATGTTCAGCCTGATACACCACTAACCACAATCTCCAAGGTTAATGCCAGATACATTCCTCAACCCTGGAGGACTATCTTCTTCATCCTAACACATTCAATATCTGGAAGAGATAGTGGGTTCGAGCATCCAAGACTGGCTCATCTTCAAGTCTTATGGGGATTTCTAAATGAAGAACCTATTGACTTTGCTGCTCTTATTTGGGATGATATAATGTACTTACAGCGTAAAATTTTCAAGAAAATCCCATTTGTTCGATTCACCAAAGTTCTTATCAGTTATTTACTTGATCAACATGAAGACATTGATAAACGTCCTACAGATCAAGAAGTTCATGAATATAGCATGGATAAAACATTGGGCAAAGTTTATTTCCCGAAGGAGAGTACACGAAAGCAAGGTTCAAGGTTGCCAGAATTTTTGATGCCAGATGAGGTTAGAGTAACAAAAGCTTATCATGATTATGATCTAGCATACCGTGAACGTCGTGTAGGTCTTGCCAAAATGGTTGAAGAACCTAAGTCTTCTAAGACTCGTTCAAAAGGTAAGACTAAGACAGGAAGTGCCTCAAGTATCTCTAAACCAAAAGGTAAACATCCAAGATCAACATTCATCAAGAGGAGAGTACCCAGCAAACCACAGCCAAAACCAGAACCATACAGAATCATTGATGAAGATACAGAATCTAACTCTGAATCAACTGAATCTGAAGAAGAACATGTTTTTATGACTGAAGAAGAAGCTGAACTTCACAATCAGATCTCTAAGGAGAATGCACAAAAACAAAGTCTCAAATCATTAAGAGCAGATGAAGAGCGTAGAGCAAAGAAAGTATTGGAACAACAGAGAGAGTATGAAAGAACACATGGGGTTGGAGGATCACAAAATGTTCCTACACCAGCTTCGACCCAAGACGATCCGGTTAATCAACCCGGAGGGTCTGGAGCTGAATCAACAAAGGTTTCTTCACAGCAAACAAGTTCGGTTAATCAACCCGACTTGGGAGCATCAACTCAGGAGGAACAGGAAAAAGATCAGGACAGCAACATTGTTTTATCTGACAAAGATATTTCGGATTCTATGTTTGATGACAATCCAGAAGAACAAATACGCAATGATGATAATGACGAATGGAACTTAGAAGAAGAAAAAGATATTCTTGGAGACAAAACAACTGAAGCAGCCAAAGATCTTGAAGAAGCGGCTAAACAGGAAGAAGAAAGAAAACGTAAGGAGGAGGCTCAAGCTAATCTGGAAGCAGATAGCTACCTTCGTTCTGACACTCCAACACCTCCTCCTTCCCCTCCAAAGGACATAGCCAAATCTGCACTGACTATGGTTGTTTATAAACCACAACAGCAGCATGAACAATCATCAGTTCAGCCCTCATCTGCTTCTTCACCGAAGACACCTCCTGGGTCACCACCGAAGAATCCAACACCTCCCCCCTCACCTCAAAAAGAATCAACTACTAAATCTGATGAACCAATTCCCTCTCTCACTCCATCATCTTCCGCGTCTTCATCACCAAAATCTAAATCAAAAGCAACGGTTTCTGAAAATATTCGTAAGGCCTTCAAAGGAAAAAGCAAGAGAAGAATCGTCCATGTTACGAAAGTTGAGGTTGTGACTCCTGCAGCAAAGAAACTGAAAAAGGCGGTAAAGAGAGCACAAGCACAACGAGACAACCAAGCTACAACTAAATTGGCTGAAATGGAAGAATTAGTCAAAAAGTTGTCTCAACAAATGGAAGAAATGCAGGAAAGCAAGAAGCAAATCGATGAATTCCTTGGTTTCAACGTCAAAGATCATATGACACGCAAGGCAAAGAAATTTGTTAAGCAATTTCTTCCTGATCTTCAACAAAACATCAATAATCATATTGATTCACAATTGGACGAAAAGATCAAAGAAGCTGTCTCTTCTTCTTCGCACACCAAACCACTTCCAGAACACACTACTGAATATATCGAGCTTGTGCTTCTCGACCGACTCTTTGAAATCACCTCTCCTTCTCCAGAAGAAGTTAACCTGATTGCGGCTCTTCAAGCACATATTGAGAAGAAGTCCTGCAAAGAAACTGCTAACAAAGGAAAACGAATTCGAGAAGATGATGAGGATGATCAGGACCCTAAACCCACACAAAAGAAACACAAAGGCGGGTCAGGGATTCACATACAGGAGCCAACTGAACATAAACCATCATCTCAACCTCCCAAACATCAATCCTCTGGTCCAACTGAAACCGAGCATCACAATGACCAATTCACTAATGAAGATATGGACTTCCAGCCACACGATGATCAACCTCATTCACCGTCACCATCACCGTCACCAAAGTCAAAGCCATCCAAGTCCAAGCCTTCACACAGCAGAAAGTCATCTACCGGACCAACGGTTGTCTCATGGCTGGATAATGATACGGATGTGCTAGGAAATGAATGGTTCGATCATCTTGCAAGCACTCAAGTTCAGACTGACGAAGCTTCACGAGTCGAAGACAGCACCTTTGCTGTGACTCAAGAAATTAAAAGAACTCTCAATATTAAGAAAATGACCAAAAAGGAACTTCGTCGGATCAAGAATGATGCTTTCCTTCTTCTGAAGAACAAATCCAATAGCGCAGCAGAACTCGAATATCACCTTGAAAACATTGCACGGGCAATGTCAAGTGACTTTGACTGGGCTAGTCCAGACATAGTCAGGCAAGTTGGCAAGAATCAACCAATCACTACTGATTGGACCAAGCCACTGACCGTGATTCGAAGACATCATCATTCGGAAATTCCTTTTCTAATGTTCTTCAACAAAGACTTGGAACTTCTAAAGAATGGAGCTCAAGGGACAACCAAGTACGCTACCTCGATCACTTTCACACCAGCTGCTCATTACACACAATCAGCTATTGAAGAGGCAGCTATCAACAGCAAACTGTTTGTTAAACAGCTCGTCAAATATGATCGTGATGCAGAGCTGGGGATTCATCACTGGTACTCTAAAAGACAAACCTGGTACAAGTACAAGCTTGCCCTCCAGAAATCAAAAGAACCAGTTTACAGTGATCTCAGAATCTTGGCCGTCATCAACGTAAGCGGGTCCAGAAAATGCGATTATATATTTCTAGACGAGATCACAGTAAAGAGAATCGACAACAACCTCTACACATTCTCAGAGGCGGATTTTCCTGATTTGAGTCTAAGTGATATCGAAGACATGTATCTAATGAAGATTCAAGGCAAACTGCAGCATCTTACCAATGAGCTTCGATATGCACTTAGTACTTCCCTTTGTCATTACATCAGGAGAACCATCATCAAAGAACGTGTCGAAGATCTCCAGCTTGGTGTTGAAAGTTATCAGACTCAGCTTAACCTTGTTGAACCACAGTTCCTTCTACACAGCAAAAAGGATCCTCAGTACACCATGCTACATCGTCCAAATTTTGGGTTCGTCTACAGAAGCACAACTGACTTTCACCGATTCATGGCATTCAATGAAATTCACAAGTTCTGTGATGATACCCTCAAGAGTGTACGTGATGGGTTAGCGAATAGAGTTCGAGATTCGATGTTGGGAAAATCCAGAAGATGGAGTTCAAAAGAGCTGCGACAAGTAAAGGAATTTATTCGGAAGATGGAAGAACGGTTATACCATAGGGATCAGATAAGGAGGCTCGAGAGCTATGTTGGGGGTCGTCCGCCATTCGCCATCAGATTGTTCCAGCGAACTGACCCAGTGTTCACAACTTTTGGTAAAGGTGGATGATGTAAGAATCAATTCTCAAAGTTCATCATATCATACTTCTTTCCATTATTGGCCTGTATATTACGGCTTGTGCACACATAACAGTGTACAACCCGGACCCCAAAGAAAGGACCCTGAGGTACGCTTCAGTGCCTCAATCCTGAAAAAGGAGCGAAAGCTTCTTACTTATGAGCAGAATTAAAATAAGAATGTTTTACAACGTTTTTCAAACATTCTGCTCATAAGGACAAGTATTCCCTCGTCCAGGGGAGTATTTGACAAATATAATCTTTGTTCAAAAAGAAGTATCAAAGTTCTTGAAACTTCTTCCCTAAAACTCAAAAACAGCATATTTTAATCATAAACGTTTTTCCAAAAACATCATGAGTATGCTATTTTTGAGGGGGAGAAGAAACAGATGATTAAAATATGATGTCTCATTTGCTGGAATCTCGTGTGCTCAAACTCAGAATTAACCCTCGAATTGACGAATAGGAAAGTCAGTAGTCGAAAGGACATGTCCCGGACGGGTAATAATTTCAAGCCAGTTTAACTGGTGATGTAAGCGTGTCTCGCAAAGGACGTGTCTGAGTAGAAAGTACCGATTTCGAGCGATAATCTTTGAATCTGATCCGGACGGGTAATAATTTCAAGCCAGTCTAACTGGTGATGTAAGCGTGTCTCGCGACGATCAGGTTCATTGAAAATCAATCAATTCAAAAGTGCCAACTCTTTCCGGCATGTGCAAATTTCAAATTTATTACTTATGCGCACATATTAAGGGGAGTATTTCTGAAAATCATCAAACTCTCAAGGTGTCAACAAAATGTCTTTACAATTATCGACACTTTGAGAGATTTTCAAAGGCTTTGGTTGTATGGCATCATTAGGATAGTCATGGAGTTATAAGGTGACTAAGGTTAGGGAAAACCGTCCTATGATCCGCCAGAGCCGGAGGGATCTACCCAAGGACAATACCAATAGCTTAGACTAGAAAGTCCTAGGTATGATATAAAAAAGGAGAAAATGAATGTACGGAGAAAGAAGGGGTTGAAGAATTAAAAAGAAAAGCAAAGAAAAGGGTGAAAAGAAATAGCCCTCCATTTGTTCAACCTTAGGGCAGACACCGGGTTCAATTCATAATCTACTGGTTGATGAGCATCACCGGTATTGAAGACCAAAGACGTCATGGACCCAGTGACGCACTAAAAAACCTTCTAAGCCACTCAAGTGTCTCTCAAAAGACATTTGTTTCATTCACACGGAGAACCCTTCATAATCTATCGACATCTCATTACGAGATTGTTGATATTGAAAAGGAGGCAATCTGCTCCACGCCTCCGATGACCAAACAAATGTGCACTTATTGAGTCTAGAGCCATGAGATTCATCAAAAGATCTCTTAGGTACACTTAGAATTACTCTGGTGTTCTACATCATGGGCATCAGGTGTAAACTAGGAAAAAAGTGTCCTTCGCAGATCTTAGCAATCTGCCAAGAACATTCATGAGAAAAGTCACACTTGTGATTATCAATGATTGAATGGAAATCCTGCCAGAACAACATCAAACAATTCTGATAGCAGGTCACTTCGGTAACTCCTTGTGGGTTACGCTTAGTGTTTTGCTCCAAATGGTCTACAGTCGTGGGGTGATCTCCAGCGACTCACTGAATCGTGGGTGCACTTCGGTGTGTCCGTGTAATCCCTTTCGGGGGAATCCGGTTCAGAACGGTCTGGGTTAAGATTTGAGAAAGTCTTCACACTATGCTGTTGATGATCTCAAGTCTGAGCCTGTAAGTACCGGTTGGTACGTGCTGTTGCTGCTATTGCTGCTGCTGCTGCTGCTGAGGAGCTGGAGTTCGACCATCAAGACTCCATCATGCTTATATTTTGAAGAAATGTTCTCTTAATGACTCAGTTATTACAGAAGTTCAACACAAGCTATAGTAAAGTCAAAAGTTCAAGCATCTCAACCTTTCACAAGTTTAAAGATTGAAAAGTGAGAACATATTACAGATAACAAGTCAAAAATATATGAGCATGATGGAGAAGACAAGAAGACGTTGGAGATTGGCAGATAGAGACAACATCATATCATCATTACACAAGAACAAAGAACCAAAGATTATAAAGACGTCGGAAGCCTAAGAAGCAAAGAAGACGTCGGGCAACATTGATGATCAAGACTTAGGGGGAGATTGTTAGGAACACGTTTTAATTATTTACAAGTCTTGTTCATTTATAATGTTGCAAGTTTAATAGGATTATATTGTTTGTAATTATGGACCGGTCCATTAGTAATCCATGGACCGGTCACAATAGATAGTTCATGTTAGTAACATGCATGGGAATATTCCTAGAATGATTCCCTCCCATTGCCTATAAATACAAGGCATGGGGTACACTCTTATTGTTGGTTTTTCATGTATTATGCGGAAGCTATGCTCGTGTAAAGTTTGATCAATTGAAAAGCCTACCATTCTTATTCTTCTCTTCTTAGTTCTCTTCTCTAGTTTAGCTTATTAGCTTATTGGTTATTTTCATACGTAGCTTATTAATATAGATAGTAGTGTGCGTATTCTATTCTATACTAAGTGAGTGTTTGAGATCTAAACGGGAACCTACAATTATTTATAATACATTCTTACATTCCCTAAATTACTACAAAAATTCTAAAAATTATTTTCTTACACTTTTATAATTCTTTTATTAAGCTCACTTAATTATACGTATTTAACTTTAACCGCAAAACTATTAACCAATGCATATTTTTAATACCCAATACACTCAATAAATACATTTTATACAAAAAAACTAAACAAATACTTTTTTTTTTCTCTCTCATAACCGTCCCCTCCTCCCCCCCCCCCCTAAAAAAGTAGTAGGCTAGATTGTATATATCTTTGACCACAACTTTGAAAATCTAGTCAAATGAAAAGACCAAATGTTCTTGAATCCTTAATTTACTCTTCATGTCTTGGCTACCAAAGAAACCCAACGCCACCCTAGTGGTCTTTTTTTTCCTAGTTAAAATCTAGTATTTTAAATTAATAACAAGGCCCATACTTTTGTTCTAGTATAAAAGGAATGCTAAGTATTACCTTACACTTGCAAAAAGAGAAACTAACTAAAACTATCACTCAGTCATTACACCATAATCGACCATAAGGAAAAAGAAGAAATCTTGATTTTGGTTAAGATCAAGCATACTTAGGGCAATTTAGCAAGGGTTTGGAACATTAATCTTGGGGATTATCAAGTGTCTCACAACTCTCATCTCACTAATCTCTTTTGTAAGTAAATATTACATTACTAAAACTTCATGTTTTCTTTATGTCATAATGCTAGTCAAGTGTATACTTAGTTATCACTTGCTACATGTTGATAAAGTTTTACATTCACCATGATCCTTTAACAAAAGATTATGTTTTGAACAAGTTTTGATTATAAGTGAATTAGCTAGTAAAAATCTCCACAAGAAAGTGATGAAAACATTATATATACATATATGTTAGTAAACTTGTAGATTTAAGCATTCTTGATGATTATTTACATGGACCTTTGAATATTGTTAAGTTTATAGTTAGATCACTATTGTTATGTTGAGAAGTTGATGGATGAACTAGGACTAGATTTGAAGTGGTTGTTAAGAGGTTATAATAGCTAGAAGGTTAGGAAAAATAGTTTGGCACTCTTAAAAATGATTTTGTCCCGTTTTTGTTAATACAGAAAAATCAGTAGCGTGGTGACAAGTTTAGACTAGAAATATAGAAAATAGACTCAATAAAGAAAACGTGGCCACTTGAATGAGTTAAAACGGGCTTATAACGAAAAAGATACGCTAGTTCCAATTTAGACGACGAAAGCTACATTTTCAGAAAATTGTCAAAGCTGTTAGAATATTTGAGTAATGAAAACTGAGGCTGAATGGTATCTAGACTAGTCGAGACCTTAGAAATCCGATAGTATACAAAAAATACCTTCGCGGGGATAGCTAAAACTTAAGAAACGAAGCTACGACCAAGATTTACGTCGACATATACGTTGACAGCTTATATTTTTGGCTGTTAGAAAGCTATTAGGATTATTTAGATTGGATTTTTGGACCTTTTGGACTACATTTTGGCTAAAATGACGTAAACAAAAAATGGTAGAATATCATATATATTTATTAGGCGCGTTAGAGATTTTTGAAATAGCCATTAACATGAAGACTAAAGTTTCGTCGCAAGATTTACAAGTTACGTTTTCTAAAGTGGTAATTTTCTAAATAAAGGATCAAATTGACGCAACTATATTTTGACGACAAATATTACAACATGTACAAGTGATAAGTAAAGTATGAACTTGCGTGCATGGCCTTGTTTTCGAACCTAAGGCATATCATTCATATTAGGTTGTGGGTAGTTTTCCGAGCCTCAATTCCGTACACTGTCTTTTCGTTATCGTATCAGTTGTTCCAGGTGAGTTCATGGCCCCTATTTTACTTGTTTTGAAATACTTTTGGGGGAGAATACATGCTCGTTTTTATCCAAATGCAATACTTGTTTTACTTGAATATGCTACTTGTTTACTCAAACCATTGCTTGCTTACTTATGAATTTGTCGTGTACCCGAATGCGTCATATATTCACATGTTTCA
Source organism: Artemisia tridentata subsp. tridentata (assembly GCA_021014915.2). Taxonomy (NCBI): domain Eukaryota; kingdom Viridiplantae; phylum Streptophyta; class Magnoliopsida; order Asterales; family Asteraceae; genus Artemisia; species Artemisia tridentata. Next base: position 315,100,568 of record CP139505.1, on the reverse strand, counting down.
TATTTAATTCTTTTATTCATGGACACAAGCACTTTGAACGATTATTCATACATGACCGAACGGAACGGGTCACATAACCGAATGTACTGGTAACACGACCGAATGGACTGGTCACATGACCGAATGAACTGGTCACATGGCCGAATGAACTGGCCACATAACCGAATGTACTGGTCGAACCAACTCTAAATCTTGCGGTTTATATATATACATTACCTTTTGTTTACTTAAACCTATGAACTCACCAACCTCGTGTTGACACGCTTTAGCATGTATTTTCAGGTTCTCAAAGTGTTAGCTTACATTTGGCGGCTTATGGCATTGCATGGCATGGCATGGTTATAGGATCAAGACACTCTGATATTCATTTGGGGACCGCTTTACTTATTTTGTGGGCCTATTTCCGCAGCAAAAATTTAATGATGTAATTTAATACTTTTGTTAATGAATTTTTATTCTAAACGATTGTGGTGAAAAACCGTTCTTTGAACTTGTGTTGTGATACCAATTGAGTAGCACCCCAGCGACATGTATGCTTCCGCTGGACCCGATTTTCGGGGTGTTACATAGAAATGTAAAATGAATTCAAATCAGATCAACATAAATAAAACCTAATTAGATCGGAAGTGATATACCTTACGGACGTAACCGCACTCGCTCTCCTTCTCGGAGTCTTCGAACGTGGTCAATCGAGCACCGTATGCAGACGGCATGATTGTTATTAGATGGGTATGAACACGATGATTGGTGGTTCAGAGACGTGTATAATAATATAACATTGATGAAGAAAAATCCAATCACAATCAGTTGTGCTGTTAATTGGCCTTTCAAAGGGGGGGAGGGGGAGTTATTGTCTGCTACGGACGTTAGGGTGTACCGGATCTTAGATCTAACGACTGTGGTGAAAAATTCTGTGAATTGTGTTTAAGTGGTAAAATGATGAGATGGAGGAGCTGCTGGAATTTTCTAGGAGGTGAGGGAAGTGAAAATCAGGTATAGTAGGTATACCTGCTGGTTTGGTCGTTTAAGCAACTTGTCAAGGTTAATTCTACTGCTTTCCAGATGCTGAACATATGCCTGCATCAAAAAGAAAATCCAGTTAAGCAAAAACATCAAACATACACGCGCATATTATATCAGCTAAATAATGCAAGTGAATTTATTTGATCTTATCATTCATTTTTCATCCTCGCTGAATTGATGTTTCTGTTCGTCTAAATGTACAACATCTCTCTCAATATTTGCCCTACCTCCAAATTCGACATAGTTTATACGTCGTTTCCCAATGACTGATTGATCCTCAACCATTAGTTTGTTGACCAATTTCCTTCATGTGCTTGTTCTTGTTTAATTTTGAAGCATATGGCAATGCTGAGGCAGACACACCGAATTGGATTCGTGGTTGATCAATGAACCCTTCTGTTGGTCTTTGATTATTTTTCTACTGGAATCAAGACAGATTGTAAAGTTAGACCTGTAAAATTTTGTCGAAGTAATAACTCCATGATTTCATCCAAGTCACCATTAGTTGTTAACGAATTTCTTTTTCGGAAGAGTTTGTTATATCATGTGCTAAAGGGTTGTTTGGATTTGCGTTTTTGGACCGATTATCTCAGTAAGAAAGTTTTGTTGATCAGGAACCCCTTAAGTTAAGAATTCCATAACTCAATAAGAAAATTCACTCTTTTAAAATTAATGTCAGAACAATAAAAAAATACTTGAAAGTTTGAATTTGCCCATGCCATCATCGCAGGTTGTGCATTATTCCAGGCCCGACATGACTCCTCGAACTTTGTACCTTCTCTTGTAGAAACTGAATGTATTCAATAATCTGAAAAACCAAAGTTTATGCTTAGCTATATGTAAATTTTGGGTGTCGTGCGTTTTCTCTTGAGTTCCCTTATTTACCTCTTCTTGTAGCTTAAGATACTCTTGTCCGTTTTCTGTAGCGTTTTGTCTTTCCTTCTCAAGAGATCTTGTACGTTGTGTTTGCTCAACTCTTACACATATCTGCAAAACATTATAAAGGTAAGCCAATAAATTACTATGTATTGAAATAGGTAGAAATTAATCACCATTTACTTATGATGATTTGGTTTTTTTTTTTTTCATCTCAAGTAGACAAACGAGACAAATGGGTTATATAACAAAATAATTTAAATATAAAATGGGTCAACTAACATGTTTAAGTTAAATATTACAACTCTCTTTGCTATAACTGTTACATCTACTGTTAATCTATTTGTATCTATAAAGCTACCTACGCAACGTGTTATTCTTTCTCGTGTATGTTGCTTGTTTGCCATCTTTCACATGGCTTTCAGTTTGATAGTTTCAAGATATAAAAAAGAAACCAATGCTTATACTCTCTCCCTCTCATATTTCATATGAGCAAGATATTACAGATGTTATATGATCATAATCCGGGCTTGAAAGAAGTTGTTATTTTATGCATCGAGGTTGCTTACCTATTTGTGAGGTAGATTGTTCAAGGGATCGGGTGTCGAAGAGCAAACCAAATACGCATATATCAAACCATATCAATACAAACATGAAGTTTCATAGCAAATTTATAAACAAAATAGCTCATCTATAAGCACAAACCGGATACATTAGTTTTACCTTGATTGGTTTTATACAGTATCGTTCCAACTGTCTAATGAATATATAATCAAAAACATTGATATCCATATCATTCTAACAGTTGGTCACTATCGTTCTGAAGAACAATAATACAATTCTACGCTTTTAATGTGTGGATCAGCTATAATAAGAACACCACTGTTGTTGATAAGTAATAAAGTTACCTACAACATTCAACAATCTTAGACTTATCCTAAACCAACAATGTGTATTGCAAATATAATCAATGGAAAATTAAGAACAAATTGACGCATAAACCTAAATAATAGCAACATAAAAAAAAAACTTACAGATAGCAACATAAAAAAAAAAAAAACCCCTTACAGATTTAAAGCTGCAGAATTAAAGAAAATATCGAAGCTTTGAATGAATCTACCCTGCAAAATCAAAAGAAAAACTATCACTCTAACATCAACAAATCATATGGTATCCGATCCCAGTTAAAAAAGCTATCAATCACACAAAATCTTAAAAACCTCAAATTAAGAAGAAAAAAAAAAGATTTGATACATTGAAGAACATATTCAGATTCGCATATAACAATTTATAAAAAAACATCAATGGAAGATATTACCTCTATTGGACAGTAGCATCGGAAAACTTTTCATAGTAACGGATCTCACCCGTAATAATAATACAAACCTATTAAAACCTACAAAAGATATGTGCAACTAAGGAAACTAACGGTTTAATTTTATTTAATTATATAAAATTTAAAAATGAATTGGGAACCCTAAAAAGATTTGATTACCTGTGGAGAAAGTGACAGCGTGTATTGTAAGAAGGGTTTGGTTTTGTGTAGAGGAAGGGGATGGGTATGATACAGATGATGATGATGATGATTAGATGGAGTCGGTTGTGTGTAAAGGAAGGGGATGTGTATTAAGTGTAGAGGAAGGGTCTAGAATTTGGGGGGAAACAAATAGCAGGGATTAACCCTTAATGATAGTGAACATAAAGTCTGTAGCACAATTCCACCAACAAAGCATTTGCCACATAAGAAAGTTGCTACTGTTTGTGACCAACAATTATTTACACACCGAATCCCATATTGACACGTAGCCCACTTTCACAAAACAACCAATAGGAGATATACAAATCAGCAAACACTTCCCTTGGAAAGGATCTTACTTCCCCTTTTAGTATATATATATAACGAGCAGTTCTGCGAACCGCCGCGTTGCGGCGGGGCAGCGAGTCCTTCTTTGTATTTACAGTCGCATTCAGAAGTTGCAAATCACACTGGTTACATAACAAAAACTTGGTACATCATGCTGCAGCAAATACCAATCTACATAACCAAAACTTGATACATGTTGTTCTTTTACAGTTGCTTTTAGTATTAAACCTTGCTGCATTATCAAACCTAAAGATCAGGAATTGCAAACGCGTCAAGTGGTGATATGTCACATTTTTGGATTGAGATACCCATGTTTTGATTCGGGTCCTTTTTCTCTTGGGCCGTGATAGTCACAAATTGGTTTTTTAAAGGCTGGCGTGGCATAATCTTGCATTTTTGGAAGACCATAGACGCGTTACCAAAAATGAAATCAATAGTTCTAGTTACATCACATTCACGATAGAATTGACGGTTGGAATGGGGATAAAGGGTGTCTTGAAACGCGTCTAGCATCATTTTTAAATGGTTCATAATATTGTCATGTGACCTTTTACCTCGACTTCTATTTGGAGGCATCTAACCTAAGTAATGCTTTCATCACAAGATACACACATAAGCCATATGTATACAAACATTCAAATCATTTGATCAGTTTATAAATTTAAATGAATATCAATATAACTGCTGCATATGTATAACATAATTATCAAAAAGATTGAGATGTATAGCAAAGATCACAGCCGAGCATAGCAGCTGAATAACAAAGGAAGAAAACCTATCAATAAGAGATAATGACTAACCGTTGATGGTATTAGCAACGAAACCACGACTACTTCCCACCCCAACCTGGGCTGTACGATGCACGTTATAGTTAGAAGATGCAGTGGCGGGAGCCCGAAATTCAGCTGCGAAAATAATTCCAAAAGATAAACCCATGTGAGAAAACGAAACGGTGGTATAAATGTAACTAAAATATCTTTAACAACTGGCATTAGTGATAATAATTGCATCAATATTTCGTACACTCTACTATAAGCAGTAGTAACAATATACATCTACATCATAACAATTCAACTATTTCGTAAATTCTACTGTAAACATTATTATTAACATAAACCTAGCCGATAATAATTCAACTATTTGCAACCAATAAACAAAACTAACAAACTTTATAACATGCAATATAAGGTACGGGTTTTAGTCATTTGAGCTAAAACTTTCACAGCGCTATCACAAACCCAAAATTGAATTTTTACTTTTTTCATATGCATCTGCACAACACATGCAAGATGCTGTAGTAGTCTTTGCATACGTACTTATGCTAAAGGTAACAAAGGAAACATGATATCCAGTGTGAATATCAAAAAGTCCAACAAATAATACCATTATCAAAAAGTGTTACAAATAATACCATTATCTATAGGAAACATCAGGAAGCTTAATGGAATTTGATAACCAATATCTATTGATTTGTCAAAATTGGTGGGTCTAGAGATTGACTAATATGTTCAATATCATATTATTCTTTTTGTCATCAAAGAGACATTCAAACTTGAATTTGTGTACTGTATTAGATACAGAACCTGACAATTTAACTAAAAGAAAACACGCTGAAAGTATCCAAATTCCACCCTATAAGGTAATCAAGAATCTCAGATAAATTCAAAAAAACATACCATCATCATCAAATAAGCTACGGCCGATCGTAATTTTCAGCACTTCGCCCACCCTTTCCAGCTCCATCAAATTCCTCCTCATCATAAAATCCAGAATCACCCTTGCTTTCTTTAGTCTCTTCAACTTTTTACCTCTCCTATAAAACATGACAACATAGACAACAATTAAACCAAGAAATATTGAGCATATAAATTGTGACTCATGTAGTTCTGAGACTCACAACTTTTGAGCGTCGGTAGGCCACATTATATTGAAGGAGCTCATAGTCATCTTCGTCCAGAGCATAGGCGCCTCGCCCCTCTTTTTTTTTTAATTAGAAAGAGCGGGGCCTATAGATTATTGCCAATCAAAATAACAGATTATCAAACAAAATAACAATTGTCCGAGTATGTAGGGGTGCCTATTATCTTATCATCAAAACTTTATATAGCATTTTTGAAACAACTGATTACTTAATTTTGATTATTCCATATCACATAATCACCATTAAAACGTAATCCCCAACACCCCCATAGTACACGTTGTTGAAGCAAAAACAGCACTTTAACTCTTATCCAACGAATACTGAGAAAGAAAAAGGGCTTAAACATCATACCTCCTACTGAAATTGTGAGGGGCCTTGAATGCTATGAGAATGCAACATCTTTATAGCAACTTGAGTATGCCGAAGGAAACCTCTAAAAATACTTCCATAACCCCCTTCTCCAATCTTGAGTGACGGGTCAAAGTTGCGAGTGGCGTCTCTGACTTCTGAGAAGTCAAACTCAGTGTAGAACTGAGAGGACACTTGAGCTTGAGGCTTCCTTTGATTGCTTAAGCAAGTCAAAAACCAAGATGTCCCGGTATAATTGCTAGCAAAAGACGGATACACATTAGAAGAAAAAAACTTGCACATGATTAAGTGAAAAAAAAACATGTACCTTGATCCGGTTAGCTCAAAAATATTATACTTTTCAGCTTAGTGGATAAAGTCTTAGGTAGCTTCGCAATGAGAATATCTTCCTCGGGCCCAAGGATGAACTTGTTGCCAGACTGGCCTATGTTGACAAAAAGCACAATTACAATCTACGTTTCATTTTAAAAATATTGATATATGTGAAGTAAACACACGGAAACTAACCAATAAGACATAATGGCTGGCTGATCTACAATGCTTTCAACACCACCAGACGACGGTGCAATGTATGGGATCTTCGAAGAATCAATAAACTTAATGGTGGTTTCTAAGTCTCCATCAACCTATAATAAACAACAAAACATTAACTTCCGAAAGTAACAATTATTGTTAAGTTAAAGTAGATCAAAGAGTAGAGCTGACCTCAAAACTGACTACACCACCATAACCAATCGACTGTTTCTTTGCAATATGATGCTCGGGATGACTTTTGAAGGCTGGATAATAAACATGCTTAACCTGTTTATTTAGCATACAATTTTCAATATCACATTGTAGGCGCCTAAAATTACACAGATTTAATCAAGATGTTACTTTCATATGGCAACTCAAGTACCTTAGGATGTGCCTCTAAAACTTCGGCCATCCTTTGTGCAGTGGAATTCTGCTGCTGTACACGTAGCTTCAGCCTGCAGCACCAAATTAAAATATCAAGTTTCAATTATTTGGATTTAACACTATTGACCGAAACCCTAAACCCCAAATCAGGCAAAACTAAATACAACAAAATTAAACCCCAAACCGTAAAACTTTTACCTGGTATAATCGAGTTAGGGATACTCGCGAATCCGTTCAGCATCGTATGCAAGATGACACGAAAGTTCTAGAGGATTGATGTTGGATCGCGTTATCCACAAAAACCCCAAAGTTGGCGTTAAGTTTGTTCCTATCCGGTACCAAAAGCCCCAAAAAAAAGTAATAGCATAATCAATAAAATTAATAGAAAACACAAACTAAGTGGAAAAAAAATCCAGATAATCTTACCCGATTTATCCGATGTAACTAACGGCGGCAACATATCTGGGGAGGAGTGGATGTGGATGAATGAAGATGAATGTTGAAGGTTCGGGAATATAGCAGCTATATTACGATATATTCATTCCTATATAATGCGCTAGCAAAGAAATGGGCTGGAGCAAAGAATCTGATACATCTTTTACTTGGGTCTGCAGCAGTCAAAAGCCAATCCCATATTTTTCCATCATCTGAAATGGATAGCAAATGAGTTTTGGAGATGGCATTAGTACGGTCACGAAAATCCAGAGGATTGTTGAAATCCTTATTAACTTGGTATAAACTTGTGTCTAAGTAAATTACTTGAGTTCACGCAAATATGTGAAATTTTGAAATGTGCAAATTAAAACGCCTATACAATCCACCTGTTGCGCAACAAAAGCAGTAGGGTACCTTAAGAGTATTACAGCATGTTGAAGCTAATGAAAGACGATCCTATATTATAAACGTTGTACATTTATTATATTATGCACTTGCAGATTGTAACCGAAGTGTGGAAATAAAATAGTAGAGTGTACAAATAATTATAGTTAGTAAAAATGGAATATTGTTCATACCTCAGTTTTAATTATAGATTTATAAAATGTTTAGTTATGGAAGATTAGGAAAATCCTTCACTTGCCTTGCAAGCAAAGGGTCAGTCGAACCTTTCGTTTCCTTATTTGTTTCATCTTTATAGAAAGAGGTGATGAAAGATGTTACTCTATATAAATTTTGCTAGCTTTCAACACAAAACTTTTGTGAGCATCTTCTCTGTCTTACTTATTGTTGAGTTAGGGATCATCGATCGTGTGTCTCGCCACAATTGCTTAAGGTTCTTCAAGTTTAAGTTTATTCCGCTGTATCTTCCAATTGACATTTCTCGTACAACAATATCTCTATATATGTAATGGGGTTGATTATTGGTACTCCTTCTAAATTGCAAGTAATACCTCCTTTTTTTTTTTTATTTTTTTTTATTTTGTTTATATTATAAAAATGCGAATACATATATATGTATATATATATATATATATATATATATATATATATATATATATATATATTTTATATATATATATATAATATATAAAACTAGTTTTCAAAGCCCGCCCGATGGGCGGGCATGACTTGTAATTTACATTTTAATTTAATCATGTACGGATATTACTGATCTTTTATAGTTATAACTTATGTATTAATAAAGAGACAGTCATGACTTATAATTATTCTTTTGATAGTATTAGTCAACTGAAATTCATATTTAAGGACGGGGAGGTTAATTATTATTTTGATGTTATTAGTTTATCGAAGGGATTTAATTACAACTCTTATATGTACATGACTTATAAAGTTCGTAGTAAGGTATTAGTTAAGTAGGGCTTGTTTGTTAATGCGTTTAAACATAAAAATTAGTTGACCCTTATTATTATTAAATATGTCAGTGCAAATATTACGATATTTAAACTAAACGATTTCTTCGGTTTTAATAATGACAAACATGTAACTTGTAATATATAACGTAAAATGTGCAAGTTACTTGTAAACACAAATCATCAATGCATACTTATATCAACATCTCTCGACGCCTCAAGTATGCTTCAACAAAGTCGTAAATTTCCATCCCGACGTTAATCACTCAAGGTATGGACAAAAAAAATCTACCACTTGACAAATGATCAAAGGATTATATTTTTCTAAACTTCACATTTTTAATGTGACAAAACATTTTTTCAAAAATATATTTTACAAATTATTTTTGAATTAAAAAAAAAATTTTTTATTTTGAAAAATAAATTTGAAAACTCCCAACAGTCATTTTTCCCCGCAAAACAGCTCCAACTTCCCCAAATAAACCTTCCCCACTAAAGACAAAAAGGGAGCGTCCACGGCACCGTTAAGTATGGACGGCTCCACTAAATTTAGTGGAGCCGTCGGGTATTTAGTAGAGCCGTAGGGCTGTAACGGTCAGATTTTCCCTTGCCTATAAATAGTGGACCATTCCACACTTCCAACTTGATTTTTTCCAGTCCTTTTTCTCTGGTCTTATCCCTCTTCACTTAGATAACTTTCTTTGATCATTTGGAGAGTCTTAGGTTGTTTAAGAGTGATCCAATCATCCACTCAAGTGATCCTCTTCATTCCTCTTTATTAGCAAGAGAAGAACACAAAGTATCCTAGATACAAAAGTGTTGTCATCCCTCTTGATTAGCAAGAGAAGAACACAAAGTGTTTAGGATATAAATATTCGTTTGAAGGCTCGGTCACCCCGAGCACAATTAGCTTTCTATAGCTCGTAGGCTTATCTATATTAGCTTAGTATATTAGTACTAGTTTAGTCGAATCTATATTGTGGAGTGGGTCGGGGTTTTCCCCCCTCTGTCAGCTCGCTCCACAGTCCACTAGGGACATAATATGTAGTAGTATATATACCCCTTCCCACACAGGGAAGGGTTTGGACCTTTTCACTTAATCTAATACACATTTGTTCTCTCACTAAAGGCTCCACTTCTCTCTAGAACTTCTCTTCTTTTTCGATCCAAACAACCCTCAAACAAGTGATTCAATTTTTTGGGTGAATACCCTACATTGGTATCAAGAGCCATGGTTAGGTCCATGAGAGTTGGTATTCACGAATTTGTTTTAGTTTGTGGGTGTTTATACTTGGGTCGATTTGTAGTTTTCAAGATCTTTCTTGTTCGGTTTTGTAGTTTTCAAGATCTTTCTTGTTCGGTTTGATTAGTTGCATACGGTTCATTTTGTGTTTTTGTTTAGTGATTAAGGGTTGTTGTATACTGGATTTGTGTAGTTCTTTAAGTTTTTTCTGGTTAGATTTATTTAGATTGTAGTTTTTAAGGTTTTAGTTCGGTTTGTTCAAGTAGCATATATTTCATCATTGTACTTTGTTTAGTGTTAAGAATTTGGTTTTCTTGTACTTTCCTAGCTAAGAATAGTTTTAAAGAGTGGTATTTAGTGCTTGGATTCAACAATCTAAGAACGGCTGTGGTGATTTTGAGAAAATTCGTGGTTGTAGTTGGGTGTTCTGGCAGCGGTTTGTCCATTTTGGTCGACTTTTGGACTGGGTTTGTGTCAATTCTTGGACACGGTTTTGTCCTTTTTACTCGTTTAGGCAAAAGGACAAAAGGCAGTGATAGTGACGTGCCTGGGAGTTTGTGCCTACTCGGTTTGTCCCTACTGCGCGTACTCGGTTTGTCCCTGCTTTGCATACTCGGGGTTTTTGTAGACTCGGTTTGTCTCTGAAGAATTTACTCGGTTTGTGTAAATTTACTCGGTTTGTACCTACCTCGGTTTGTCCCAACTGCGTTTTACTCGGTTTGTGTAGACCGGTTTGTCCCTGAAGATTTACTCGGTTTGTGTAAATTTTCTAGGCTTGTGTCTACTCGGTTTGTCTCCCGCGTGTGTACTCCCTTTTTTTGTAGACTCGGCTTGTCTCCGAAGAATTTACTCGGTTTGTGTCTACTCAGTTTGTCTCAGCTACGTAGACTCGATTTGTCTCTAAGGATTTTACTTGGTTTGTACCTACTCGGTTTGTCCCAGCTGTGTACTCGGTTTGTTTTAGACTCGGTTTGTATAGACCTCGGCTTGTCTCTTTTGGAATCTACTCGGTTTGTCTCTCTGACTTGTATGCGGTTTGTGTCTTGGTGATTTTAGAAAACTCCCGCGAAAGATTCGATTTCTTTGGTTAGATCACAAGATCAGTAAAATCCCGTATTTTCTATGGCTACCACATCAAGTACATCATCAGATGATATTCAAGCAGCAGGATCTGACACTCGTCCCCTATGCTAGATAGGACGGATTATGAGTCCTGGGCACAACGAATTAGACTTTAAATGCTTGGGCAAAGATAATGGTGTTAACATTCTTAAGTCAATTGACGAAGGACCTTATCAGATGGGGACCACCAGAGACTGGGGTTTCAACTGGTGAAGATGGTACAGTAACTTGGGGCATCGACAGACCTAGGAACTACAATGATCTTAATAAGAAGAAAAGAAAAGGTATGATGCCCCCATATTAGAGGCCTCCAACATGTTATTCAAGGTCTTCCAAAGGAGTGTACAAGCTCATCAATTTCAACACTGAAGCCAAAGCTTTTGTGGGACAACGTTAAAGATGCGCTAGCAGGGTCAGAACTCACAAAGGAAGATCGTGAGTCACAGCTGTATGATGATTCGAGCATTTCAAAATGAACCCAGGAGAAAATGTCACAGATTACTATGTGAGATTTCATAAGTTGGTGAATGATATGAGGATGATCAGAATGACTATGCCCAATATCCAACTTAACTCAAAGTTTGTGAACAACATGACTCCGGAATGGGACAGATTTGTTACTGCTGTCAAACTCAACAAAGGTTTTAAGGGAGACTAACTATGAACAGCTGTACGCCTACCTGCAACAACATGAAAATGCATGCTGCCTATGATCGGGGTGTTGAGTAGAAAAGTTGAATCCTTCAACTACAAATGATCCACTGGCATTCATGACAAACATACAACCAACAAACCAATCATCATCCAATCCAAGCTATCACCAACTTCACTCACAAGTACCTGCTATGAGCTCACAACTTGACTTAGGCTACTCTCAGACCAACAAAATGATTGACAACCTCACCAAATCAAGTATCTCTACTGGTTCAACAGTTTCAAGCATCACTCCCTCAGACCAACAATCAGTTAAGGAATTCTTCCAACCCACGCAATCTAGCAATGGTGGAGGACGGGAAAATTGTGGTCCAGAATGTGCAAGGGAGAGCTGGTAGAAACATGGGTCGAGGTTAGTGCAGAACAGAGCAGGAAATGCCAATCAGGGGCAAGGGAAACAGATCAAGTGTTATAATTGTGGGGGGCTTGGACACATTGCTAGAAACTGCAATCAACCTAAACGTCCTCAGAACTCAGATTACTTCAAAGACAAGATGCTGTTAATGCAAGCTCAAGAAAATGGAGCTGTATTGGATGAGGAAGAGTTATTGTTCTTGGCAGGAGATGGAGGAAATACTTTTGATGAAGATGTGGATGAGAAACCTGTTCAGGATCTAGCACTTAATGATCCTAACATCTTCAAAGCAGATGACTGTGATGCATTTGACTCTGATGTGGATGATGAACCTACTGCTCAAACAATCTTCATGGCTAACTTGTCTTCCCTGGCCTCATCTCGTCAAGCTGGTCCTTCTAATGCATCTGTGATATCCGAGGTACTAAAAATTTATGACACTATAATATTGTCGAGGGACAACAGATTCCCGAAGAAGTACATCAGGCAGTTGCTTTCTGACTCAAGTGATGTTGATATGGAAAATAGCAATATTGTCTCATATGAAACAGTATTTGAATAGCAACAACTCTCCTGATGTATCAAATGGTGAATCCTTTGTCAATAATGATGTGTGTGCTATGAGTAATGTATGTGCCTTAGATAATGCGGGTTGTGTAGATAATGCATGTGTGTACCATGAGAACAAATTGCCTGTCCCTGATGATACCTTGATCACTAGACTTAACATCTATAAAGAACAAGTTGCTATGTATGAACAGCGTGCTAAGTTTGAGCTTAATGATCGTGAGCAGAAATAGAAGGTCAAATGAGTACACTTATTAAAGAGTCTAGAGTGCGAGAAGAAACATTAAAATTAGAGTTGAGCTCGTTGAAAAGTCAACTAGAAGAGTCTGTCAAACAGAAACAGGAAGCACATAAGGCGCCACACTTAAAAAAACCAA